>CAJQUW010000827.1:0-255883 GCA_907163375.1 Prostheceraeus crozeri
GCAAGGAAGCAAAACTCAAGCAGGATATCTAATAAATAGTAAAAGATTGCTTTATGCATCAATATACCATCCGATCTCTTGACAGTGCTCCTCTGACTTCTTTTCATGACGCCCCTGAAATGACTTTTCTTAATAAGTTAATGAGACTTCTTGTTTATAATGAGCCCAATTACATGTAATCTTTGAGGTAGGCCAACGTATCTTCAGGGCAAGGGCGTATTTATCTGAACAATATATGTCAGCCAGAAAAAATCTAGTCAGCGCAACAAATCAGTCCATCGCAAAAAATGAACAAATTTTACTTTTTTAAGCGATGATCGAAATTTGGTGAAACCATGTGAAAAAATCTCCAGTTGAACTATGCACGGTGTATTTTTCAGGGGTTATGCCTCAAGTTTCATGCCCACTCTAGAAACCAAATGGAGATTGTTTCACATGTCCTAGAAAGTGTTAAAAAAGCAAATTTGAAAAAATCTGTCAAGCCCTTTTCTTTCTGTAGCTTTTCTGCACTTTTTTGTTTTTCCTTGCATTTTTGATGAAACACGCTTTCCTTGAAATTATGTGTCCACTCTAGAAACTAATTGAAGATTGTTTCATATGTCCCAGGAAATACTAAAATACAATTTTGAAGATTATCTGTCGTGTCCATTCATTTTTAGAAGTTTCTTGCACATTTATATAAGTACGCTTTCCTCCAAATTATTTTCCAACTCCAGAATCCTGTTGAGTTCATTTGACATATCTTAGAAGACAGACATATGCAAATTGGAAAATAATTACAAGTACAATTTCTTTTCTTGTAGGCCATACTTCAAATGATATAGAAGCTTTTTTACTCTTTTTTTCAGACCCAATCAGGTCTATGCGCCTACTAAAACTTAATACGTCGCTACTATATAAAGAAACAATTGCAAGCTTAGATCGTCTGAATCAAAGTGTTTGGTTTGAATTGGAAGATTGGATGAAAGCACTAATTCGAATATAGTCTGCAAACACTCTTCCATTTTGAGAATTTTTAACAAATTTGCATCTCCTTTTTCATCGACAACTGAATGTTAGAACCTCTATAAGAACCATCATTTTATTGCACTGCTATAAGCTAAGTTACATGATAGTGGTTCAGCCCTGAAAACACTCTATTGTCGGAAACAATATTCCATTTATATCAGCATTTCTGTATAGCAGTAATAACAAGATTATCTGACCATGTATACTGAATAGTCAAAATTAGGAAAGACAAGCTAAACAGCACAATGTACGAGTTGTGCGCGTGCACAGAAAATCGATCGTATTTCAGCTTAAATGTTGTAAGTTGTCGGCTTCAGTATAATGCACTAATTCCTGTGCAGTATAAGGCATTATGACGGATGTTATTATCGCGTTTTGATCACGAAACAAATTCGAGAAATCTGAAGCTGCAAAAATTCCTGGTATTCATTTTCAAAACTACTGTTCGTTTATCACTCATTTTGAAAATTGTGCAACTTAGTTCAACGCTTTACATATTGCGAGTCCACAAAAAACTGAATGAAGTTAATTAAGTATGCTCAGTTTAGACCGTTATACATCACTCGATTTCTATGTAGTATGGTCTTCATTTTTTTTGGCCGGGCCCGCGGCCGGCGTTGCTAAAACTGACCGGCCGATCGACCGAGCGGCGATTGGATCCAACCCCGGTGTACAGGATGGGCTACGTATAGTTGCATTTCCACTTATGGTAGCGACAAACGAGCGATGAACAAATTAAATAAATTTCTGGCCACTTATCGCAAGGACTTTTGTAGGCATAGATATGACGCTTTCGAAATTCCTGAAAAGGAGGACAGCGTTTGGACACCCCATATAGTTAGCTCAAGCAATATAAAAAAGAAAACGTGTCACAAGACACACTTATTTCAATATCAAACCGGAAACACTAACTTTTCAGCAATCTTTTGTGAATTGAGTAACACCAAAAAAATTAATTATAATAATGCAATAAATTATTATATGAATGGTAATATGCGCAGATAAAGTTGCAATGTTCAGTGAATCTCTCTCTCTCCCACTCTAAAATATTATTGTTTTACTGATCTCAATGTAAGCTTTTGCCAATTGAAATCCGTTGTGATGTGTCCTTTTATGAATACATGCTTTCATAAATGTGGAAGGACGATTTTATCATTTTGTTTCTTTTCAGGTATTGCATCCATTTTCTTCATCCTGTCAATTTGACGCGTGGAAAGGTGGCAGGATCATTTGAAAGAATATTTTGCTGCATAAAGGACATTATGAACAATGAAGCAGCACATCCTTCCGAAATTTAAACAATTGCATTAAACTGATGTCAAGCAAGCGAAACAAGTCAAAAATGCGAAGTGAAAATTTACAAGCCGTCATGCTGAAATAACAAATGAATACATCTCATATTTTCAAAGTATTCATATTTTTGGGATATTTATGGTGTAAAACACAAATGGTGTATTTCGAAATTGTAAAGTGTAATAATTTCCGATTATTTTTTTTATTTTATTGATGAAATTTTTTGTTTTGATAGCATTGTTCGCAAGATGCTGTTGACGACCATAATTAAAGGAACCCAAGCTACTTCGTAAGCGCTTTATCTGGTGTCGTGTTATGGAAACATCAGCACGATGAGATTTAACTGTGAAACGCTCGAAAATTATGCACGAGGTCGCAAATCACAGACAGTCGAAGAAAACTCTATGTGAGTCGGGGATATGTGAGCATATTTCCATATACCGGGTATGTGGAAAGTAAGCGTTGCGAATTATTGAAATTACACTCATTGAAAATATGCAGTAATGGAGGTGTCAACGCGAAGGATGCTTTTAGGTTTGACCCGTCAAGAATGAGTTCTGTCCTTTCAAGATTGACAATGCTGTTTCAAAGTGAAGCAGTTGAAAAGAATTTGCGCCTTTGCCGTTTCAAGTGCATTTTTTGCCGGTTTGAATGCGTAAACTGCTGCTCTTTATCAAATCAACTACAGCATTGTCGTTTCAAATGCAAAATGAAACAATGAAAGTAGAATAGATGCAGCTCTTCTTTAATCTTTTATCCTGTTGAGACCCACTCGAATTGTTTGCAGATTAATAAAGGCACATAAGTTATTAATAAGTACACTTCAAAAACTTGCGTCACTCTTCTTTTTCAAAAGACTGGTCTCTTCCAAATGACTACACGTTCATCGAATGTGCTCTATATCTAACTTAGCAAAAGGCGGAATGAAATCGACTGCTTAACCGATAAATTGGATTCATGCAGTAGGACCTACAGAGCGGGAACAGAACGTCTGTGGCAGTTGCGTTCGTCTATGAAGATTGAACTAAGATGTTGAAGTGATTGACTGAATGATGGATGTGCATCTTCAGACAGGGTTGAACAAAGTAAAGAGGTGCACAAATCTAATTTATCAATTATCATTTTGGCTATCAATCGATTTATGATACTAATTGTCTGGTCATATAAACTTACAATACATGGATGTTAGTTGCTATATTCAACATTAGCTAATCGCCCTTTGGCTTGAAATCAATACTGCAACAACATTTAATAAAGGTTTCATCAACAATAAGTAATAGAAAAACATATAACACTTCGATCAAGAGATCCATCAATAAACGTGCCAAGACTTCTTGATTGTTGTCAATAAGATAATGTTGTCCACGACACTTGTCCAAACATTTACTTGTTAGTTGGTATTTGCCTCTTTGTTTCATGTCTGTAGCTGCAGATCGCCATTGATTATAGTGAATTTGTGTTAGATTTTGTTTTCATTATGCTGTTGATATGTCATATTTGCATTTGGAACGGAATCGCTTCACCTCCTTTCGATAATTCTGCTGTTGGAATGTCAACGATGAAGTGTCAATGTTGCGAATTCTCATGTCATTTTGCAGTTGATGTGTCTATACTTAAAATGAAATGGATGATTAGCTTCTTGATCGGTCGAACCTATAGTAGAGAACAGATGGAGTTAGGTGCGATCCATTAGCCTCAACATGGTTTCATCTGAACAAACCTCTGTCAACCTCTGATACACTCACTTCAAAGTTCCATTGACTTCCAGGATTTTCGAAAATATCGTTCGATGCCGGAAAATGTTCTTGTTGGAAATTAGCATAGCACATAACTAACAACTGATAAGCATTGACAGCATCATTAATGGCTTCATATTCCGATGGAATACCATAAAGAGGATCGCTTATGCTTTTTCTGACAGCCATGTTTGTCGTATTCCACAAATCTTAGGGAGATTTTTTTTGATCGCTTACCCCATTTAAATTTTGCTTTATTTATTTAAGGCCAGGCAGTGTTCCGAAGACTTACATAAAAAGTCACTTTACAATTTCTTAAGGCAGACCAACGTTTGTTAATCAAATCCTTGATATACTCGTATGTTGTCATCCAAGGCTTATCTCTCAAAAGGAGGTAATTTGTTAGACGAGCGTTTGTATATTAGTCAGTTATCGATAATCATGTAGTAAACAACCATGAACAACTTTTCCTTCTTCCAAACAGTCAGCTTTCTCAATGAGACTGGCGACAGTTTGTTTGCGAACATGACTGTGTGTGTTTGTGTGTGAGAGCACGTGGCTAACTATTCGATGAATTGAGAACTCATTGAAGGACAGATGACAACTTAGTTAATCTGCAGCTATGAGCATAACGTCTTGTAGTCGTCATAGCGCTTGATGTACGCTTTTTATGACTCCCAAAAGGACGTCTTAGTAAAAAAGGATTATTCACGGCTATTTGCCTGAAATTCGAATACTAGCTGTAGTACAACAGGGGTAACGTTTTTCATGCATCGAAAAAGGCTGTCTTTCAGCAATCAATGCTGCCATTCCTGCCACATGCAAACATTTTTTACGTGAGAGGCATAAATACATTTTATGCACAAAATTTCAAAGTAATACAATTATGATGAATAACTATACACAAAATCATTCTACGTGTAGCAAAAATATGTTGAAATTTTCTAACTAATGAAAATTAACAAACTGCACGCATTGCCTGAAATCCAGTCTCTAGAAAAAATGTCTACTTATAGGAGTCGGTAGTAAAATAGCACATTCGAAAATGAAGCTTTTGTTCTGACTATTTTACTATTTTTATGAAATGTTGTGGCTCATTATTAGCAAATAGATCGTTTATCAATATTCAGACAACTAACTCTTGATGTCACCTCCACTTATTGAGTAATTAGACACTTATATGTTCAGACGTAATTTATGATTTATCTATCTCACAGAGTGCATTTTATGTTACATTGTTCAAATAAAGTCAGACAACTTGAATTCCATATTCAGCTTATGAATCAGTTGATACATTAAAGAAGATTTAATTTTATATTCACCCACGTGTATTATTCAGCACCACTATGAAATCACTCATGAAACATAATAAATGCCCTCTCAATATTAGTGAAAACTGCCAAATAATAAATCTCTAAATATAGCTCAATAATCACTCAATAAATGGAAGTGACACCGAAGGTTGATAGTTGCTATAAACGATGAAAATGATATGCAGTCTTAATGAAGCAATTCTTTTAGAAAAAGCTATTTTGCCTTATTTCTTAGCAACCTCTATAAAATACAGATTTACAGAATGTTCAACTGTCTAAATTGACTTTTGCTAATCCTAATAATATTTTTAGGCAATACAAGACTTGAGCGTTTCCCATTTGCTTCAACTATGTTTAATGCAAGACAACCAATCAGTTGAGGCTCACGTTGTATGTACGTATAGAGATTGTCATTAATCAGAATGCTTGTTTTTGACATTTCAACTAACACTTGTCGTTTGGTAAGAAGTTGGCCGGGAATATTGCTTGCAAAAATGTAAGTAAATAATCACTTACTACTGTCACTCACTCGCATGCAGTAGCTTGAAATGAGTAAATTGACGCATTGACAGAATAAAAAAAAATGTGATTGCTTTATTATTAACCAGCTTAAATTTCCTTACATAAAAAATAAAATGACATTGATCAATCTATGATAGTTTGATTAAGAGTGACTTCACTGCCTTCCAGTGTTCATTATAATTATATGCACAAGCTGATGAGTGACAATATCATTAAGTCGAAGGAATGAGATTATTTGGCAGTGTGAATTTACTTCCTGAAGGTTTCCAATTCTCCAGAAATTATTCACTGAGATTGACTTGCAAATGTCAACACGAATACCACTGAGACTGATGTATAAAATTCAAATTTTCGTTTTGCTTCACCAAGTAGGAGTCACTCCAGAATGGAAATCATCTGTTCATTATCGGTCTATTCAGCCTTTCAGTTAGGTATCGATCTACGTCAAAGTTGCTAGATCTTAAGAAGAATCAAACTTTTGGATATGCAGTAAATGCAGGTTTCTTGGCTTAATGTGGTGTATTGTAATCAGTAGAGCAAAAAGAAACTTTTTGGCTGAAAAAGCCGACCGGCATCTTGCCAGGGGCAGCGCCTAGAGTGTTAGCCCAGTCGGGGATAAGGCAGCATCATATCGCTTAGTTTTCTTACAATTGATTTTGTTAGCATTTCCATGTAATCATCACGGATCTTGTTACTAAATTCAAATTTGTTTAAAATTTAAACTTTGTGTGTACATTAGGCTTTTAATAGAGGGGACATTTTATTCATTTGTTTCCAGGTAAGTATGCTTCATGCATCTGCGGTAGTAGAAGTTTGCGCAATACACTATCAAAGCCATCTATGTCCATACATTGAAAAAGCTTGTCATAATAATTCCATTTTGAGAGGAATTAACACAATCGCGATTTCTTATTAAGTTTGCAGACCGCAATCTTACCATGACATTTTCACAAGAAGATGAAGTGAATAGTGTCACTATTCATTAGGTATTGCATATCATGGCGATTGCTAAAGTAACACCATGGCGTAAAATTAATTTCATTTTGCATTCATTTAATATCGATCCTTGGTTAAGTAGTGCGATGCCTCCAACATCCCATCGTCAGAAGTTTTGGACATGTTTAATATCTGTTAGAGAATTGGTAATAAATAATTGTATTATCCCTTAATTAATTAGTTCCATAGAAATCCGATTTATTTCATTTGTAATACTACTAGAATGGACAGCTGGGGTTTGTTGACGGTTAAGAAATGACTCATAAGTGTACCGTTGCTATAGTCACGACTTAACCACGGCGTAGTGTTCTGCGATATTGTTGTGGCCATTCTAGTCTAACTAACGCGCAATAATATTAATCGGATTTCTATGAATTAGTTCATATTCATATAAGCCGATTTTCATTGGTAGGTCAATAGACTACTACAAATAACAGAAATTTTCATGTTATATTTCAAATAACAATATTTGATTCACATGACATGTGTCATCATTTGACAGCGCATACAGCCATTCACATATTCGTATAATTCCCACTTTCTTGGTGCGTACATAGTTGCACACGTACTATTTTATGATCAATATCTAATTAATTTTCTGATTTTTAATCACTATTTATTCTGTATAAAGAATGAGTTGAATGCTGAGAACTAAGATTATTCAATTTACATTAGCGATATTGTTCAGTTCATGAAACTTCTTACAATGAATCGACTGGATAAAGTCATGACATTCTAATTCCAGAACTTCTTCATTTCATCGATCATGCATTGTAAACAAATACATCTTCATACTTCGCTAAGATGGAGAGATACATTCTCTTATCAAACCATCGATAAACATCAGCATGAATGCAAGTAACTGACTCGGCACTTGGGCAGACTGCTATCATTTCAAATGACACATTCCACAAATACTGATGCATTTCTATTCCGCTTATTAGATCCTAAATGTCGGTGAGTTTTGGTTATTCAGCTGTCCATTACAGCGGAAATGGAACCACAGCTTGCCTTTAACTTATTGACTTACATTGGCAAGCATTCTTCACACATTATCAATAACAAAACCTCAAATTAAACGATGACCTCATAGGTGAGTTGCTATTAACTTATCTTTGTTTGTTTCAGTCAAGCTTTGATTTCTTGATTACTTATCGAATTAGTTCGTGTTCTCAATTCATTACGGGACAAGAGTCACTCTAGCCCGGCATGAATTATACGAAGGAAATTTAGATACTTGGGACGGTAGATTGGTAAATCATGAACCACTCTAGCCGTTGATTGATATGAGATGAGGAAACAGATGAGACGTACTTGAGGATAATTCAATAATCAAAGGAAATTAATTTGAACCTACGAGTAGAAATGGTTTTATAATTATAAGAAGAAAAATACTGAATTCTGTCGTTTTTTTAGTACACGGGCAATAAATTGATTTCTTTGATGTCAATTGGTTATCAAGATTAGAGAAGTTGCAGTTTAGGTGAATTGACTTTTAACAACGGAAATAGAATGGTTTATTTAAATTTTAATTGGCGAATGACCTTGATATCGATGCATATTGACTCCAGAACGTGTGAGCGTGTTTTGAAGGGTTCTGTAAATTCTAATTTAGGAGTCACAGTCGGCTGAAATGTATTGGCTCCTGACGTTAATCTGATGGCGAGTTATACATGTAGATATCGAATATTTTGATGAAATAATATGCTCGAAATATAAAAAGGACTGTAGATCTTTTGAAAGTTTCTCCCTTTCAGAAAAAATGCAAATATTGTGTTTAGAAGTCAACATTAGCTTCATGTTGCTAGGGTAATGACCATACATACATGAATGCATGAATTTAATTGTTTATCATCTAATCTAAACATTGCAAAAGCAGCCGAAATCTTAGTTTCTTGTCACTACTGAAGAGAGGAAGACACGACATAGACATAGCAACTTCACTTATAGTCAGTTGAACAATATTTTGGTGAAATAGAGCAGTAGTTTAGTTATTTATTCAAAAAATTAGTTATCTATACAAAAAATTATGCTCTTTCGTATTAAAAACAACAGCGATGTGAAAATAACATATTATATTTGCGCATAACATTTTTGAACAATTACACGTTAATTACGATTAAGCAAGAATGAAGATGAACTCTCACAATTACTACTCAATATCTCGATATTCCATGCCGACTTACCGGAATACTCACTTGCATTATTATGCCTGCTCGTCCTCGTTATGACCTCATTCATGACTTTTGGCATGAACAGTTAGCTTCATACTCGTACATAGTAAAGAAGCAGGCCAGAAAGGTCATTCCATTCAAATATAATTCGACCACGAAATTAACCGACCATCGAGTACAGTGTAGAAAAGGTCAGCATATCTGCTTCAGCTCCATTGTTCCATATTTGATAAAAATCTCTTTGATCAAAGTCACTTATACACAATACCAAAAGACATTTATGAAGTTATGTTTCAAAACCAAGAGATAGTAGTTTGTGTAAGTAGTGAGCTACGTACTAAATATACTCCTGAAATACAACTAAATATTTTGAAAAGCATGATTTTTTTCTCCAGTTCAGAGTACACCCAACCTTGATGTTGCATAATGCACCACAAAACCTGCAATAGACCGCCACCTTGACGAAGAATTTGAAAGTAGATTGCCATCTGTAATAAACCGCCACTTCCTATATTTCGACAGTACAGGTAGTGAGCACTAAAATATTTGTTTGTGTAATTTATGTCCGATATATGATGTGTTTTTGGCACATTTTCATGGATCTTTGTGTCTTATGAATAATTCCTTGACTTCTTCATTATTAACAATGCATTAAATTGATCACTTAGTGCCTGTAATGTTAATCTGTGCTGCTGGTGATCGTGTTTTCTTAACGTAAATGTAGGTGGCCATCTTACGTGCATAATATCTACATAGTATGCCATCTTGTTGCGTGTTGAGCCTTTATCACTAATATCTGGGTGAATTGGGCCTAAATGACCACAGTTAATAATACCTATCAATCAGATATCAATCAAATACTATATCGCTCGGATATGTATTGGACTTTTATATCAGATATTCATTGAATGTCAGTCAAATATGTATTCAGTATCAAAGTGAAAGCATAGATCATAAAATAGTAAAGCAAATAGCTGTATACTTAAAGCATTTAGTTACTTGAAAGTTTAATAGATGGAACACGCACGTAAATAGAAGCTATATTAAAACGATATTTCTTGTTACTTTTAGACTCTCAGATGTCGAAAAATAGACCGTCACCCTCTAGTATAACTTTACCTGCAATAGACTGCCACTCAAGAGAGAGGGTTGAAAATGCAGGTTTTACAGTATATACCTTTTCGATATTCTGTTCTAAATGCTAAGTTAGTCAAACTAACGACAAATTATTGAAGATTCAACGTTGAAAGTTTCATAAGTCTTCAGTAAACTCCAATAAGTCACCAAAACCTCCATCTCATCTTTTTGCCCTCATCGTAGCTGTCAACCATGATGGATTAATTATTCTATCTAGCAAATCTTTCATTTGCCTAGAAGCCATTCTAATACTTCATTGTTGTTTTTTGCCGACCATCCCATAGTCCAGCCTCTTATCCAGTTGACCATTTATCATTAATGAGAGGTTTATTCCATAATCTTCCCATATCAATTCTTTATTCATTGTGACTTGGGGCATGAAATCAGCTTGTCACGGAGTTAGAACTCACTGGGCAAACATCAACAGCAATAGGGCATGAAATGTCAATATGTATTCCCAAATTTCATCAAGAACCCATTCAAGTGAATGTTTGCGACTTCTCTTTGGAGTTACTTTGACTCGGTTAAGTATTCTTTCTAAAGTGGACAATATCTGATTGAATTAATTAAATGGATTGAAGCAAAACTCAATCAGGCAGCCGATCTTTTTGTATCTGATATAGACGAAGATGTAATTATTCAGTCTTGATAGTATATGACACGGATTTCACATGCCTTTAATTGATGATTATAACCTCCTAATAAACTATTTTTTGAGGGACCGGGCGGTTGGTTGCAACATGTCTGCAGTTCGTTCGCTGAATCAAAGCTCTTTTTATTGAGCTTAATTTTGTGACCAAGTCGAAAATAGTGCTTCTTGTTGAATGGTGGGTGAAAATTCAATATCATATGATTCTCTGTCTCTTCTGAAAAACTTTAAATCAGGCATACCGCATACTGCATATACATGTGCACCAGTGTTCCGCAAACTCGGTTTTCCGACCTCGTGCGGCCGGCTGAAGCATGATATGTGGCCGGTTGACTCGATCTAAAAATTTGGGTTTTGTGGTCGGAAGGGGTCTGATTTGTGAGTTCTCATTGCTTTCATTTCAGTCAATCCAAATTCAACTATCCAAGATGGATGCGTTCAAAATGGTGCTTCGAATAATCAATATAACAAAAATGCCACAATGAAAAAGAAGATGTATTGAAAAATTTGTAAAAAAGACAAAGTCACGACGCTTCGGGTGATGGTGCAACCATTTTCAAGTGAACACAATAAAAATTATGTTTATTGTGTTCACTTGATAGTGGTTGTACATCACCCGAAACGTCGTGACTTTGTCTTTTTTACAAATTTTTCAATACATCTTCTTTTTCATTGTGGCATTTTTGTTATATCAACTATCCTAGTTGACTTGTCAACGGCTATTCTTGTAAAAGAATCGACGAATCAAACACTGATATACATTGAAGACTATGACGCACTGGCAGTGAATATGTTCACAAGTTATGTGCGCACGCTATCTTCAACACCATCGCCTCTGCAAAATACAAAAACAATTGGCCGATATTGGCACGGGTTGTTAGGTCAGCGTACGTGACGCAGGCAGTTTCACTGACTATCTTGCTTACAGTTTTTTGATTCGGTGCGTGACTGATCTACGTTTTAGAATTCAAACCTAATTTCAATAAACTTTGTTCTGAAATTCAGGCGCATAAAGCACGTTGATCTTCTTTCTTTTTGTGATCAGTTATAATTGATTCTTTCAATCAATCATTGCCTTCAATCATAAATACTTAAATCTAACAAAACATTTTAGTTTGTTGAAATCTAATGAATAATAAAACCTATCGTTCAGTGATCCAATAATTAATAAATGATACAAATAAAACAGCAGTTTTGATACTATTATGAACCGAATCGTTGGTCCTTATCATAAACTGACCACCTACACTGCAAGCTTCCCACTAAAAAAGTAAATGACAGATGACAGACAAAAATAACAGATAATATTTATATTTATCATTTTTACTGTGTTTTACAGTCTAAACAGAAAACACGGAAAATTCACTGTCTTTCTGTGCCACTGACTACACCGCAAACAATACACCGAAAATATGAATATCCATTTAAATTATCATCTAAAATAAATTTCACAATGAACAAAAGAAACCGCAAAATCATCGATGTTCTTCTGTTATTCACTGATTTTAGCTGTGATGTTATCAATCCTCCTATTGTGACGTCATCTAGGATATCTGATATTAACTGATATTTTATATGAAGCTTGTCGGAATTTTCACTTTACAGTTTACAGCGGAGGATTATTCTGTATAATGAAGATTATAGAAATTATAGCTATCTTTCGCGAGCATATTCGAGGGCGCGCGGCGACGTCGCATCAACAAGGCTGAAAATAATTTCATTCCCTTGAGACCAAAAAATTCAGTCATTTTTATTGTAATTTAATTTCAGCAACCAAGAATGTATCACTAACATGCATTTTGAAGGAATCGAAATCCCTACTTTCGAATCAGATGCCAAAGTGCAAACATTGCACTATAAACACCGCTAGACGTTTGAGCGCTGATTTTATCATGTTCATGACAGTGCTGATGATCTATTTAATCTCTGATCATGTCACAGACGGGTTTCAGCTACTGCTATATACGTATGCATACTTGCACTCATTCTATAACACAAGCACCTTTCATTAAAGAGGAGTTCAAACATTCATTTCACCGAAAACTTGACTGCGATTTCAAATATTGGTGCAGAAGATTAATTACGATAGATATACTGCCGTCAGCAAATTAATAAGATTTGAATTCTTAATCAAACGATTCTATGGTTTTTCTCACAGTTGCTCGTACTAGACAATTTAATGAATTCCGTAATTGTCTGATTGACTTATGCAGAGCAGTCACCTCAGAGTTTCAGTTGACGGAATGTTGTCTGTCACTAAAGCAATCAAGATAAAAAAGTATGACTTACATCATGTTTGTTGGAACTTTTGTCATTGTTCACTTGACAAACTTGTGACAGCATTACTTCCCTGAATGATTTGTCAATTATACACGTGAACCAATTTTTGAGTTCTAAAGTCAATCAATAGACTGATGAGTTATTTTGAAGGAATCGGAATTTGAAATCACTTCGCAACTTTTTGTACGTCTTTGCATTTCAGAATTCCTTGGTAATAAAAAATTCAAGGCCAAATAATGAAAACCTGATCAATATTCCATTATGCATTTCTACTAATTACATCAGCGATTAGCAACCAAAAATTAAGTATCAGCTTTACTCCACCTTCCAAAATTATATCAGAGAATCGGAAAGACTCAAGTATTTTCAAATGTCTTTGACATTTTTCATTATCTAACTCAATTGTCTTGACATTTTTATGTATTTGTCTAATAGCATCCAGCAATCATTTTCAGAAAAGAACAATTTTTTAAAACGTCTTGTACAATATTTACTTCAAATTTATGTCACAGATATTTCACATTCTAAGTCCAGCTCTATCGCGATGGAAGCAATAAGCTACTGTCAGGCACTTATTAATTGAATGCCCTCTGAAATTTCACTTAATGTGCTAATTGCGTGTTTCAAATTTCCCCGGATATGGCTGCAAGTTTAAATAGGGAGCTGTATCGATATTAAGAGATTTGAACTACTGATGATTCCTGATATTGGATGAAATCTCAGCTATTCAGACCTGTTTCATTTTCAACTGAAGATGCAACTCAGTATTCAATTATTCTTTTTACACTCTCCAGCCAACCACTATTATTAAACAATAACACCTTTCATTCAGCAGTTGTTGGTGGGCTTCTGATGAAAAACATAGATAGACAAGTTTATTTTGTGACTTATTTCACAGCAAGAAAAATTGAAAGTTAGATCACAAGTAAATTAATTTTGCGACATGTTTGGTATGCAAGTTTAGCATACTGAACACATCATAATTGACCGGTCGTCGAGAGATCCTTTTATCATCAATTGTAAAGTAGAAAAATACTTTGGGAATAGCTGCGATTTCATCCAAAATCAGGAATCATCAGTAGTTCAAATCTCTTAATAACGATACAACTCCCTATTTAAACTTGCAGCCATATCCGGGGAAATTTGAAACACGCAATTAGCACATTAAGTGAAATTTCAGAGGGCATTCAAGAAGTTATTTGAATTAAAGTCAAATCAGACAGACCTCGGCGTCCAGAACTTTTAACCACCCTTTGATTTTTTGAAGGCTGTAATTTCATTTTCAGAATTAGTAATTTGAGTGTGAGCAATGATATATACGTCTGTCACCGGCTTTCTCCTGAATATGGGCTGAATATGAAAGCGGAAAGTTCCCTTCATACATTCCTCATAATATTCGATGAATTAGACTCAAGAAATTACGGAAATTCATGGTGAAAAATGACTTTACATCTCAAACTAATTCCCAACATTGAATTTCTTGACTTTGTCCGTTAACGATTCCAAACACAACAACTAGTCTATTCGTTTTTAAACTAGGTTTACAGCACACCATTCTTGTGGACATAGTTTTCCCATTATTCTGGACATAGTCAATTTCTAATTGAATTTTTATTTCTAGTTTGTGAATGTGCGCATCAGATGTATTACAGTGATGCATGGATAGATGTATCAAGCTATCCATGCAACACAGTGCAAAACATCGGCCAAGTTATTTGCACAATGAATAAACAATTTACAAAAGTAACTGCTTTAAAACCTAATACAAGTTGCCATACGAGAGATGCTTAAAGCTCACGTACAAATTTTGATAATACACTTCTAATAAAGAATAATGCGTGCGGTTTGTTTTGGAAAATATCTCTGAAACATTCCAATTAATTACCTAATTTGCCGATCCTTTTGGCTAAAACGGCTTTTATTACACTGAAGGGACCACATACTCTCCTCATGCAAACATAAGTTGAAGAGTTGTAAAGTATATTCTTCACATGGAAATTGGCAGAAATTCATAAAAATGGGGCAAGTAATCAACACTCCGCAAGCTTTGATCTTTGTAAAGCTGTAAAGATAATTGAGAAAGAATTCATCCCAAGGGATAAATGCAGACGTTCATCTGAAAAATTAGCTTATAATTCATGCAGGGATTGCTTAAAGATGTCAAATAGGCTACAGAGTGCACGGCATGAAACAGACGGAAAATCATACAACCTCAGTATCAAAAGTGTATTAGCGGATGCCTATCATTACTTACAGATACCAACAAGTTTGATTTACAAATAATTCTGCTTTAATTCATTTTGCTGTAATTTGTAGACTTTTGAGCACTGTGTCATATTTTGTCATTATATTTAAGTTAACTAGACAAAAATCCAGCTGATGGTAAATTTAATTGAAAATCAATGAGCACTGACTGAACTGCAACAATTTTAGTCGTCATATTGTCTTAATCCATTGAAATCTGAGAGAAGTCAATGATTGATGCAGTAAATGAAGAGAATGAATGTCTAAAATGATGACTGTTGAGTCTGTAAAAGCCGTCAACTCGCGCTCATTGCGGACTTCGGTCTGATTCCTTGTTCAAGTGACTGCAGGCGGTGAACTGGAGGGAGCCTTATCATTTTGTATTTGGTTGGACAACTTACTTGAAATTAAGTCGGCAACATCATTGTGTTCGTTTTCAGTGTTCATGCATGCTCTTTAATCTAAAATGCACTTTTTTTAAAGAAAAATGGACAGTCACGTGGATGACAGTGATGGTTGACCTGCTGAATACAGTAAATGTTAAATGCCAAGACTAGTAAACAAACTTATGTGTTTGATTTTCATTGACAGTGAAATATAGTAGATGACCGTTGAGAAGGGCTAAAATTCTATTGCATTTACGACATAATTGGTTTTGTTGTGTAGACAGAATTTGAAGAAATTGAAACCTTGTACAACATAATTGCAAACATGTTCTTGTTTTCCTTACTTTATAGGTTTGCTGCATATTTTTAAAAATATGTGAAAGCATTAAAAAACCAAGTCTGCTCTTTAAAACATGACATTAAGCACTTAGGGGCCGCATGTATTGCAAGATAATTCAAACCTGACAAACTTAATTTTTACTAAACATTCATTCTAAAATTATTCAGTGTATTCGACTGACGACAACTACAGATAGCGATTAGTTTCATCAAGAAAAATATATTTACATGCCTTGTGCATTAGTCACGTGAAGCTCATGAAATTAAAGTCAATAGTAAATCCTTGACAACATTAGACGAAAGAAGGATTTAATCGGCTGTAGCATGAGTGTCTCAATTCGATCATGCAACAGCCAGTATGGAGATGTGGACCCGCATCATGTGAATAGTACGCGTATTGGTTAACAATGAATATTAACGGCAATATGTCAATACCTGTTTCCTACGTACCCTAATATTTCCATTTTCTCGTTTTTTGCCACTTTTTCCCGATTTTCACCATTTTTATCCGGTATTATTAGTTTTCCCACCTGCCCTGGTAATAACTAGTTGTCTCCATAAAATTGCTAATGCTGATCTCTTGTGTCGGAGCCAGAGAGGAATCTGAGGAAAGATATATTGACTTACTTTTCTTTTTAAATCGTAATGTTATATTTTCTCGAACAAAAGTCATGACTTTTTCCTATTTAAGTGTGGGTTCTATTTGAGAGATTTGAGAGAAGAGATCAAAGAGAAACATAACTATGACAGTGATGACGAACTCGAGATGCAAGATAATCAAGAGCCGGAGCCATATTGTTTTGCTAATTGCTTTATTTCAATTTTTATGAGTACCGTGTAAGTTGAGAAATTATTGATTCTATCACTTCGATCATCTTGATAAAATTATATCCATACTCAAAATATAGATCTAAATAAACAGTCTTATTTTGTGATGATTAAAAATGACACCATGACGATAGATCAATTGCGTTGTATCTTATGTCGATTTTCTAGGAATTAAGAGCTGTCTGAGCATCTGTTGAACAATAATAATTTTTGCTAGCTACTGTTGGACAGCATAAAAACGCTAGACTTATAATACAGTCACACTCCAATGGCAATGGCTTTATGTGAAACTCGCAAAAAGCCTCTGAATGGTTAAATTCATGTGCGGTTTCTATTTAAGGTCTCACATGACTCTGGACAAATCTTGAATTGAACTGCAAATTGAATAAAGAAATCAAGACCACAAAAATTGCATTTATTCATTAATATCCAATTTATCATATTAGCTGTCCAGCAGCATTTTTCATATCACGGTAGAAAAGGTCATTCCTATTGGCAATACGAACTTTTCTTATGCGTCAATCTACGGCATGCAAAAATCATGACTATTTATAAATCGTCAAGGTAAACATATATCATATTTGCAGATATTTAGTAATGAGGAAGAGGACAGTACGTGAACACTTTCTCCTTTCAATAAAATTTTCAGTAATGTTAACATTATTCCCGCGTTTGAAATCAACAAGACTTGCAATTCTATTCAGTGTCAGCACAGAAGGTCTGTCCGACCGCCATTGTTGTCTATAAAGATATATTCGTGTGAACACTGCCAAGTTTACCTGAAACGAACAATATGGGTATCTGAACAAATGAGTAAATCCTAGGATTCTACCGAATGAAAAATTATAATGCAATCACTTCAGTAGACTACTGAACATTTAGGTGAAGTATAAATTGTAATTGCATTTACATTTCGTGCTATATAGCGTCTTAACTCAAATGCATGACGTTGATCAGGAAACTCTCACATAAAATTGCATAACTTGCTTGTGATTGTTGCATATTTTATTTGACCTCCGTTTGCCACATTTGTGTTGAATATAAGATAACAATTCTTAAAAATATCGCTTTTCAAAGGAAATGAAAGGCTGAAAATATCTTAACCCTTTCTTGCATAGTGTTGGCAACATTTCGACCCCCATTTTTTGGGACAAGGAAGCAATATTGATCCCAAAACGGCAAAATATTGTGACCGAAAGAAGAGGAGATAACTGCGGTTCAAGTAGCACCACTACGAGCCTCGTGTGGAGCCTAGAACTTCTGTAAATTGCTTCTGAAAATAGAAATTCAAAAGAGCTTTAATTTTGAAAATAATTCATGAATGGAAAGGTTTGATTTGGATTATTAACTTGTGACAAGTTTCGCACTTAATAGGCCTTGCAAAGTTAAGTAGTGACTTCAGTATCGGTTACCTAATTTGTATTTTACCAACAAACTGAATAATTCACACTTCTTTGCTTGATTAAACATCATGCAATGCGATATTCTGTGGAAAGCCTACGATATTTTTGCAGTTGTCATTAATTATTCTCAGAACTCTTAACATGACTAGCTTTGAAACAAGTTCCTTGATTCATCGATTTATTAAATTTTTTCATATAATGACATGAAATTTAACAATGGAATGAAATGAAATAAACGATAGATAAAATTGACATGCAAAAAATGTGCAGCTGGCAGGATCAAACAATTAAATGAAATAAAATATTTAAAAATTAGATTTAAAATTTAATACATGATGGCTATAAAAAGTGTCTTATGCTGGTGTTAAGCTGAATTTAACAGCCACTGACTGTTTATTTGTGCAATTATGTCAATTGTGTGCCCTTCAACACAGACACAAAAGTGAATGCTGTTTTGTCAAAATAACAAGGTTTATAGTGGCTGAATTTATAATAAAGGTTTATAATATCTCATGAACCACTTTTAACATATCACGGTGTTAGTTTTCTTTTATCAAGTTTAGTTTCTTTAGTCAAGTAACAGATAATGCATAGATTTGAGGTCATTATTGCTATAATGACCGAGAGCCGAAGTCTCGAGGTTAATATGACAAATAATGACGGATGGAATCTATGCATTATCTGTTATAATGCATGGCTTTTTTCATATAAGTTTACACCTGTTAAGAAGTCTTTCATAGAAGTCCATCAAGGAAAATAACTGCCTGCTCCGTGGAACTTATTAACCTATGGACATGGAAAGCCTTACAATATCATGCATTACTGTTAGTCATTGACCTCATCTAGTCAAAAGGGGTAATCAACGTTATCAGAAATGTTTGAACAATTTGAATGCAGCGCAGTCCCTCTGCATGTTTAAGTTTTTGTTCATTATCATTTATCAACGAATACCGATGCCATCTATCACTCGATTTTCACCCAGAACTTGGAGAAATTGAAAAGAAGAAAATAATTGCAGCCTACAGCGATTGCAAAAGTTGAGTTGATGTCCTAGACCTGCGGATCGAACAATACACCTGCCGAAGCAAAACTTAAATGAACGCTAAAAGTGGTTTTCTGCGTACTCACCGTTGCTGCGGCGAGTTCAATTGTGTTGAGCAAAATGGTTCATGTGTTGAAAAATGATCATCGGAATTCGGAACCTTTCCCGAGATATAGAAGAGAGACGTTGGAGCAACTGCCAAAGTATCATCGCAAACCCTGCACTAAAGATCGAATGAGGCAGTGGCAGATCAGCCGTCAGGGCATACAAAGCGATCTGAAGCATATCGCAGTAATCTGTTTGCTTCCCATCAAACGTTTCGCAAGTGGATAGGATGTCGTGTGGGAGGTGTCATATGCCCGTGGTGCCTGGTTCACAAACAATGGATGGAAAAACGATGGAATTGCAGCAGCATGCAGACCTTTTATCAGAAACTCCTCTCACAGACAGTCATGTATAGATCTACGAATGAAGAAGAATCACTCTTGCTTCGTTTATGCAGTGGTAAAGCCTCAGGTTCTGACGTTGCTGCTGAACATTTTCTGTATGGTTGTCATAGCTTAAGTTGATATCAAATGTAATACCGATTGATTAAACAAATGCAAATTGAACACTGATGAATCAAATATAATTAAAGAACCACAAACAATCATATTGAGTCATATAGATCTCATTGAGACCTGTAAACGATTAGGGAAGCTGTCTGGAATGCAGTGATACCCACCAGGTATGCAACAGGAATGGACTTTGTACCGAGTGGTTGATGAAAGAGACGAACATCTCTTCGTGTGTCTCGATCTGTTCTGCGGAAGTGGGAAGTTCGAGTGGATAGACAGCTGCCAGATGAGTTGTCCCTATCTGACCAACGGCCTGACCTAGTGTTGATCGAAGCGGTAGGGAAGAGAATGATCATGGACGAACTAACCGTTATCTAGGAAGAGAACGTTGAGGATGCCCATAAGAGGAAAGCTGCCAAATATGAAGAACTTGCCGAAGGGATTCGGAAGCAAGGGCGAAAATGTGAGCTCATGCCCGATGAAGTGGGATGTTGCAGTTTAGTTGCTCCATCGGTGAGGAAAATTCTTGCAAAGGCCGGTGTTAAAAGCGTAATGATAATCATCAATAAGTTGAGTGCAAAGGCGGAAGAATGTAGCAGCTTTAATAAGGACCTGGGCGCAACGAACTGCTGCGGAGATACTGAGCTTAATGCGTCGAAATCTAGGTGCCCGATGACGCTCAGCTGATGACCTAAGTTCTTTTTGGGTTCAGCATCTGCTGTTTCACAGAACTATAAAGAATGCAATTACCTCACTTTGAACATCTGATTCATTTATTAAATGACTTGATAGTGACTACTTACTGGTAATCATTAAATATTGAGTTGCATACTCATTTGAAAAATGGACCAGACCTGAATAGCTGTCATTTCATCAAATATCAGGAATCATCAGCAGGCCCAGTTTACATTTCTTAACATTGACACACTTCCTCAAATTTGAGGTATGCACAGCCTCAACAACGCTACCTCAACAGAAGGGATGAAATCAGACTGCCATGGCGGTGTATTAGAAGTTTTACGGTTACTAATTTACAATCCTTTCCTGAGAGACAGCATTCCAAGGACTACCCAAGTTCGGAGTTGCTCCTCCGACCTTCCCACGTGTGACAACTGCATCAAGCTGTCAGACCACCATCTGTCAAGCCTTTCATCAAAAATCCACGCTGGCCCTAAATGTACGTTGCCTGCAGCTTGGAGCACAAACTTACTTAGTAGCCTGAGCAAGGTTGGACCTTGGGTAGGTGATACAAAACTTGGGTTTTCTATTAATGCTGCATCAGATCTACAAAAATTAATATTTTGATTTGAATCTTAGGAGAGCTACAGGATAAGAGCATGAAGTTCTGATATTTCATCAAATTTCCACTGGATTCACAGAATATTTCAAAAATGAAAGACTTGTGATTATTAGCTATTTCATTCTGAGCTTGACATTTCCGCGCATTGAAAGTTCATGCATATTGTATCTACTGTAAGCTCACATGAATTTGTTGCATTTGTGCATATTGAATTTTTACATATTCCGTATATTTTATATCTTCGCACCCTTAACTTTGCGATAGCCGACATTTATCCAAAAATAAATTCGATTTCGATTAATATCGATTTCGTATTCTAAAAATATATATTTAAACATGCACTTACTGCGCAGCTATAATATTTATCAAGTTTGTTTGTATTTCTGAATGATAAAATGAAAACAATTGCTTTGCTATGAGCAATGTACAACTCAATCATAGTTAAATCAAAGATCTTCAATCAGTCAGTATATCAGTGTAGGTCAAATTAAAAGAAAACTTTATGACGTAATACATGTACTTAGGATAATTACAATTATTGCAATAATAAATCGTTTCCCACTAATGCCACACTTCTCATGAGCCCAATAGGAATTTTGACCTATAGAAGAATCTTTATGTCAGCACAAAATACAAAGAATGCACTTCGTTTATTTGATTTCATTCATTTATTTAAACTTGAGCTTGGGTTTTGGGTTTTGACCCCAAGTTTTTGCCCAACCTTGGCCTGAGCTACATGCATGAACGACTGCACTGAGCAAATAAAGTTGGTTTGTGTTACTCATAATTTCATCCTGCAATGAACTTGCATGTGATATCCTCTATGGAATGAATATTTACTGAGTTTAGCCAAATGCTGATATATTTGGTCTCTGGTGTCACCCATTTCTCAGTATCACAAATCAATGATATTTCACATTTTCTCATTACATTTAGAAATGGGATAAAATTATGAGCATAAATCCTACCTTTGTTGATTAAAGCGTGACACAGATATGCGAGTATATTTACTTGCTGAACAGCATTAGCAGAGAAATATTCAAATTACGTGAGAATGTTGCACTCACAGAAATCCGACTTTGCCTAAGTTAGTGGGACTAGAATGGACAAACCGCTGCTTGCTGATGGTAATTTCAGCCGCTCGGCAAGACGCCAATTTTGCTGGATCTTAGGAAGAATCAAATTACTGAAACTTGTAGGCCTCCTACTAGTTGTGCACAATTGCCGCAAGATGGTGTATTACAGGTTGTTTTATCAAAATGATGTGAAATATTCAAGGAGAATTATTTAATAGCCACGAACTTTTCAAAGTACACTGACAAAGTGCACTGGTACCTAACCATTGCCAACCACTGGAAATCTCCATCGTTTAGGCACCGTTGTCATGACCACGCATGTCCATGGAATGACATCTCTTTCAATGTGCATGTCTGACATGTCTACTGACTAGCAGCATGGCCGCAATAATCCTTCATTATAGATAGAGTGTCAGACTTCTATAGCTGCACTAATATAATAGCATCATATTTATCTTTGACATTGATGAAAAATGTCAGTTCCAATAGACATCGTTTTGCAGTCACAAAATTAAAGGCCTTTGAAAAACACCGGTTGTTCATCTATTGTTCATGTCCTTATTCCTTCACAATCATGATAATCGGAGAGCGCATTGAAAATTTTCTCCATAAAGGTCCATTCACTATGGACGCGGCGCGGCATATCCTCACACGTCCAGAATTTTCGTTCAGAACCTTACTATACCTATGGGAGTGTTCACACCGGATGCGGCGCGGTCTCGCGCATCTCTGTGTGAACAGACCATAGCTTTATTGAGGTTCTGAACGAAAATTCTGAGAGGTTCTGAACGTCTGGTGTGAATGGACAGCAAGACAAACTTCTTTCATTTCGAAAGCTATTGGAGAATCCTATCAAACATTTACCAGCCTCAGTACAGCGGTCAGTTTTTGACAGTGCATGCAGTGACGCATTGGTGAATTTTCACTGAAACTGCTTTGCATTCTTGAGGGTTGATAGTCACAAATCCTTTTTCACAAAAAAAGTGAAAGTGAGCGATATTCTTTATGAGAATACAAACATTATCGCCAATCAGATGAAATCAAATTTCACAACGCCTAACATTTTACCTGAGTCTTTAATCTTTTAAATTGTTGTTTAATTTCCATCATAAATGAACGACAATCAATTTCACTACGAAATGACAATGATGTTGATTAAATGTCACCGCGATTTGATGAAAAGATCAAAGCGCAGCAATAAGATTTGACAGTTTGTGTTTCTACTCCCGAAACTCATCTCCCGTTCGACTTTCAGCAACGAAGGGAAGAAAACTGTTGCCTCTTGTTGCCCCACGAAATGTTTGAGCGATCAATTAATTTCCAGCGGAAGTGTGCACCGTACACAAATTCAAATCCATTTATCGCCAATATCCTAGTTTTAATAAGGCTCTTTTAACGCGAATTAAGAGATGTATGAGGGGTAAATAAGGAATGAGGCTGAAATTACGACGCACAGGAGCTCAATTCATGGCTCATAGTCTGCGAGAACGTCCGGGACACTGAAAATGTCGGATGTTTGGTTGGAGCTTTTTTATTTGACTCACTGAGGTGCAGTTATGGAGAACAAATTGGTAAATAAGCACTTCCGTGGAAATACTGGGCGAGCGCGTGTGAATTTGAGACGGTGAAGGCAGCAATGCAATGGAACTCACTTTTGGCGGAAAGAAGAGAATAATTTTATTGTGCAAATGCACGTCCGGCCTTTTTCGTGCAACATGAGCCCAGGTTATCCGAGATTTATTGGACGTGTAAATGGAGGCAGAAAATTGAATGTGACTTTGTGGATGCGATATCATCACGATTTGATGGTGAAGGATAACTATTTAACGTGGATCTTCGTCTTCCTCATCTATCCGCAATATAATAGCGAAGTAACACGGTGGAAATGGAAGCTGATTTCCTGTTTACAAGCTCGAATTGACTTCCGCTCTAAGAATCCTGAGAGGCCCATGTTACACGCTCAAGGTGTCGAATTCACATTTAAAGAGCTCATTTGCATCTCTGACTCGACTAGAAGAGTTATTTAATGCCTTTCTCCATCAAGCATTGTCAGATGAATGGAATGTCAGCCTCCAATTTAGACATCATTTGAATATATATTGAGTCCTAAGAGTGGACAGGAAATGTCTATGAGATGGACAGCTGCGGGTTCATATTGTCCTTCAGCAGTTAACAGAATTAATAATGAGGATATTCTGATGATATTCTCAATGCACAATACGGACAGTTAATTGCCACAATGACTACCAACGAATCTTTACAATGACACTGCACATCAGCTCAAGAAATTGAAAAATCGATACCTCATTTGTGATATAATCAACTGCATACTCTTAGACTGCATTTCATGTCAGGCTTTACAAATAATTTTTTCAAATAGAGTTTAAGCCGCGCAGTTGTGTACTGTTTATTCTAAAATATCGAAAATTGTCTCAATATCCCGTAAATCAGGGGTTCCCAACCTAGGCTGCGCGTACCACTTGGGGGTACGCGAAGGACTATTGAGGGGTACGCAGAAGATGGGAAATTTATTGTAATTCAATTTTATTTTGATTACTTTCCTGTTCATAAGCCAGTTGAACTGTTAACTTTGTGCGCATTCCGCATTGGATTGTCATCATCTGGCCTTGAAGCAGTCGTCCCTAAAGAGTCGAGCTGCTGAGCGCATGCGCGTATAAGGCTTGTGCTGTTACGCAACCGCGAATCAGTGATCCTGTTGAAAAACATCAGACTCAGCCTTCACATTGAATAACGGTTCCTATATTTCTTATAGTTTCTTAGTTCTCATGCACCTTGCGCTTTCCTTATTTACGCATAGTTAAATTTCTGTTATTAAATTACGAATTTCGTATATTTTTACGCGTGATTTAATTTTAGTAGGATTGAATTTTTGTTATTTTCTGAATGTATAGATGCGGGTGCGTGGAATGGTGAAAAAGCCAATGATTTCCTATTTTGTGGTACGTAGCATGAAAAGTTTGGCACCCCTGCCGTAAATGTATACCTGCATAGTTTAAACAATAAGAGCTTTCGAAAATGTTGTATCGGCACCATTCATATTGTGTCCATTTGGCAACATTTCGACCCCCATCGTTTGGGACAACATTGCGCAGCAACGTTGATTCCATAACGGCAAAAGTTTACCAAAAGGAGATCTACCAACAGGAGAGTTTACGGCAAAGGAGATCAATGCGATTCTAATGGCAAATTAGGACTTTAATCTCAAAAATAATCTAAGAATGAAAGAGTTAAATTTGCAGCGATACCCAGGATAAACTTGATTCAACGGACATGCATTAAATACTACTTTTAACACATCACTGGCATTTCTTCTAAATTAGAACACCAATATTCATGCTGAAATTCTGTATATCTGACATTTTCCATCTCGTTGTGAAAAAGGGGAACTATAGTATCCTCCTTTTCCGACTGCGTGCACCAGTGCCAAGTCAGTTGATTATTGACTTCTTCAACAATGGCTGTGTCCCCGCTCATGAGTTGAATCAAAATTTTGCTTTTGAGAGTTCCTCAACTGTGAAATTTAGAGCTTATCACAACAAATGGAAACATTTCAACATTTGATTTTCAGCTCAATTTGAGAATCGCCTCTTGGATCCAAAGCATCGCAATTCAAATATTTGAATTCATCGACTGTATCGTTGCAGATTCAGCATTCACCTGAAAGTTGTTTCAATTATTCACATTTCCAGCCCACTCACGATTAAGCTCCGTTTGACCCGCTGAGGCGCGCCCCCTTTCCAATCCATTAGCTCAAATGACTCTCTTCATTACTATGTATAAAATGTCAAGTTTTTGTTTGCCATGAGCAACCTAAAGCCTTCTCATTGTATAGAAGAAGTAGATAGTGATGCGGGAGGGCCGCTTTCTGTTGACTCACTTCTCGCCAACTTCACTGACTGCTTGACTCCCTTACAGTCTTTAGACACCTCGATGTTGAAACTGTGCATCTGATGACGGGGCCACTGGTCTTCGTCACCTCAATTGTATCGAATAGTTGACAGAACAAACATTGAATTGAACCGAACCAGTTCCTGTATTTACGCATTATAAGGAGCGCAGATTGCCAAGACTTTTTCAGCAGCTGGAGATTTGTTTGTGTCATTTGAATGCCTTTCAAGATGGTCTTTGAATGATTGATAAAATAAAATGTCAGCAATGTCTAATGTGTCCGACTATTCACATAATGAGTTGAGGAGTACTATAGATATTTGTAAATTGTTTTGAGGAAAGCTAGAAGTTAGCAGAAGGCAAAATATTCTTCAGTCATGCAGTAAGGAATGGAAACTTAACATGTGGTACAAAATACATGCGCTTAACCCTTTCATGCATGAAGGGGATCGCATTTTTAACCTGGAATGTGTGTTTTGTAAACTTTGTAGGAGTTATCCTAGGAAGCGGATAGTCCAAAGCCGCTTAAAGAATGGTATTTCTGACATTGTTTTTGTCTGATTAACAGAAGGAGCTGTTAGGGCAAAATGATCGACCTTAGACTTTCAATATCTGCAGTCTTTATCTTTGAAGGCTATATGTAGGCCTACATTTCTTTTTTTCACGAAGCAACATTGACCCCATTGCGGCCGAACTTGTATTTATAGAAAAGTGCGTTCATGTTCAATGATAGTTAAATGAGGCGTCATTAAGGCTCCATTCAATTCACAGAATTAGACAGGTCGTCTCCTCTTCTGTTTGACTAGAAAGTAAGCATTGGAATATGCAATGCCTATGAAATGGCACAATCTGCTGACCTAATACCATGGAAATCGAACAATGAGCAGCAAGTTCAACATTAATCACGCCAAATTGTTCGCAGTTTTAGTGACTGTTATCAACCGGATCACACAGCAAAGAAACACAGACGAAATCAAGTTCTACAGAGAAGTTTGTGAACGTCTTTTCGTGCACTTGCTAACTTCTTTAATAATGATCCGAAGGAGCAACATTATCGAGAAAACTTTTGCGCAATGATCTGAATTCTTCGAATCTGAAGGAATCGTGGCGATCGGAACATTTTGAAGAAATTCACAGCAATCCGCAAGCGGCGCACGACTATTTTTCCTATCTCTGAAAAGCATTAGAAATTTCTTTTGCAGAGTTAGTAAGTTCCTGCATGCACCATCGCTTTGAATCAGTTTGCACTTCTAGCAAAGTGATACGGTTAAACAATCTAATTCTGTAATTCAATTAATGACACGATATAGGTCAGTCCCATTGTGCTTCAAACATCTTGGAGGAAAGTGTTTGTGCATTTTTTCTTTTGCAGCTTGGAGAAGCATCTAAAAGGCAACAAAAGCTATATTTCTAATATTTCCTGCACACACTGAAAGAATTCAGTGGAACTTTGAAGCAGAAAACAAAGCCCTTTGCTAAATACACTCGAGGAAACGGTAAAAGCATTGCCAAGGACAAATCGATCAAAGTCCTCGAGTTCGATAGGGGACAATGTGCTGTTATGATGAGCACTAGTAAATCTAATGAAGCTTCACACCATAGTTGATAACGAATTTAGGTTTAAAAGATTGATTACAAAACCGCTATCCTCATGACCAACCACCCAAAATCAGAGATCAGAAAGACCTTAATGACTTTTTGAAGGGTAAGGTATGTAAACTATGTGTCTAACGCCGTCTCTAATGTCATTATATATGAATCTGATGGTGCACATCGGGGAAGCTGTCGGCGACTGATAAAATTCATATGAATTATGCTCCCATGCGTCAAATAGAAGCTACATGTAGCTGAATGTAATTTGACAAAATATTTTCCCTAAACTGATTAGCATTCTAGTTGAAGCTTAGTTATTGCCTATTTGTCTGTAATTTGATATTGATTATATTTGAAGTCGTCTTGTTTAATCCTATGATCATTTATAAAATGTCTGCATGACACAAATTCAAAAGTTGTCAATTTGATAATTGAAAAAATGATAAGACTAGTTTTTATTCATTTCTTCTGTAGATAACGCAAATCATGAATATCACTTATTAATAATGTTCGAAAGAGAGTGATGCGAAATATAGGATAAATCCCTATCATCACCACTAATTTGGAAGAGCAATTTGACAGCCTGAGGAATAAGACATATTCTTATCACTTTCAAAAATATTTGAATTGATGATGAAAATGTAATAAATAAAATGTTTTTAAAACATTGAGATGAAGCCGGTGTGACATTTTTATAGCCATTATGTGAATATCGATAAAATGTCAGCTTAACTTTGATCGAAAAATGTTTGCATTGGTTTGTCCTTCGCTCTATCGTATTATAGCCTCATGATTCCAGGAACATGCTTGATATCTATAACAGACTTAAAAGTTGCAGTAATTGCACAATAGTTTTACAATCGTGTTTTATTAGTGGAAACGTTTTGAAGGTTTTTTAAATTGTTGGAAGGCCAAACGATAAAAATATCTTTTTGGAAGTGATAATCTGAAGAAACTAATTTCATAAGCGTAAAACCATCTTGCATTATCATTTTTAGAGACAATTTTATAATTCCAAGCCGTGCAGTCCTTTTTTCAAATCGATGTAGTCAGATCGGTTTAGTCAGATCGAGATAATCTGTATAGCATGTCCTTGTTCCAACCATGTTTGAATACAAGCACTTTTTTCTATCTTTCATATCAACCCACTTCATGCCAATGTTCGTTACCTTTGGAAAAATTTCTATCCTAACCTTTTGGGACTTTTGGCCCCATTTCCGACCTTTATGCGACACCTAGAACGCTCGAAAGTTGCGTTTGAAACATTTTTGAAAAGTAAAATTAGCTTTTACAAATGCTTTGGCATAAATGGGATAGTAAGGAAAGAGAATTTAATAAACACAGACTTTGGATAATGCAAATGCTAATGGACGTTGCTTATGCTTAGACAATGTACCTTAATTAAACTTTCTTCCTTACACTTGAACAATAATTGTTGTATTTAATAAAGCATCACTTCAGCAATTCTTAGATCCTACTAAATCTAATTTAAATTCGCCGATTTGATCCATTTTAGATTTTATTGAAATTTCTGCTAAGTGCTATGTATAACCCAGGGATGCGGAGTCCAATCATTTTGATAGGACTCCGACTCCCACTCCGGGTGTCAAGTATATAAAGCCTTTTTTGAAAAATTAACTGGTAACCTATATCATAGATTATTATAGGCTTACCTGAACCTAAATTTAGTGATCATTGCTGCATCAATTATCAATCATTTTCAATGAAAGTTGATCAAGTGTTGCTTTCAGTTGGATGCATGCGACTCGGCCCAGACTCCCATCTTCTTGATCTGTGCTTCACACGGTTTTTCTCCAGTCAGGAAAATCCCCATTCTTCTCCAAAAAATATGAGCACACCTTCGATTTTAATATGCGCTTTAGAGAAACCATCACACACGATTAACGTGAGGGTAACAGGTAATGTTCTCAAACAAACTAATATTACATTTTTGTTTCTGATGTGACCTTTGGCGCGTAGGTGTGATCGAGACTAGGAAGGCTTGTCTTCTCTACTAAATCACCGAGTGAAAAGACAATCCTTTTTTCAATATCACGGTTCATTCCCTCAACTCTGTACTTTTGCTTGACGGAGAAAGTTGACATCAAGACAGTGACAGCTATGCACAAGAATAAATAATTTGTTTGCGTTATGTTTCGGGTCTAGTTATAGGCCGGAGAATAGATTCATTTGATAGGACTCCGACTCCGCATCCCTGGTATAACCCATCAGCTTCCGCTTCAGATGTTTCAGTGCGCATTTCAAGCATAAATGCTTGTAAGAGCTGACTTGTCAATTTATATTATTGGATTATGCCTTAAGATCTTGCAAGTTTTCTTGTGAGCATCGATGTTGGACGATTATCAATAATAATATACTTTACATTTGCTGAAAAATATGGAAGCACTTATCAAACTCAATCGGTTTTTGATGAGTTTTAGCATCTGAATGAATTCAAATTTCGGCAACTTATTGGAGTCGCATAAATTATGAAATCTACAAAGTGCATATAACGAGAAAACCGAGCTTGCAAAACTTGCGGAAGAGCTAACGAATTGCCCCTCAACTTCAACTTTTCGGTACTCATGTCGTTAATGCGGTATAGATGCAAAACTTTTGCAAAATATCGGAAAGTGCAATTCTTGCTAAAAAAATCTTGCTTTCATTTACCATAATTTTGAAAATCGCGAACTCTGAAAACAACCGATATTCCTATTTTTTGAAAAATTACCTTATAATAATTACCTGCCATTTTTTATTCAAAAATTTCCGATAAATTCACATCACTACTTTGCGCTATTAATAACAAGCATATTCATGAAGAGATTACATGATTTTGTGGCATCCGATAGTGAAAGCTCTTGGTGAGGTAATTCTACATGCACAGAGTTGTACAAGTGTCAGAAGTTGCATTAAACAATCATTTTCTGGATGCGAGATGCTTGCCAGAGAGCGTTATCTATAGTTTTGTAATTATTTGGAAATAATTTTGACATTGGACATTTGGGGAGAGATTGGTGCTCCTGATTCTATTCCTGTCAAATCTCAGGTATTGATATGGCCCTGAGGCCGAGTCCTCCACGTACCCGGTTCCATAATATAAATGGTTCAAAAGAAAAGATTCTTCGGGTACTTCCAAGCGATTATTATTGCGTGTGCAACGTTTCGCCCCAAAGGCTTCATCATGCACGAATGGGGCGAAACGTTGCACACGCAATAATAATCGCTTGGAAGTACCCGAAGAATCTTTTCTTTTTAACCCTTTAAATCTCAGGTATGTTATGATTACAATCAAGGCATTTCGACGAGGGGATTTTTCCAACAAATCAATCACTTAACTCAGACCAAAATGACAAATCGCATCAATTGATCGATCACAGCAATCACCCAAATGCTTGTTTTTGTTTTTGATGGATAATATCTTTTTAAATCAAATAATTCATGATTGTAATTACGTGGCGATGTGTCAATAGTCAATTTGAGAAGCACACAATGATTGATTTTGAAAAGTAAACAGAAATTTTTCGTAGTTTTTTTGGCAGTAGCACATTGCCTTATGTACCTTGTGGAAGCCGCCTACTAGCACAAAAATATATTCTTCAAACTATTCTTTCTAACTGCTGTTTGCAGGAGAGTTGTCATTGAAATATAGGTGTTATGTAATTACTTCCACCTTCTCAAAGAAATCTTATTCGAAAGCGACAGAGCAAACTGACAACTTGAATAAATAATGCCAAGTGTCCACTAAACTTAAAGCATCAAACAAAGCCAAAATGAAGTTAGAAGGCGCAAATTTCATCAAAAATTTATCGTTTGTTATTTCCTCTGCAAACCTTGTTTTTAACACACAATAGCGAGCTGCTAAAAACTCACAATTACGGAAGAACAAAGATAGAAGTCGAAAAAATATATTCGTAAAAGCAAACATATCACTATTTTAGTTTGGCTAATCTTTGCTGTCAAAGGTAATCACGTTACATTGTATCTCCTCTCTCATTTCTTTCGAGCCTCTTGTTTATCGATGACAAAGAATTTGATTACTTTAAATAAACTGACTTTTTGCTTCGTATATACATGTACTTGGTGGAGAATTCTTACCTTAGTGAACTAATTTTCTGTATATCCAAATATTTGACGATCTTTAATTGCGAATCAGTTCAAATTGCGACAGCTGAAGTGTTGCATAAATGAGAAGTCATTAATTTTATGATCAATGCATCTATTTACACAGAAACAGACTTTCTATGACAATCACAAAGTAATTGGAATTGTCGAAGTTATGACAGAAAAGAAAATGTGTTTCGTAAGGCATTACTGCACAACAAGATTATAAATGCGGAAAATTTACAACAAATGCATCATCAACTGCACGCTGTTCATGTATAATACAAAACTTACAAGTCTGCTATGTACATACAGATTAGAAATGAATTTCCCTCCAATAATTGTGATCACGATAAGCTCATTCGCTGCACTCAATGAAAAGTACACCAACAGCCAATTTTTAGGTAGTTAATAAAAGTTAGCAAGAAATGCTTGTATTTATACATAGATGTACTGAAGATAATCCTGCATTGTAAGGTTTTTGGGGGCAATAGAAGTTTTTCATTCAGCTTTAATTCAATTTAAATTAGAAGTTGTAATTCAATTCAAGTTTGATTCGATAAATCTTTCTGATTCGTTTGTGCATGGATCGATAGGCTTATATCAATATATACTAGTAAACTCAAAATTGGGCTCTGGTTTTCCTTGTAAGGCGAGGATAGCTGAATCCCAAAAATATGAATTTATAAACTAAATCCAGCCAAAGATGTTGGAGTGTTTCAGTTTAACAAAATTTAGTGCGTCGCGTCTAATTACAAGATAGGCATATAAAATGTTTCTAACTTATTGAAGCTTCAACGAGTCTATGAAGTGCAACGCTAATTCGGACATCGTTTACTTCTCCCCATAATTTCAAAATTTATCATACATTGCAATGAAAGTGGTGTGAGCAATCTATCTCTAACCAATTTCAAGCGATTCCATCATTCAATGATTTTTTTGAATTCATCCAACCAATGCAAGTAATGATCATACAAGAACTGAACTTATTCCTGATATTCAATTGCACCTCAGCCTTACAACAACGTGATTTGGATTGTTGAAATCGATGAATTATCGATGGTTCTTCAATACATCAGCGTTTCATTGCTCAAGTGTTTTTTGAATTATACTTTCAAAGATAAACAGTTTTATTACAATTCTTCGAGTCAAATGAAACTGTTTATGCTTGAGCAATCAAAAATTACATGCAGAGGGATTAATATTGCCTTTTGAATGACACTTCATAAATGAAACTTCTGATAATCTATTTAAAATCTATAAATACAAAGAAATGCAGTTGTGTGTCTTGGACGTCGATTGTATCCAACGTGAAAACTCTGCATCAGTTCTATATACACAAACTTATACAAAATGTCTTCAATTCCTGCCTTCAATTTCTGTGAAAATTAAAGAGAAATCTCAAATTCTATGTTCTGATTGTTCTTCAAGTCATGAGTTATCCGTCTTAGTGTACAATGCTCCATTGTTTGGCATTTCGCTGATATACTGACTAAACATGCGTCAATCAAACGCTGATATCTTTCGCTATAATTCATAATTTCATGTTTCATTCATTGACGTCGATAAGCGGTTGTGGACGTTCGCATTTCATCCGGTCTTCCATACATGGTTGGACAGATTCGAGATGTACAGGAGAATTTGCCTCTGGAGAACCAATGATTTCTTCATCATCGTCATCTGGAATTATCTCTCCTTCCTCTGCTTTCATTCGCTTATATTTTGTCCGCCGATTTTGAAACCAAACTTTTACCTACAAGAAAGGAAAAATGAATTGTCGAAAAGTCTGATAAAGCAAACTAAGTATAAGGAACTGTTGCATCATAAAAATATTCAAGGATTGCAAATCGACTAAATTGCCGCAATAAGGCGTCTCATGAAGAACGTCCTACAAGGTAATCCTATTTTCTCAAGGCTGTCCTTTCAATAACAATTTCGAGAATCGATCACACGACTAAAAGAGCAGAAAGCCAATCACCGAACTATGGTACCATGGTAGCAACATACAATTATTTACAGTTTGATTAATAAAGCGTAATGGCTATCATCACGGTAAGCTACGTAGAAGATTGAGATGTGCAGGATCAAGGAATGACAATGTGGAAGTCGAAAAAGAAGTCAAAGTTCTCTCGATTCCTTGCGTACCTGGCACAGGAGAGCAGATTAAGAAGATGGCGAGGAAGATGGGCATACAAGCGAGGTTCAAACGAGGAAAGAGTCTGGGAAGCATACTGAGCAGACCAAAGTTGGATCACCCTGATGAACTGGAGGAAGGAAGAGTTGTGTATAAGCAAGGATGTATGGGATGTGAAAAGATGTATACCGGAGAATCTGGGAGAAAGGCGATTGTAAGGAAGGAGTACGAGAAGGATTTTCGTGACATCAATTTCAGATCTGCGATTTCTGTGAATGCTCACGAGAGTGGTCATTATCTTGATTTCAGTAGCTTTTGTGTTATTGACCGGGAGAAGAATTGGTACAGAAGAAGAATAAAAGAGAGCATCCACATCGCAAAGAATAATACATTCAATCATGATGATGGCATACGACTAAATAAGCAATGGATATCTATGCTGAAGTGACCTGTTCTTTCGTCCACGTTTTGTGACTTGACTGTAAGTGACTGAAATTCAATCGGTCTTGCAAACTTTTAGATTTTCTGGTGTCATTTTCTGTCTCTGGCCTGACGACGGGTGATCCCGAAAGCTTGCCTTGTATTTTATTATTATTTTATTGCATTACAAGAGTGTCGAAAGAAGCTAAGTTTTCAATTTTGATTAATATAGTGAAATTGTAGTGGCTATCAGCCATGTAATAGCTACAATAGAGTTGATGTGATCTGATATAATCACACAATGAGACTGATACTTTACATGGCGATATTTTCATTTCGTCTGTGTTTCCTGTCCATTTTAGATGACATCATTGGAGTCGGAGCTTGACCACAAGACCAAGAGTCTTGAAGGCTAAGCTTCTAGCCACTATGCCAAGGAGAACACGGAGATTTCGGTAAAGTACAGTGGCACAATTGATGACATGAGATATCTGTTTCAGCATCCATAAGTTGTGCAACTTTATGCTCAGATGTTGCGCGCTCTTATTGATCTACATTTGCTAGTAGGCAAACGCAATTTGTCACCACTTTATGTTTGAGCTTGTGCTCTGCTTTCTTTCAAATTCCACCATCTATCAGTTGTATGCCGCTCGCAATTGGGAAATCAATAAGGAACGTCTTGATTTCAGTGGAGTTTAACGGCCTTGTTGGTATGTCTGAAAACATCATCTATACTAGCCGATGATCTGTCATATTGTAGGGAGTTGACCTTACCATCCCGTACAGTTCAGCCTCGAGATTGTCACTGGAAGTCGGCTGGAAAGGAATCCGGAATGTAGATATCACACCGCTCTAACCAATATTGTAAAATGATCTGAGTCACATTGACATCCAGCGGTTGGTGCATATCAGTAGGAAGTCCAGCTGCGATTATCATAAATGAAATTAAATTTACAAAATTCTGAAATGCTTTTCATTTCATCAGTCTATGGACAGTGTGATTTGCTTATCTCGTGCATTTTTTCAAGGAAGATGTAATAATACTTCCATCTATTGTTCCGCATTATTTCATTAATATAAAATGCTCATTCTTTTTCATTCAATAAAAGAACATTGCAAAATGACACTGCTTGCATCCTATTTGACCGTCCTGAGTAATCGTTAAACGAACGTTATAGAGTATTCCTTCAATATGCGCTTGCACAAAAAAGTGTCTTAAGTGAAGATTGACTAATCAGTAGATAAACAAGGCTTCCAGTTAACACGTTTTAAATCAATAAAAGTCAGTTTGTGTAATCCAAACTGCTATCTCGTTATCGCTGTTGTTTGCCATTTTTGTTCATGATGTAGGTGACATATAGAATGAAACGAACGGATGCAATATATCTGCTTACATTGAGAGATAATACAAAATTCTCCTAGCTGTCTGAAGCCAATGATTGGAACAATCAAGAATCATGAAGGAATGTCACTGATCTCATTAGTATACTAATCAAGGATAAAGAAGTGCCACTAGAAACTGTTAAACCTAAACTTGTCAGAAACGTAATAAGATTTATTTTTACATCTATAAGTTTCTTACATCTACTTTATTAAGTGAGTACCGCAAATTTCGCACTTCAAGCCAACATTAGGATTTGGGACACAACTTGGTCACGCAAAAATAAGGCATGAAGTCAGCAACAATTAAAAAAAATTATATAGTCAGGTTACTTGATTGAATAAGAGCCTTTAAACATGCCTTTCGAGCCACAGCATTTCGATGCGATGAGCCTCGACGCATAAAGGCATTTATTAAATACAAAAGTCCATGATTTCATAACAAAATTTCGATAACAACTTGCAAGCAATTCTTCATAGACAATACTGTAGAATCCTACTTAACGGACCAGCGAGGGGACTGACACAAAGTCATCCGCGGAAAAATCGGGTTGACCCTTACACCTGACAGCTCTGCACGAGAGAGTCTACATAATTTGCAATCAGAAGCATACTTTGCAGAAGCCTGCTGAAAGCCAATTATGATTTACTAATTTAACTTGTATTATTTTTGAAGTGGTGGTGAAACCTTGGACCTATATACTGTATGTGTATTCTTTACATAATTTCTTTATTTATATCAATTTATTTCGAAGTATCATCTATCAAGTATGATAAAATGAAGGATATAATGACTATTTTAGATTTAGTAGTAACTGATAATTATATTTTCTTTCACCGCTTAGCAGCGTATCCGAAATTTTAGCCATTTGAATCGATATTTGATCAGCGATAACAAACATGTTGGATACTTGCGGCCAATTTAGCTGTAAAGCTGTTGTTTTTTCTCTATCGTGAAATATTCGTCCTCCATTATTATTTTTTGCAGCTTGTGACTTATTCCACCTTCTTATGTTTTCCTTGTCGAGGACTGCCTGCCAAAGTTAGTTATCTGTTTCTACGGTCAACCAAAACTCATATGGGGCAGTTTCCTTCCTTGTTTTGTTTCCGATACTTACACATTCCGGTAGCTTTTGTCCTATGCGACTACTTGAGACAATAATTCGATGTCTAACAACCTTTATTTTCTTGCTATGATTTTATACAATGCTGTGTTATGATAATACAAATAGAGAGAGAAAACCAGCAAGTAACTCATTTTGTTTCTCATGATTCCGATGAAAATATCGTCTTGACACGTCCAAATTAATTAACTGATGAGGTAGCCGTGGAGAAGGAGTTATTTTTTCCAGCTCAAAATAACAATCTCTACAACTTAGGATATTTGCTTGACGATTTAGTTCCGACCCTTTTCAAAACACAAAATGATTGCAGAGGGAAATCATACTGAATAGCTGAAGTTTGATTAACGAAGAATTAATAATGGATGGGTTGTTGACATGTTAAAATTCTCAATGCATTTATTCCGTGTCTGACTGCATCAACTCAACACTTATTGTCTCAGGAGCGATTAATGCTATTAGACTTTGTCGTCCGTAAAAGAATGGCATTTAATGAAGCGCTTTTCAAAAGCAGGAAATTTTGTCCTAAATGGTTGAAATTATCCGTTTCCGTCACCATTCAAGACTCATGATAAATTACTTACCTGTGTTTCCGTAAGACTAAGGCTGCCGGCGAGTTCCTTACGTTCTTGGCCAACCACGTAATGATTTTTCTCGAAAGCGTTCTCCAAACGCAACAGTTGGTTGGGTGAGAAGGCAGTGCGGATGCGTTTTGGCTTGCGGAAATTTTGGAAGGCAAACTGATGAGGAGTTTGTCCTGCAAGAAAATGGATGGAAAATTAGTATTTATTATAGCGTTCTTAAGAAAGCACGTGGAATTTCATGCTCTTCTCCTTCTACCAGCATCTTCAAAGCATCGACGAAGGATGTTTTACACTTTGATTATTACTGTTATTAGAAGCCAATTTCTCTATCGAAAACTTGCTCCTTCTTTGTGATATTCGTGTAAATGAGAGGAATCGCAATCCTGAACTAAGTCTTATTCTAACCTAGTTAAGATAGAATTCCATCCCTGACTCTTGCCAAATATCTCAGAATGATTGACAGCGAGGGATTTTAGTTTTGACGTATTCGTAAGCTTCTGTTTAATTTTTTAGTGATGTTTGGTCAAGCCAGAGATGCTGACTCAATTTAAAAGGACTCCGACTCCACATCACTGTGGCCAACTACAACATCAAACTTGAAGGCTATTGTGAAAGACTTCTTTAATGATCACTCTTCCTGAAATCTCATTCTGACATTGGAGTCGATTCACGTGCCTAATGATAATCACTTCTTAACTGCGCAAAATAAAATGTTATCAACTGGGAGATCCATGTCATGCCTTTCAAACAGAATATATTCGAACCTCATGCATTTTGATTTCAAAATAAAAATGAAAAAAATGTACTATTTTTTATCAAATGTAGTTAATGGTCATGCATATATTTTATTTAAGTACAGTCAATCTACAAGGTAAAGTCAATATGCTAAAATGAAAATGATAAATGTCAGTATTTAAATCGAGATGAAATTTTATCATCCATAAATTCTATTAATAATAATGATTGCATTTTGATAATAGAAATCATACAAGTGTTTTTACATAAGTTTTGAAAGCAGTTCATGCGAATCACACAATATCATTAAGGAAAAGAAAATAGTCAAACATTTGTAAAAGTAGAAACTGTTTTGTTGAAAACCCTTGAGCAATAAGGAAAGAAATAGAAGACCGCCGGACAGAGTTAAAAAGTGGAATTTCGATATGACCAGAAACGGTAAGAGCGTGGAGCCAAGTGAACGAATTATCAACATGTGCTAATCAATTAGGTACCATGTAATGAAACTCTGCTCTATTAATGTAACAGAATATTCGTAGCCTTATAAGGATTCAATGTGAAAGGAAGTGTAAGGACATACGACACAGTATGGACTTAGCTTAACTATGCGATACTGTATAGACTTTGACTTATTGAAATTACTTATACTAAATATGACAGATTGCTTGCTTGAGTACAATGTGTGGGGAATACTGTGTCAATTTGGTCAATTTTATTCTAACTGTAGCGGTCGATTCGTCATTTGATAATTGACACCAGACTTGTCATCTGTCAACTAAGGCTCCCTGCTGTGATATTACATATGTATTTTTTGAAAATGAAAGACAAATTATTTACAAAAATTGACCTATGGTGCATATGCACTGCAGTATAATGTGCAGTATAGCATTTATATTGAATAACTAAGTAGGGCAGTAGTATACTTTCGTAAACAAAATTAAATTATGAGGATTGTGCAAAATCTGTATGGATGTACAGTGTTGACTTTGACACTGTACATCCAGGATGACACTTTTGACTTTTGACTTTTGTATCATGCTAATATCAAGACTGTAAGTCCGAAACTTCCTAGATTCCTAGAATTCATTATTTAATTTCTATTTATGTTAGCAAAACGAGTGAGTTGCGTGATGGTGAAAAATAAAATTCCACCATTTGAAACAACACACGCAAATCTATTGTACAATAAGTTCCAAGAAAATTGAGTCATTGCAACATTAAAATCAGAGATGGGTTGCCATGGCCCCTCCCGTGATTTTGAAGCCGAAAATTTCTGGTCATAATACATGTATATGCCTACCGCGCACTGATGTGCAATTTGCACATTTACAAATAGGAATACTTAATAATATCATATTCTACACTACAGGTGCAATGTTAGATATTATTATGTAATCATGTACATCAATACAATGTTTGTTTTCACCAAATTGAGTTTGTTCCGCCAAATAGAGAGAAGCAGACATAGAGGGAACTTAGAGTAATGGACCTGGCATGACGCATGCCATCGAAAGAACAACCTTTAAAGACATTTTCAAACCACTTTAGAAAGAAATAGGAAAGTATCTCACATAGTGCAGGCGATTCGAATTCTTAGTTACTCAAAACCTTTTCTAAACAGCTACTATCACTGTATATTTTGTATTTTCTTTCTGTATCTTTATTGCATTATTTCTGTACCAGAAGCAGACAGACATTTCCCATTGTTCGACATCACGCTAAAAACGTATATGCACTTCCATAGTATTCTCAATCAAATAGCACAAGCCCATCATGCCAAATTTATATAGTATTCATTCCTCAGCTTCTACTTGAGAGTAGTACCATGATTATTACAGGCAACTATAGGCTCCATCTTGCTCAACTTCTGTTTACTTACTATGCACATCAAGTACTTTCTATACATGAAGTCGTGGTCAAAAGTTGCGATAAGTTGCAGAAAATAAACTTTTTCTGTTACAAATGCTTTGTTTTACAGAGTGGCGGCAACTTGCGAGAACTGTCATTGATATATGAAATAAACAGTTTCTGAATTGCTTGCCGGCCAATTAGAAACCTTTAATGTCAAAACGATCATCAGATTCGTGTTCTTACATTGAAATAAGCAATGTAAAGCTTTAACGTCACCACAGCTCCTCCCACTGGGTGCTTAGACGTTGATGTCATAGACTTTTTTGCTGAAGCGCTATATATAACGCGGTTGGCTTCATACCGACTTTCAATTTAGTCACTGTCATAGAGACCAATGAACCCCACGAACAGCAATGTGCAGTGAATGAATGTTGTATTTCATTTTGAATGCTTTTGAAGAACATCTGTATCCCTGGCAGGGCTCGTCCCCTCATCTGAATGTAACTGAACATTCATGGGAACATATGAAGTTCACTTCGAATATGAGCCGTTGTGTGTATTGAAATCATCATTCAGGAAGGTGAGAGTAGAAGAAATCAGGGATGAATCTTGACAAAAACTCTTCATGTCCATAGTGAGATGGATATAAGCAGTAGGCTACCTGCAGCAGGTGGGACATCAAAATGCTAGTCAATATTCACAATATTCCCGCAATCTGAATGAACATTTTCGAAAATTGTTGAAAATTTTGTGCGGGTGAAATCTGATGTTTCTGCTAACCGTCAACTTTTTACCATGATTATAAGTAATGTACGAAGATTACGCACTGCTGAAAATATATCATCACATAATTTGCAGATGGACACACGTGTCATTGTCGCAATCTGCATTGTATATACTGAACCTATTTTTAACACAGTCTCCTTGTCAAAATGGTCTTTTTAGAATAGGGTCCTGAAACTACATTTTGCACTAGGAAAGACTGAGGATTAAATTAATGCAACCGAAACGTTTTTTCAAACATGCAAAACCTATGTTTCTGTTGACAGTTATTGGAGATAGACCTAAATATGACTGATCTGAAACTGTTGGACACTATCGATTTTCCGGCTAACATTTCATCAGAAACATGGGTTTCAGATGCTGTTGAAAACATTTTCTGGTATTTATATATTGATGTTTTTCCTATGACACCTTTATCAATACCATTTTATACGACGATCATTAGTTACGCATCACAACACACACCGCACTTATTTATATAAATATCACATGTTTATTGCACATTTTGCAATTGAAAAGCAAAAGTGGACCACCAGAATTTCACGAGAGATATTCGTTCGCATTCGAGACTAATTGTGCACCCTTGCTATATACAGCTTTTAGTTACGAGCTGCAAGAACTCATTATAGATTGATTACCGGTATTCAAATTTATTGAGGGATCGACTGGCATCATATACGATGCCATTACAGAATATTTCAAAAATATTTCATTTCACATAATTTACAGGGAGTCGACAGCATATTTTTCGATCCTATTTTATCAGAAATGAAAAAGATTTCTTTTATTCTTAAATCGATGAACAAATACAGTCCTACCGTGATTCACCACTATTGAAAATGTCACAAGTTCGTTTGAACAAATTAATATTTTACAAATCATTAGCGGAGATATGAAAACAGAATAATGGCAAATATTGACTCACTATAAATACTCTTGTGATCAACTTGCTAATTACTTTCGTCGCAGTAGTATCGATTCAACAGCAATTATTTCATTTAAGATTTCTGCAAGCATTGTAGAAATTTAACATATTTCATTTGCAATAAACTTGAGGTCGTCCTCTTGTTAAATGAAATTCGTTTACTTTGGTATGATCTGTAAAAGTCATTCGAAAATGTCATCATTGTTAACTCAAGAAGCCATACGAATACCGTAGGAGGCGTAAACTGTTTATTGAAAAGTTTTACTCGATACATTATCCGCTAATTCAGAAAAAATGACATTTGCCATTAATACAACAAATGTCAACTTCAAACTTAATTTGTTACAGCCAGCGTGAAAGTCTATACCAAAGTACTGCCTGATATACAAGCGTGTAAGAAATTCACTAATGGCAATCTATATAATTGTTGGCATTGCTGGATGGTTGTTGTAAAGTGACTTTGAATAAATGAAGCAGTGGCCTTTTTTATCAAAGCATCAAAGAAGTGGACTTGTCAGTGCACAAGGCCATATTCGTAGCAGAATACAACAGCAGTCATCAAAAGTGTCAAAAGCACTCTCAAAGATGTAATAAAATGCATTGGATAGCAATTATTCATGACAATAACATGAAAGATAGCAAAAGAAATAGTTGTAAAAGAAATTTAAAAAAGTCAAAGCGAAAGTTGCATCAATATTGATTACTGAAGAAAATTCTTATGAAGTAGAGGGTCCGACTCCGCAACCCCAATAAACAAAAATGTATTGGGTTACAGTGAACACTCGGAAGCTCTTTGTGCATAGTAAAATGTATATTAATGACAGCTTTAAAAACCGAAATTACATTTGAAAATTACAGCATCGGAAATTTATAGGGCCATCAAATACTTTAACAAAATGACTGACTCCCATAATAAATGAGTAATAAATAGTGAGAAGAGTACAGGGGAAAGAGTGATTTCTTCGGATGATCAGCATTGGCATTTTCTGAACAGAAAATTACCTGCTCTATAGTATTTACCAAGTGGTCAGAAAAGAAGTCCTACATTAATTTATTTGATGACTTCTACATGCACTTATAGTACAATAGTAAAATAGGGTATTAGCAATGATAGCTCTGCCGATTAAGTTAAGATTCTCTATTGCAGAATTGACGATTTTGCATTACACAAATGCATATACTTTTCAAAGTCTAATATGAATCAGTAAAAATATCCGTTTCTCTTCCGACTAATATGTTTACTGATTCCTTTTGGTCCTCCAGCCATCGGCCATCTCATTTTATGTTTAATATGACTGCGTGCAATGTAATTAGTAAATTAAATGCACTCGTACCGTATGCTATATTTGAAGTTGCATTTCACATTTTACATCGTAAATAATTACGATTTTTATGGATATTTTAATAGTAATATGATAATAAGATGGGTAATATGCGTCTAATTATCATACATGACACGCACATCACAGTAATGAAACTGCAAGTTTGGATTGAAAATGAAAATGGTAAAGTTCTATCTCACAATTAGCATTCATCTTTAACTGTGAAATCAGTCAGAGGGATTTTTTTCGTTTAAGTCCAACACCTATATGCATATCTTGATTCTTGAATACAGTCATTTTTCCACACGCAGGAGCAAAACAATAAAGCCAATCTATGGAAATCAAAATATGAAAAGAAGCTCATTCGATAAAATTTCACCAAGTATTTTGGAAAAGATATTCCATAAAGTGTACATTTCTCGCGAAGTTCAACCAATGCAATACCGTATATTACCTCTATCAAGACACTGTTTTAATAGAAATTTTTCGTAGATAAGCACTGTCTTAATAGAAGAAGATGTCTCACTGGATTTCATTTCACGTCAAATATTTTTCTATCTAGATGTAAATCAGTGTTTCTCAGACTTTTTCTCATCGCTTGCCACTTGACAGCTCTGCCGCGTACCACTATACATAACACTTAAGAAATAAATAGCAATAATTGTGATAATGATGCAAGCGATATGATAGCGAAACTTTGTGCCTTAGATAGATTATAAAGCATCGTCTGGTTGCTGTACCGCTTCTTGAAGCGCAATGAGCTAACGCATCGTCGAGGAACTACTACTGCGCAAACATTACCCGAGGATGCTGCTCAACGGATTGCAGCTTGGCTCTTTAGACTACGTGAGCTTAGACAGTTGCACGAACCTCGAGAAATAGTAAGGATCTCGAACTGTATCCATCAATCAACCAAGCCATGAAAAGATGCGACTTCCTGCACTTCTGGCCGCAAAACTCTTCAAAGCAATTGAGAAGACAGGTGATTCAGTCAGATCGAGAGTTATAGTGAATATTGAACTGAGATGGGCAGCACCAACAGCGATGATTCTAATTCGATCGACAGTGAAGATTCAATTTTTGCAGGGAGTGATACTGACACTAGCGATTTCCAATCCGACAGCGCACATTGTGTATGAATAAAATAGTCCATATAATATCGTTTAAAGAAACACGTGTCTAAAGGGGGAAATGCCTTAAAAGAGAGCGATGTCTTAATAGAGGAAATAAACGGTATTATTCATCAGTTATGCATATTACTGGTAGAAATGGTCAGTTTATTTATTTTTTAAAAAAAGAAATTGCACGAGACAAAGCAATTACTTGTAGACGGTGTATTCCCGATCTACGCATTTCATTTCAGTGCAATGGGTTATATCTTGAAGACTCGTAGAGAATTCAACACTGATGAGATTTGTTGTACAGTATAAAATGCATACTGCTACATTTACAATTTCATAGAAATATGAGTATGAGTACATTCATTTGAGAAAATAGAAGGTGAACAGTCTTTTGTTTTTTCTATAAGATAGAAAATTGAAAACTAAACCCATTACTGAAGAATCATGAAAGCAAACAGTTTATGATAATGTAGGTATCCAGTACATGTCTAGATGTAAGCGCATGGCAAAGTCATGGACTTCCATGGGTAAAGTGCAGTTGTGTTGTGATGCTCAATTTTAAGAACGTAAATATAAAGCAACATTATGGATGCAACCAATCAAAAAGCAACCAAATGATGCATGATTGAATGCATCAGAAAAACTTTTTCTCAACAGATCAATAGCAACATTCTAATTGAATTAGATAGCAAATCGACTGTAATTCGTCTTCATTCTAATCTCAGGAATTCGCTGGTCAAATAATTTGGATTGCAGGGTAAAATTCAATCAATTAATCAATTGCCATCATTCGACTTCACAAGTCACTAAATTGCGACAGATAAATAAATTTTTGACAATGCATTAAGTTCATGATTTCAAAATTGTATTATATGAACACTACAATTTTATCACTGAGTTTCAAAGAAAGCTTCATGAATGAGTGACTTTATTTATCCATTACGTAATTTGTCATGATAAATACTTCAACTATATATAATATTACATTCCTCATCTTGTTGATTCCATATAATACTAAAGAATAACTTCCTAACACAATCAGCCTCTAACGCTTGAATATTCACATCTTCATATAAATGCCGCCATTCAGATCAACAATGAAGTATCTGAAACCGATATTGTGACAAAGGGTTTTGAGACGACTTACTATCCTTCATGTAATCCATTGTAGTCATCGACACTTAGCTGTCCATTAAATGGACTGTTTGATCAATGGCTAGGGATGTTTATTTAGAGATTAATCTAATCATTGATAATGTTGTTATAACACGATCGTTAATTTATTATGAAGATTTGAATTATAAAGCTTGTTATTATTTTTGCACAATATTGTATTGTTGCCATCATTATTGTCATCCAGGAATGTGCAGAGGATTGTGAACAAAGTTGGATTTCACATTTTACATTGTTCCATCTATAAGTTAATTTTGATTATTCAAAGATAAATGTTTCAAAGGAATCAAAACTATGAAATGGGTTGTCGTCTGCATTGATAATGAATTTGGTGAACAGAGGTTTGTCGTTATCAGACTTGAAACTAATAGGCCTACATGTTTAAAAGCATGTGTTTTGAATATAAATGGCACTGACTTTAATGACAAAAAAATACAAGTACAGATACAAATACATTTCAGAATGTCAAAAAACAGATACGAGCAGAAAATCTATTTCCATAAATTATAAAAGGCCAATGATTGTTGCATTTCTCATCCGGGATGTAAAAGTCAGATTTTTTAGCACTTTAAAACGAGAAGGTTGATATTGAAGTTTAAGAGAAATGTTTTGTTAAAAACATGTTTGAAAGGTGATTTTACAGCTCCATCGACAATCCAACTATTTAACACATATTTGAAGCCTCATCTCATTTAGAAAAGTGCAGCATGCGGTAATTGGGTCTAACGAGGACGTTTTAAGGCAATTTACATTACTGAATAATTTTATAAATGTGATATTGAATAATGTAATTTGTGACAATCAAGAATCAATGAAACCATGAATTTGAAAAGACTGGCGATACTTTGTGCGAAAGAATTTATTAGTTTGCACAAGCAAATCCTACAACACAAATAATTATTCTAAAAAATCTGAAAAACCAAAAGAAAAATTTTTATCATAATTATCTTTTTTTGAAAGAAATAGTGTTTTAACCCTACCCAACTGAGACATCATGATGTGACAAGTAGGGGTCGCAATACCTGACCATTTTTACACCGGTATTTTGGTATTTGAGCAATGATGAAACCGGCAATACCGGCATCATCAGCTACAGAAAATAACACGAAAAGTTATCTATAACATAATTATGTTTTATCGAACAAATCTTGTTGAAGGAAGCGAATGCACTAGGTATATGAGTGCATCATGTTGAAAATAATCACAGTTGTCAATTACGAAGGTTTTCTTTCTGATATATGTTTCAGGGAATGAGCCACAAAACAACTTGTGCTTTGTCTGGCATACGGCTGGGAAGTCAAGCCAACAATGGAAAGTTCTTCGCCTCCGCTGAAATCGATGGAATGTTTCACTCTAACAGGACTGAAATCAGCACCGTCATCTTCCGATGAATTTTTGCGCAACAATTTTGAAATTGTTTTTTCCCGATTTTCGTTGTCTTCATCGCTTTTGATGATATCTTCACCGTCTTTTCTTCTTCAGAGGATTGACGATCGATCTTTGAAATATGTGGATCATCTTCTTCCTTTGTACAATCCAATCTTTTCAGTATTCGAAGCAGCATGTCTTCACAACAATTCCTCTTTTCAAGCATGGATTAAGGGTTGTTAGTTTATTCGTAATTTTTGTATATTGTAGCATAACTAATTGATTTGTGTAGTGATTTTGAAGTATTCTCGGTTCGATATAGCTCCTTCTATACTTCCTCAGCATTACTTGTTTAGTAAAATTGCACAATAGAAACACAACAGAAAAGAATTCGCCATTTGGAAATCGCTAACCCGGTTTTCGGCATTTCTGAAGAATAGAAAGTACCGGCAAAACACAATCATGTTGGAGTTGATTTCGGACTTGTTAGAGACAAAAAGCATATAATTTTCTCATAGTCTTTATTTTGAAATCCAACCATTCATGTGACTAACCCTCTCAGACTAACGATTGATACAAATCTATCATTCATATACTTATCATGAAAATGTGTTGAATAGATTAACACTATCACATTTGTTTCATAATTTATCTATAAGTCGACAGTTCCACGAGTCTCGAAAAAATAAAACAACTCTACGCTCTGCACTGACTGTTTCATGCAATCTTTAATTACTATCTCTTCTCTCAGACCTACAAATTGCCATACAAGATGGCACCTAAGCGTTACAAATTGGATGGCTTATTGCTTTGATAAATGGAAGTCATTTCAAGCACATGTCGCCATATTCACTGCTCCACTTCGAAACGTGTGAGCACCTACGTAAGTAAGTAATAAGTGGTAATATTGCCGACATTAATAACTTCCATTATTGTCTCCTTTTGAGCAATTAATTATTTCTTATCCGTTTGTAAAGACGTGAAGAGGATTGCTGACATGCTTATTCTGCAATAAGTCAATCCAATGGACATAAAATTAACATTACTAACACGTGGTACCATCAGTAACCAACTCTTTCATCGAAAATTAATTTTAAAATGTTTGCGAACTATTGAAGGGTCACATATTTTGATCGTTAGAGAGAAACACCGTAATAGAAATCAATTATCTTATAGGTTAGTTAGCTAAACTTTCTTCATTGTGCTCGAACGAAGGTAATGAGATTATTGTGATTCATATCAAGCTTTCTTGAAGAAATCGACGGCATACGTATGAAGAGAAAATTAGCTGCCAAACATTTGATCGGTTTCAATGAATGGAAGAGCCAAATGGTTGAACCCACAACTGCAGTATTCCTAATAAAACATCATTTACAGTAAAATTTCATCCTAATACTTCATTATGAATTTAAAGATGGGCATTAAATTAAGTACATTCACTACAGATAGCCAAAACTAGACTATTGCCAACAAAGTTTAACAAAAAGTGGTTGGCGCTGTATTCATATGTTCTATTCAAAACTATAGTGTATTATTCTTAAAACATTATTTGTCTTACAGAAGTGAATCATATAGTTTTGTATTTGAGAAGAAAGATTAATTTACAAGGAATTGCCTCCTACATATTCTGAATTTTGAGGTTAAACGTCCTGAGCATCGATGGTCGATGCGGATAACCGAAAAGGTTTCTGACACTATGCTTATCTCGATTCTTGAAGATCAATTTCAATATCCCTCTGCAGTACCTCCTAACTATGATTATACACGATGCATGGCTCATGTGCATTTAATCAGGAAATTCAAATTATTCATTCACCGTGGCCAACAGTGCAAGGAAAGTCCTATGTCAAAACTAAAAGGTGAACTGCAAATTTGTAGCTTTTTGTTTTGGTTGAAGGATGACAAACTTGGCTTGTTAGTACTTCGTAAAACATTTGTGATTTGAATTTGAAAGTCCAATAATTCTGTAAAGTCAGTGTTCCAAATGTCTTGAACTGAAACTATGAAATTTTGTTTGCTTGCCCTTAAATCTACGTAAATGATGGCGGCGAGCGAGAGGATCATGATTCAATCATTGAACTCAAGAAAAATATAACAGAATATTTTTACTTTTTAAATTCACTCCATTGGGTAATCTTCACATGTATGTGAAAAACGAGTTTTTTTCTCTGAATTCAGTATGTGACTAAACTTTTCAGCAAGACATCGCACGACCAACAAAAAAGATGGCATCTGAAAATTACTTCCTTCCCTCATCGAATACAACCGGTGCGTGGAGGTACTGAAGTCATTGACACTTACTTATATAATTATGAGAATAATAAAGTCTGTTATCGCCAACTAAATAGTGACCCGCAAGACCATTTACAGTGGTCAACCAAGAGTTTGTGCGGCTGTCCAAGCCTGATTTATCGAGACGATATCTCTAATGGATTAGCAATTTTTCTTTTTGAATTTGTGTTCATCAAAGATAATAATCAAATGTTTGACGAGCTACATGCTCCTGAAGTCACTAATAATTCTTAACATAAGAAGCGATGCTTTCACATAAAACGTCATGGCAAGTTCTCCTATTGGGACATTGTTATTGAAAATCTAGCCATTGTTTTTGGAAAAAAGGATGAAACAATATTTGGCTAAAGAGCTCAGTGGGTTGATATTCATGATATTCAGTATATTTTCCAGAAAGATGGTTTCAATAATCGGACTAAACGATGCACGCATATAGAAGTACAGTTTTTCTTCTTCATATACTCTGGTTATGAGCGATTCATTGAAAGTTGGGATGTTCATTTATGTTGTAATGATTTCAAAACATTGAAATGATAAAACGACGAGTTTATGTCTGACATTATCCATAGCCCCGTGCTGTGGTATATTTTACGATATCTATAAGCACAGCAAAAATATGTCCACATTGACACTTGATAACAGCATTAAGGCATCGAAACCGGAATCAGCAAATGTTCTTTTCTGAAGCCACGTTTTAAAATCACATCCATTATAATGACGTTGGACTATAATCTACTTCTATAAAGCCTATAGAAACTTCTATAGAAGTTCCGAGAGAAAACTGTCCTCTTTCGCAAGAAAAGTTACCGTCAGTTGTTGCTCGTTCCACCAACCCTCCAAGCCGTAAAGCTAAGATTTATTATAAGGAACATTGCTCAAATCATTCATTTTACTAATTGTTACTTCTAGAGAATCGCGAATGACGATGAATATGTGATCGTGCCTACAAGATAAAAATCGTTTTATCGTCTTTCACCCGTACCGGCAATTACCGGACACATCACTTTTCCGGTTGCTCATGAATTGTTTAGATGTCAATATGATCGTCAAAATTCGTATTAGATGCAAAGTTATCTGTAAATAGAAACTATTCAAAGACTATAAAGCCTGAAAAAGTAAGATAAAATCCATCACAAAGAAAATATTTGGAACTATCTGATCGGTTGAATTTTCTTTGATAGATTTCCCACACACGAACATTGCAAATTCAACCCAGTTTACATTAAAAAATAATTCTATTTTTTCAATATTGAATGAATATGAAGAACAAGTTTTTCAATCGATTGACATTGAGAAGGAAATTTGCAGCTGACGCATGTTAGCTCCAGCCGTCGATAAAATGAAATCTATGCATTTTATCGCATTTTGAAAAGAATGGATTCTAGAGGAGAAACCAAATAATGATTCATTATGAATTGAAATCTGTTTGACAACTATTTGTCCACATTGGGTTTACTTTAGAAAGTAAAACAATGGAATGATATTAAAGATCAAGCTTATAAGGCAATCTTATCAAAATAGCTGGCGATCACTGGAATTGTTTGAAATTTCATAATTTTCTTTTAGAATTTTACTTTGTTTGGCAGTAAGTAAACAGAAACGTCAAACTAAAAGCTGCCATTTGAGTCAACATTCAAACTGCAAATCATTAAGCAAAAATGCTCAGTGTGAGAGAAACAGATTTTCAAATTTGAACACAAAAAGAAATTTAAAAGTGAGATTTTGCGTCGATGTCTATCTTGCCCTGTCTTCACCTATTATGTCAATGTCAAATCTTTGAAGCACCGACAGCTCCTCACATCAAACTGATACTAATCCCACCATGGAGATGAAATAAAGAAATGTGAACTAACTGCTGCCGATTTAATTTGCCATTTAAAATTCAGTGCTGGTCTCTTCACATTTTTTCCTAATTTACATTATATTTAAACAGTGCTTCAAACATCGAAAATAGGAAATGGATGACTCCTTATTTTTTAGATAGTTTTGAAGAAATTTGATCTTGATGATTGATGTGGAGCATGCGCGTGTAACTGCCTTAAGCGATACACATAAACTTGAACACAAATTTATAGACGTTTTTTATGGAAATTGACTATAATGGAGGTTAGGAGTTTAAATGTGCACTCGTTAAACTCGGCGATATTTTATTCATAGCGAACATTTGTCAGCTAGAGCGCTTCGAAGTTTAGTGAACAACCCATAAATGCACACCATGCAATGGGATTTTAAACGCGAAGTCAAATAAACTCAATGAAAATACATCAACAATGGCATATAAACTGAAATGAACTCCGAAAATCTAACACCGAATCTTCGAGTGAATAGCGAACATCTAAGGGAGCGGTACACATCTGTTGCCCTGGAAGTGAACATGAGTGAACGACCAGTCGGAATGTGAAATAGATATTCTGAACGAAGATAATTTATTATTTGAAAGGAAATACGAATTCGAAAAATCTATTTAAAAATGGTTTTTGGTATGAGAAAGAAAAAATCATTAGGCCTGTGGAGATTTTGCAGAATCTTAACCTTTCTGCATGTTTAATATGCATGCTGATTATAAAGTTGGTGTTATATATATCGCACAATAGTTCAGAATAGGGCTTAACATCAGTTGAGAAAATAAACCTGATGCTTCTATGGACCATAATCTTTCAAATATAAACTCCTTAGATATAATATACATGCAAGGGTAGATACTCTTCTGAGTTCAAATGCAACATTGCAAAATGTCAGAATTTCCATTTATTGCGCAATGATAGGTAGACAGACAGAAAATCTCTAAAACTTTTAACAGTTGCAAAACATTTTTCAATTAACGATTAGGAAGGACGAAAATCGTGATTTGAATTTTTAGGTAATTCAGTCACAAATAATTGACCAGGCACAGGGATAGTTTGCCGGTTTCAATAAGCCAATTCATGATGTCAAACTCCCGGGCAAAAAAATCTTGGTCTCGAAGTGATATAAAGTCTATTTCAGTAAAACCGTGACGGGACTTCGGCGTCCTGCGCCTTCTGAGGTCGATAGTGCAGTATAGCTTTACTGTTCTGTATAGCTAGTATTGTTTTACCGAAATAGACTTTACATCACTACGAGACCAGCACTTTCTTTTTCTGTTGTTGAACATCATGAATTGTCTTTTTACAAAGAATTCAGTCACAGCCTACGGTAATGGATCAATATATTCTACTAATTTATGAATGTATAAATGCGCTAGATGATGATAAATAAATGGAGCACTAACACGAATAGTAATGGACTGTGTTCTTCAAACTTGAATGTATACATTACCCACCATCAATTTAAGGGTTCATTAAGCTCATCGATATAATTTCCGTCACCAGTTAATTACGCAAGTTTAATTGAGCGATAAAATTTGCCCTCCAGCCTGTGTGAGATTGCTTTCATTCTTCTAAGAAAGGCCGAAAATTTCTTCCGATTGATTCATCATTGAAGATGAGAAATAGCCGATTGCTGCCTGAGGTGTGAACGCTGTTTTTGTAGAAATGAAATGGTCATCGAAATTATAACGGCTGAAATGGGCAGAGCCGTCAACTGACGAAGTGTCGCTTATGTTGGTCGTAAATCGAAATGAAATGGTTTTAAGTTGTGCTAATAAGCTAATTTCTTCCCCTTTTGCAGCTTTATTGTCAAAATTAGCTTCTGAAAATGACAGCAAGTTTCATTCAATGTGATAAAATTAATTTCGCTGACAATTCATGTTTTTTGGCTCAACCTTCGAATTTTTGATTAACTTAATCACAATCTTCTATAGAAAGGATTGGTGAGGATAGAAGCGAGCATGACTTACACGCAATTTATCAAATAGTCCCAAATTGATTGTTATAGTCAGCAAGAAAATACCTTAGTTGCGCTTTATAATCAGTTAAGTTATAGACTACAATTATAAAACATTGAAAATAGTGTGCATTAAGATCGATTATGAGATAAAAATGATTAGCAAACAAAACAATGAAATGTTTAATTCAATTTGTATCACCATGCCAAAGAACTTAGCGCCAAATGAGTGACTTTGTTGACACTAGACACGCATTAACAGTACATCCAGAGAGTCAATTATAGAAGTTACACCGTTTATTTTCAAATCATTCATTCGTAAGTTAAGATTATTATACAATCAGTTGAGTAATTTGCTACTTTCCTTCTACATTGTAATATGACATATATGACAGTCATAAATCTGCTAGTACTGAAATGGACATACGTAGATGAGATGCATTTGAGATGCATTTCTGTGATTCTATAATTACGCTCTCTCGGATCGGAAAGAAAGCTTATATTGGAAAGATAGGCCTGAAAACACAAAAGTTATAGCATCCAAATCCTTCTAAATGCCAAAAAGCCTGAAATTTCAAGAATTATTTGAAATATCAACAAAATGGCTTAATATGAGACTCGTGCCCATTTTATAGATAATTTTGCATTATTAGATTATTATGTGAGATTTTAATGCTTAAAATTGTGTTACATTTCAGATATCAATTAGTCAAGTAGTAATAGCTTGCACACATGATTATTGAACATTAATGGATTTTAATTATTCACAAAACTCTTTATTGTACAGTGCATCTTCGATTATCCGGATGACCAAAACCCAATAAGTCAGTGAAAGATCCGGATAATCGAATTTTCAAATACCATGTTTGCAAAAGCTTGTGGGCTCAGCTCAAAGACATGTGATTACATATCATTAACCCCCTAGATAATAATCTACATATATATGTATATATCCATCATGTGTGTCTACAGAATGCTTAGAATAATAATGTTCAATATCTTTGTTTCCGATACTTCGACTGTATAATGAAAATATGAGCAAAAATTGCACATTACTATTTTACAATTTTTCCTATACTTTTTCCTCTACTAAAATTCTGTCCGGATAATCGAAGATGCACTGCATTCGGATTTTGGCTATAATTCTGGAGAGTCAAGTCAATTCAAGCATTGAGGAACTGAAAGTTAGTTTCAACTACAGTGGCAGCACAGATTTGATAGCAAACTTCCACTAGCTGATATTCGCAAAATTGCATGCATATTTTTAAATCACAATTCTACTACTGTACTATACATGAATAAGCGGAGACAGCTACACTTAAGCTACCGCACATAGTGAGCGAATGTAGATCATCGGCGTTGCATTCACTTTTCAATTATGCTACAATCATGGCGCTAACAGGGTCTGATAATCGGCAGCATTCGTCATTAAATCTTTCTCATTAAGTCTGAGACCAGTTTATTATGTCAATGAGCATGGAAAACAACATTTCTTCCATAAATAGAGTAACATGCGATTCACAAAAGGGACGTTGCAGATAGTGGCTTGACTGAATGTTACAAGAGACAAATTCCAAATAATGCATTATATTAATCAACTACTAAATATGTGAAAGAAACAGACGCAGATAATTTTTGCATCAAATGAGTAGTGGTAATTAGTGAACTTTTGCACTTGCTCGGTTGTTTCAAAGTTCAGCTTTTTCTTAGGGTATTTCATCATACTTGATTCAATTATATGATCTAAAAATAGCACATTCCATCTAACATCAAGAAATTGATAGTACTATTTAAATGTTTATGATTCATGCATGCTCATGACAATTAAATGACGAACTCACTATTTGTAACGTTCATAATGTTATGTGCGAAAATAGAATTTCAGAATTGACAAAATGTTTATAATGACAATGGAATTACAATTATTCGGTGCATTCAGTATTACGATGTAGATCGAAAGACAAAGAGAATTCAAATTGCCCTCGGAAGCCTTTTCCAAAAAATAGTTAAGTTTTAACTGAGAAACTTGCTATACAGTGTACAGTCAATGAAGCAACTAAAAGAATCGGGATTCATCCACTTTGATCGATGCATTTTAGTAGTTTATGACGCAAGATTTTTGCTTATCACTTTTAAAGATTCTAAATGTGGCTCTCATTCATTTTCATGCTCACATGCGCGGATAGAGAAAAACGAATTATACATATTAGAAAAAAATAAATTTCGAGCGGTAAGTATTATTATCATGAATGGTATATATCTCCATTCAATGTTGTTGGTTTTTGTATGTAAATATAGATATTAATCAAAAACTCCATTTATAATGTGTGAATATGCTAAATTGTAATTTGAAATATGAAAATTGTCTGACAATCAATTCTGAGAAATTTTGATTCCATAAGTAGCTTAAATGGCAATGTATATCATTAGATACCAGAATTCATTAATGATCATCAGGGACCCTAGGATTCTGCGCTCGAAATTTTGAATTTCTGCGCCCGATTTTCGTAAATTCTGCGTTTTTCTGCGATCTAGCGTTTTGTACATAATTTAGCCGTATTTCTTATAATTGCAACGAGTAAGGCTCGTATAATTCGCATTATTATATTATTAGGTAACTACATGTTGAAAAAGCTTGTTCTGAATAAAATTATGTTCCGATATAATAAGCCTATATCCCATCATATATACCGCATAGGTTCAATATTCCGTATGTACATAGCCTATGGCCGTGGTCCTATGATGCCTGGTACTACACTGTATGTGTACATATAAAAGTCGGAATTCCAAACGAATTTTATAAAAGGCATGGATCAAATTTTCAGAGAGAGAGTCGAGGGTAACTTTCAGCATGTCTTTTAAGTTGTCGTCTTCAAGATTTTGTCTCCTACATGTCTCGAAACTACTAAAAGATCATTCAACATCAGCGCTATTAACAGGCAATTGAAGTCGAAGCAGCTAGATGTAAACTCTGCTCCGAACTGATACCCAAAATTTCAAAATGTTTGATGGTGATGCTTCTTTTGCAAGCCCAACATAGATAGGTCACTCATCATCGCAGGTGTCTGGCAATAGTAAACTTGCCTTCAGTGAAGCGTAATCCGCAGTAAGTTTAGATAATTTAATTAAATCCAAAATGCTGATCATGGGCACGTGATAATATAATGGAGACAAAGATCTGTAGTTGATATATATGTCATCATTTAATCGAAAACAGCATTAATAAAGAGGTCTACGTACTTTTTATTCAAATTGTAGAAAATCTTCGTTTCTGCAATTTTCTGCAATTATCTGCGCTTCGCAGAATCCTAGGGTCCCTGATGATCATTCATGAATTCTGTGTCATAACTACCAGAAAATAATTTGTTGTAATAATTGTTGGAATTTACAGACCATGAAGAATAAAAATATTAATGAAGGGATTTTCACTTATTGCGCGTTTCCACACACAATTTTTGCTTATAAAGGTGAATGCATCACAAACTGCAGAAGATTGATGAAATCTTACCGGGGAAACATGGAGGTAACGGATGTCCGATTCTACGAGCCATATGATGCACCCAATGAGATCGATCAGCTCCGAATTGATGAAAGGCTCTGGTGGGCGGTCCACTTGTCGGACTGATATGCTGCGAAGTAGGATGTAGTCCGGCGTAGGAAGCTAAAACTCCTGGGACAGGAACAGGACTTTGCCAAATTCCAAATGCATCCGCTGGCGTGACTGGAGAAGTCTGAATTCCAGGGATCCCCATGTGGATGACTTCATTAAGCCCTGTCATTATATCTGCCATATTATTTTGTGAGGTGAGGAACAACTCCGGAGAATGTTCTGAGGCAGGAGTTGAAGCCGCAAGGCTCCGGTTACTTGACTCCTCCTCGGATCCGATCAGGTCGGCAATGCTGAAGCCTGTCATCATCAGCTAAACCTTTTAATAAATGACTTTTGTTGAAGATTATAGCAACTTTATAAAAATCGCTTTTTCAAAGAGTTTAAAGAAGAATTAACGCGTTGTTGTCAAAACAGCTCAAATTTCCTGTGCTGCCAATGGTTGAGTATACGCTCACTTGCAATCCATTTGTTGTTCCCTGTGCGCTCAGATAAGCCAATGAAAAAGTGAGCAAAGAAAGAGAATGTAGTATTGTCGAACGCCTTTGAATGATGATTAAGTAAACCGCTTTCAAACTGCAGGTATAATGAGCGTGACCGTGGGCTCCTTCAGCTATGAGGGGCGGATGCAACAGTAGGTGTTACTGTTCAAAAGCTGACAAGCCAGACTTGTTATGCCGGCTGCTGAAGCATACGGAAGGACTTCGTAAATGATTGGATATTTCTAATTGATAGATGCGTCATGCGCTAAGTAATTCAAGATTCATAGAATTACAGCAATGATAGATCTGACCAGGGACCTATTTCATAAATGAATATAATAACTTTTCCACAAAAAACGTATCAAAAACTCCCGATAGTTTACGGTCGGTAATGTAACAAAGTTAAATTGGAAACCAAATTGGTAATTTGGTTTTACCAATTTGACTTTATTACATCGACGACCGTAAAACTTTGGGGAGTTTTTGCTATGTTTTTTGTGGAAAATCATCATGATCTACCGTCGCCTGGTCAATTGCAAAATATAATAACTGATAAATCACTACCCTATTTCATGAACTGAGTGAAGCGGACAATTAAATATCTATGAACTGATAAAATCAGCGGATAATGTTTTGATATAACCAAACTGATAAATTTCTCTCTCAAAAGCAATCGCGAAATGCATTTACATTTGTATAGTCTGATGTTTACAATGAAGCATCCATTGAACAAACAAAGGTGTCGATAAGTTAGCAACACACAGTGAATAGCAAAAAAGCCGTTCACAACCCTTTTGGCTATCAGGCCCAATGTGCTAAGCAATGTGTTAATGAAGATTGCTTAAACCTCAACATATTATGTAGCCACATAAGGCCTCAGTCACACTGCGAGCTTTTCCAAGCACTTCCGAGCAAAGCGTTGTGCAGCAAATATAAAGGCACCATTACAGCAGTTGTAGACTGCCACAGTGCGAATAAAGCAAACCAGCGGTTAATAGCTTGCGGACATACGTCAGCTCAGGAAGCGCGGGACGTTCGTGTTTGCTTTTGCATTCAGTGTGACTGATGCCTAATAAATTTCGGTCTGTTAGGCTTCATAATCATAGAATATGTAAGTACACCTCAATATCCGGCTTTGGAGAAGAAAACTTCGAGTGGCGTTTTCCTAATGCAAGCTCGAAAATGAGAAACTACTGCGCATTAAGAATTAACAAGCGTAAACTGAAGGGACGTTTGCAAAAATGGGAAATTACTACTGATGAATCCCAAACTTTCTATTTTTACTTTTACGCATTTACCAACGAAACTGATCGGTTGCTTTTGGAGAAATTCGATATTTTTAGATTTATGCGTTCAATATTTTTGTTGAATTGTTGACCATTTTCATTTCGAATGTTTTTAGAACTTTGTTCATCTTAAAACGATGTCGATTGATAAATGAAGCTTTGTCATTAGGCATATCAATGACAAAGGAAAATGCAAAATGGGTCTACAGTCACATAAAAATAGAAAAATTGCAAAGATGAGAAATTGGAAAATACTGAAAGATTTAAAAATGATGTAAAAAAATGAATTGAATCAGTATGAGGCAAAAGATAAATGAAATAACAACTGCTGAGAAATGTGAAAATGAATTTTAAAAAACTAAAATCTGTTTTCTAAAGCTTCATTTAATGTCTAATGAAAAATGAATGATTTAATGCACATGCATGAATTTTAAAATTTAAAATTTAAAGATTTGCCATGTCAGAATGAATTCCGAAATGCAAACCTGATGTTTTTGGTTTTATTCTCTATTTTTCACTTTTGACATCTCTTATTTCAATTATGAGATGCATGAATCAGTGTGATTGTCATAATCGTCATGACCCAATCTCTCAATTGATGCATTAACATATACGCAAGACTTTTCATATCATCCGATCTGAATAAGCAGGACGGCCGAAACCCCAACTGGTGGGCGCGCTCTGCTGAGATTCGCAATGAGGATCGCGGATAGCCTACCATCTGAATTTTTGGAAAAAGCATGTTCGAAACTCCCTAATCAGCTATCGGTCGTCTATGTAGTTTCAGTTAAAAAGTCCGGTAGATCCTCGGCGTCCAGCGGCTTCAGTGGTCGATCTTACAATAGCGCAGTCGTCTAGCCTTCGTAGATGATGGCTTGTATTACAGCTTGGAAATCCCTGCACTGTCTATCTAATGGCTTATATCTATAGACACAGACTTTTGGATATACAAAAACAGCAATGTGTATGTGGTCAATCGAAAAACCCAAAAGAGAATTGATATGACATTCAACTTCATGAGCAACGCAGGACAAACATGAAAAGCAATGTACATAACAGCAGTTCAGGAGATTCCTTGGACAACCAACATCACTCACGGTGATCGCACATTTTCGGTTCTTGCTGCAGCTTTTGGGATGCCAGCTGACATTCGTTCGCTCTCTTGTACCATGTACTTCAAACAGACTCTAAAAAGCAAAAGAAACATGTGACCGCTTAGAGCTGTCTTGTGAAAGCGGGTACTGGTATGCATTTTTACAATTATATAGACGAACTAATCCATTTCAAATATTTTAATTACTATGAGTTGTATAATGAGATTGTAGCAAAACAAGTCTCAAAACTTAATAAGCTTTTAACTTTTCTGAATCAAATGCAGTTAATAACTAAACGAAACTTATAATCAATCACTATAATAATTTGCAAGGCCGTGAACAGTGACAAATAAAATATAATTTTAAATACCCTTGCAGAAATGTTTCAGGTTGCTTCCACATTCTATCATCATGTCAGAATTTTGACTGCAAAGTGAGTCAATTTCAGAGGAAATTTCTTGAAAGCAACATTAAACATCATGGGTGAATGAAAATATCGTTCCCATTGCTCCTTTATAGTGTGAAGAATTCCAGAAATAACATAACCTGAGAAATGTTCCTAGTGCCAAAAGTAAGCGTTTGAAATATTACACGATTGCAGTCACATTTAAGCCTCGACCTACATAGATGACGCTATAACAAATTTATTTTGATTGAAGTCAAGAAGATAGCGGAGTACGACTAACGGGACATGTAAGTTTTCACCTCAATTTGTGTGCAGGCTTTGGCTGCCTTTGGGAAGTGCGCAGCTGCCTTCCTTAGCGAAGTTGTTCAGAGAATTGCTCATCGCACAGGCCAGCCCCGAGCAACCCCTTTCCTTCTCCAGTCTCTCGCTGTTGCAGTGCCAGTTGAAAGTGCGAATTGTATTCTTGGCTACATTAGGCGCGGAAACAATGGGCCGTATGCATAAAAATTAGAATTTCTTATCAAGAAAAACTTATGAGATAAGTCAAAATTGACTCAGGTGCAAGATAATCTTGAAAATGCATGCATAAAGATTTTCTTAACTTATGAGATTTTCTTTTTCCCACGATCCTCATACTGTGCATTTCGATTGATTGTTGCTTCACGCAGCTGCGTGAAATGCTGAGAAGCTTATCGGTTAAATGCACAATGAATGAGAATTTCTTTTTCTCGCGACGTAGGAGCGCACTTCATAGATATTTTTTGGGAAGTGAAGAGTGAATCAGCATTGCTTGACTACAAATGACAATTAGCTTTCTCGTCGGAATCATTCTTCATCCTGTCTGCCTATTGACTGACGAGTGACGATTGCAGCTGTGTCCCGTGAAAATGGAAGAGCTTCTAGAAAATGAAACCGAGATTCTCGTATCTCTCCTCGAGAATCACTCTGTTGTGCTGGAGAAGAGCAGCACTCCCATTCAAAAGTCCCGCAAGGCTGCTGCCATGGCAGAACTATGTGCCTCCTTGTCGCAATCGTTGGGTCGAGCCTTTGATGCGGAGAAAGTGAAGAAGAAGATTGCCAATTTGAAAACCCGAGTCAAGCAGAAAACAGACAGGAACCAAACTGGCAACAGACCAATCTTCTCTGTAAATGGGAACGTAAGTTGCTGGAAATATTGAACGCCGAGGAAAATCCCACGTTCTCCAGAATACAGGGATCGACTTCTGCGGGATTTGGCAGCCGCGACAATGATGACTTCGAGAATCGTGTGCCAGAAATTCGCAGTGCAGCTGCGACCTCGATGCGGCCAGAAAAGAAGAGAAAGAGGAGATTGCATGGCGAAACGGAGGAAACTGAAGATCTGAGTAACTCCGAATTACAACGGCTGGCTCTGCTGGGTCAGCTGTCTTAAGCAGTAAGGCTGAAGCAGGACTATTTATTCGAAAAGCGTCGCCTGCTTGACGCTAGCAACACCAAAGACCATCCTCAGTGCTCTTCTTGCAACCCACCTTACACAAACTTGTAACGGCAAATAGATGCATTTGAATCTGGCTTGCTTTGCTTTGTTTTCAGTATAATCTGGATGAGGGAGTCTAAATCAGAAAAGCTGCATGAAATGTAAATATGAAGTCTTGAACAAGAGAAGAAAAAGACCAATGTAGACAATTTCACTTCCTCGGATTCTAGGATCATCAGATGTCATCTTTCTAAATTTTAAAATTCATCAAATTACAATTCCTAAGTTGTGAATCCTCTGGTGCGGCCTGCGAATAGGTAAAAATTCAGGATTATACAGAAGTCCACTAGATAGCAAGACCTTTTCTGTAAATTTGATGCATTTTCGTCTGTCATATCTATATACACTACAGTAGCCTATTGTATTTCAGTGGGATTCTCAAATTAGATGCTGGCACGCCACACAAAAATGAAAAGCCTGTTCATTAGACTAGAGATTGACTATAAAAGCAGGTGCTTTAGGTGACTATCAATTCATCATGCAGGTAGTAAAACTGTCGAATTCTTGAAAATGTTTAGTATCTCACATGTAGGCCTACGAATACGAAAACGACATAAGTTGATGAGCTGAAAGAAAATCAAGATGACAAAGCCACAAGATGATTTTTACATATTTTATCAAACTGTCGACAGCTGCACTAGACTGTTGGCCAATTCATCACGTCGAACTTGTCCGGTGCGTCTCAAGTCGTTGTCATTAAAATCACCATTGTTATTGAAAAGCAAGACCATATCCTCATCGATATTTTCAAACTCCTCAAAGTTGTCATCATCTCCGAGATATTTCGCAATATTATGAAGCACGGCGCATGCCACAACACATGACGGAGCACGCTCTAATTTCAGGCGAATACCGTATCTGAGAATCGGAAACGTCGCTTCCATTGTCCAAAAGTCTGTTCAATGACAATGCGATTTTCTTTGTGGGCTTTATTGAAAATCACATGTGCATTTGTTGTCGGATTCGAGTACGGAACCATGAGGAAAGGTGCTATACCATATCCTTCATCTCCCAGAATCATTGAACTTCCAGAAGATTCTTCACGCAAGTGTCTGTAAAAAAGAAATTATTCTAATCAACCCTGCTAACTTTTCGATTTCATGTGGGCTGAGCAGCAGAATGGGTCTACTTAAAGTTGCCCAATCCGGAAGCACGACTAGAAATTTTAATGACAACGAAATGTTCGATCTTCTTTAGAATTAATGACGCAATAACGCCGATTACAGCCGACTGAGAGATTTGGGAGAATGGATCAAAACATCAGAAAAGGCGATTGCATAGTCCTTGAACAATGCCCTTTTATCTCTGTGATTGGCATAAGGCCTCAATTAATTATATAATTACTATATATAATTAATATATAAATTATATAATTGATTGCAGCCGGATGACTGAGTAAGCGTGATTGACATCGGTACTTACCTAAAAAGTTGAGAATTTTTGAAGATCCTGTTGTCATGAACCGATCCTGGCCAGCTGACATCAATGCTTGTGAACACCCATTTTTCATTGCATGTAGCTTGAACATTTAAAGATGGATATCCTTTTCTGTTGATATACTCGTCTCCGAATGATCCACTGGGTTTGTCGATTTTCACATGGCTACAATCAATGGCCCCTATGCAAGAGGGAAACCCCATTTTTGCAAACCAATTTTCTTTCGCTGTTTGCTTTTCATTAGCAGTTGTTGGAAAACGTATCCAACTATCTGCCATTGCGGCAATCAGTGGAACTGTTTCATTTATCGTTCTGGATACAGTGCACTGATGAAAACCAGTCTGTTCAGCGATGTGACTCTGGAATCCAGGATTTGCAAGATATCTTAGAGTGATTTCTACCTTCTGTGTGGATGAAACCGCTCCACCTCTTGTTTCAGACGAAGGAAATAGATGTGACGCCAACCACTGAACGTTTTCTCGATCAAAGCGATGCAATGCTTTATACTGAGCATCTGAGGCCACACACCTGCGCTCATTGTAAATGCGCCTCTTGCGGACAACGTTCAAGCTCAACATGACGAAAGGAGAATGCTAGCGGTTGTGAACTATGCTGCAAAGCGATGTGCCGTCAAGTTTCCATAACAACATCGATTTATGTACATCGTCGGTAGCGTAAGCAATAAAATAGCAGCTCACAAAGTTATAAGATTTTCTCATAAGAAAATCTCAAAATCTGTTTTTGTGCATATCATCATCTAAATCTCAGAGTCACTTGAGAAATTCTTCTGATAAGAATTTCTCATCCTGAGCGCAAAGTTTTAAGCATACTTTTGCGAGAAAATCTCAGAATAATTCAAGAAAAAGAATTTCTCATTTTTATGCATACGGCCCAATCTGTCTGCTCTAAATACACTTTAATCTTGTTGTCTTTATGTTTGCTCTTGTATATAATTTTTTTCTCATTTACTCACCAGGTATTCGGCATTAGACCTAATTACATTTTCTTTTTGTCCTTCGGCAATGCAGTTATTACATCAAACGTTACATCACTTGAAACCATCAAATGCCAGAAAACATCATGAGGAACTATAACTACCCTTTTTAAAGAAAGCTGGGAAAGTTTTTGATTCCTCTACCCTCAAGAAAATAATCGCAAACATTTGGCTCTCATAAAAAGGTTTACTTTGATGTAACCAAGACAGAAGTTAAGCTGAAAGTCTTTCACACTGAAAAGTCGCAGTTTGTTTATTGCATCACCGACATCTCAATTACCCTCTCGAATGGAATCTTACCGCCAAGATGCCCGATGGATCATCGTCGATTACAAGCTACTTGAAACCAAGTATCATGATTTTCACCAGAAGATTCATTACAAAGTCGTTAGTTAATATCATAAATGACAGGATGTTGAAGAAGAGACCTTGTGAGGTTGAACGACTTGCAAACTACTTGTTATCAAAGCGGTCTGTGCTAAAAGGAATACTCTTTAGGCTACGTGTTGCAAGGTGAACTCCGTCTGTTTTTATACTTTTCTTTATTGTCAATAATTTGATTTCGACCACGAAAAAGAAAGAACACAATTCTTCACAGATAAAAATGTAAACATAGAAGTTTTGCCGGTCGGTCTCACTTTTTTTATTTTTCTTCTAATTCTTTAGGAATTGTTAAGTGTGAGGCATTGATAGAGCAGAAGTTTGAATAACTGAATGCAACAGTTTTTAGGCGATGGACAAGACTGCTCGCCAACATCTAAATACATGCGCAACCATAGAGATTTTAGTTTGAGTATTCCAGCATTTCTAGAAGTTGTTTCAAAATTATTAAGAATGATTAATTTATTGGTTGCATTATGGATTTTGCTACAAAAGTGTCGTCAGGAGCCATTCAACTACGTAGGCTACATGATGGTTTTCTTGTTGATGATGCTTCTACGATTACACGTCCATCAGCCTTTTATGTGATGAACTAGGTTTTGAATTTCACAATGAATTAGGACATTTCTCACATTTTCAGTGACCCACACTTTTCACGAGACATCCCGATTTAATCCGGATTTAATCTAGCTGCTTTTCTGGCGTGCACCGATTTTCTGATCTGTGTCAAAGTCAAAAATAATTCTGTGCAAAAGTGACTTCCAGTCACTATTTCCTAGAAAAATGACTCTCTACAAAATACCCCCTTACTTAATGCAGCTTCTTTAATCTTAAGAATGAGTCACTTGATGTTGCCATTGCTGTGTAAAGAATCAGTCTATAATGTAACGCCGAATTTTTAAATTTGAATTTACTTGTTATGATAAGGTAAAATCCAGAACAATAGCCAATTCTTTATAAAAAATCTTAGTATTCTATATATATATTACAGGGCAAAACAATTCTTTGTTTTACAATCAATGACAAGATTGAAGACCTTCTACCATAAATTTGAAATAAACGTTATAGTAAGCACACAACTTTTAGTAAATGTCTTAAGGAAAAGACAACTTAGGCGATGAACTAATGAAAAAATATTTCACTACACAAGCGTCCAATATCAAATTACTGATAATGAGTTTCTTAGTTTACATTGTTTCTTCTATTCGTCTGCCTATTATTTCACTTTCATATGCGTTAAGTAGAATTAATGAAACATTTTGAAAAAAATTAAAGATTTGCTTGCTTCCGCCCACCACCTTAACTAAAAGATCAGTTGCTACATAAGTCTCCCTGTTCCGCTAAACGTGTAGATGCAATCCATGAAATTGATTCTACTGAATGTGTGTGGAAGTATCTTGTTGAAACAAGGACATTTGAAAAGTATTAACAGAAGACCACAGAAGATCATTGTGAGAGAGATGAACGCTGAAAGATCAGAGTTTAGCACGTCCTTCATTCACATGGGCTATTCAGCCAACAAATGAATTTCAGCAATTCAAGCGAAGGCATCTGAAGCACGTAGCAAAGGAACAATGTGGGGAAAGTAAGAACCTAGCAGCAGTAGGACTTTCTTTCATGATTTTTTCATGATTCAAAAAACTGTGGCTGTTAAAACAGTAATATATTTTGCTATTTCTATAAGTGTAAATCATCACTTCTACAAAAAAAGAATAAAAATCTCAGTCATATTTTCCCTAAAGGTAGGAAATCTCTCTTTCCTATTTCCATCGGGAAACAATGACTCTAGCGTGTTTTTCAACAATTACATTCACACTGCATCATAAAGTATGTCACATAATTTAGAAAACTGTCCCTGCAAGGACATGTCAGGTCTAACTCAAAAGACATTTTGACTTGGGAAAATCTTCATCATTGTATTTGAAAATATAAATACTGGTTGACAAAAACATGCCTGCGCTTGCGAGTTAATCATCGGAATCAGCAAAGAAAACACTGCAGTGTCATTGTCATGATTATCATCGGTGGTCTTATTAAGTTACCTCATTTGACATTTTTAGCTTTAAAACAAATAATAAAGATCAATAATAACTTATTCGCGCGCGCCACCTGCATCGAAGTCAGTGGAACGAATTGAGAGATATTTGCAGATGTTGCAATAGCCACGTGTCGATCTGCACATGTAGCAAGTCACTAGTTTTAAGTTTTAGAATTACGAACGATAATCTCGTTATTTAATGAATGCATATTTGGAGACGGAATTAGTATAACTTGCGAGCGTTTTTAATCTGGAGCTTAAATTTTATGCATTTAGACATTCAAAAGTCGAAAATCAATAGCTTTTTTGCCTAAAATTCCGTAAGTAAATTTACCTATGTATGCAGGCCATGCAAATAGTAGCAGCTGTCCCATCGAGATTGCTGTCGAATTCATGTGTGGATAACAAAAGGTTCGACTTAAATCCTTTAACATTTAAAAGGAATGGTAGCCTTAATAAGTCGTTCGTCCATTGATACATACAATTTTCAGTGTTAGTTGAAAATACACGATAGGCCCTACTAATTTTGAGTTGATGGACGCAGATGGGGAAATATTTTCTTGTGAAATTTGTCTTGTGCATTAAATGACCTTCTGCACTAAGCCAAATGTTCAGAAATGCAGATTTTATATATAAAGGTATGACCTCAATGGACAAACTACCGCAAGCAACAAAAAGTAGTTGCTAGATTCAAAAAGTCACCATCATCTAAAAAATGCTTTTTGCTACTTTTATATGAAGTTTATTATATTGACTAAGATGCTACACGATAGTGAGCCAAAGAAAATTATATAATTCGTGATGATTTTTACAACCACAAAGCCATGAGTTCGTTTTTGAAAGCGATTTTACTTGCTTCCAATTTTAGATCAATCTCTATCTCTCTCTTTCTGTCTATCTCAAGAAATGAAGATGTTTATTAATCAAAACATTTGTCTAAACATGGCTGATGTAAATAGAATAATTAAATATTGAGTTGTATCCTCAGTTGAAAAATGGGAACAGACCTGAATAGCTGCTATTTCATCCAATATCAAGAATCATCAGCAGGTCTAGTTCACATCTCTCAACATCGATACAACTCCCTATTTAAAGTTGCAGTCATACCCGGATAAATTTACAGTTCCTCACCTTAATTAAATGTCGCCAACTGATCACGACACCAATTGATAGACACTATCTTATTCCACGAAATTTCTAACTGATGCCTTTATTGATTCAAATGAGCTCCGAGCGAAGCCAGGAATATATAAATCAAAGTCAAAGTCTCTCATACAGTAATCAAGTTTTCGTTTGAAACTGTTTATGTTACCAAAAGAATACATAAAGCGTTTAAGTCACTCCATCTAGGCACGACACGAAATACAAGTGACCTTAACACGACACGAAGTTCAAACCACCAGCGACTAGCATGAAAATAACTTGAAATTTATCTAGCAAGAAATTCATTTAAAATATATTTTTCAATGCAAAGCAATAGTTCACGGGAGGAGACTACACCAGCTTAAAGGAATCATAAAGTAATTTGAACATAAAAGTTTCAAATTGAAAGTAAATTTGTATAAATTTACATTTAGCATAATTTACCAGATGGTAAATACATGGGATTTGATTTATTATATGGTGAAATACATAAAATACATCATCTTAATTTACATTGCTTAGACTTAATTTAGCTCTTAACATAAAGGCATCAAACAAACCTGTTCTACAAGTTTCATTTGTAGAATAAAAGTTTAGTGATTTGCTGTCCAATTGCTGTAGACCAGCGACCGATCTATAAGTAATAAGAGGCCGCTTATCAAGTTATGTTGGACTCAGAGAGCACCGTTTATATGACATACCCCACTGTTGAAGATGCAAGCTACTTGTAGCGGAAATGACTAGGCTGGCAACTGTGGCGTGCACTGCTCTGCTCATACTCAGGTAGTGGATATTGCACTCTGTCCATCAGCGGATTGATGGTCCGCACAGAAGGCGTTTGATGCTCATGGTCAGCCCATGTATTTGTCAATTCTATGCATATGTATGTATTTTTCATGCCATCTAGCTGTGCAAGTACATTGAAGGAATGCCGTTTATTTATCCTTGATCATCGTGAAATATAATGAATTCTATAAAGCTTGTCTCTAGCCAGAACAGGTTAAGTCAAATTATCTAGATTTAAAATTTTGCATGAATTGTCAATAAGAGAATACAACACGACTCTAATTGTCAAAACACGAACACGAATGACAAGGCTCAACAAGACACGAAACACGATCGTGATCGTGTCGTATTTGCGTCACGAACACAGACCTCTACTTCAAACGATGTGCAGGCCCACGAGATTGAAAGTACTATAACTGGAAAAAAAGAACTTTGATGTGTTTAGCTCCACTCAGACTTCGATAACTTTATACAAGATTATCATGTCAGCGCGTATTCTGCGTTTTCGAAGAGACGAAACATGCAATATCTTTGAAAGATCTTCTTTGAAAGGACAAATCTCTCGTTCCAAACATGCAAGCATCTTGTGAGTCGCAGTTGAGCCTTCTCAACACAGTCTGAATCCTTCAAAAAGTAAGTTGATAATGCAATAGATGAATGCTCAGCAACTGGGCGAACACAGCACTTGTACGAAGTCATCACGGAATGACTATCAAGAAATTTGAATGTCAACCATTTTAGCTGCAAAACTGGTTGCACGAAAAACATTATTAATACAGAGGTTCCCAACCTGTGGTACGCGAGGGCTCATCAGATGGTACGCGGGTACCTGTCCGAAGTAAGCTATGCTGGATTTACCATGATGATAATTTAATCTATTCATGTCACGGAGCAAATCTATTGGGGAAAAGTGTTGGTCAGCTTGAGAAAATTAGATCGACGACAAAATTCTATGCAATTTATCACTTTTCATAGTCTCAAAAGACGAAGATTTGTCTTGGACATAAATTTCATCTTTTCACATCAAACTTTGTATCAGGTTGTTAACATATCAATACGACAGGCGATGCCATGACATCTATTGAGCGACCGACAGGTCGAAATCAGCAGTACAAAGCCATGCATTTTAGATTATGCTTGAAGCTCAGCAAGCCAAAATCACGTATTTTGAAAATGCTTGTGGCATGGAAATTTATATTCAACTTTGACAAGCCTCATGGCTATCAAATCGAAAAGTCGGAGCAGGCTTGTGGCTCCTGGTCATGACTTTCGATGTGCTGTTAGCGATATCATGCCCCGCATTGATCAGCTGGTGAAAAGCAAACAGATGCAGTGTTCGGATTAGTTAATATGTTCATTGTATTAACTATTTGAATTAGGCTAAGTTGCCGGTATGATATTAATTATTTCATTTGTTCGGAAGAAGAAGCATGTACAACTAGTAGAATGACTGCTCTTTGTTTCATGTTTGTTTTGTTCGCAGATTTCTTTAAAATAAAAAAGAATTATATCTTTCCCAATACAAAAAGAATTTCTTTGAGACTATTTTCTATGCGGCGAACGCGTAAAATCTCAGGTGATAGTGAAACATTGAAAGGTTGGGAACCACTGCTTTAGTAGGACTTGAATTGTCAGCGATAAGGAAGCTTGGTCCACACCCTCCTCTACAATGGGATAGCAACGTTGTTCAAGAGATAGAGCTGGACTTATTAGTAGAAATATTCGAAGACGTTATGGGGGAAAATATTACATAGACATATTCGACTCATATGATCGGCATAAATGCCACGAATTCCGAATAGCTTGAGAAAATGCGCCGCAGATGCCACAGGATTATCTGTGGCCATCCTGTGATTGCGCTAAATTCACCCTGTCTTTTCAGGACGGTAACATTCGTCAGTGAAGACATTTAGAGCAATACCGCACCCATCGAATCCCCTTCATCATTTGTGTCCTCAAAAAGAGCAATACTCAAGTCATCTTCTTTCGTTTGCTTCGCTGTCGATGAAAAAATCCTCCGTTGTCACTCACTTCTATAACGTGGAGAGGAGGACAACTTCTGATGTTTAGCCAATTTTCAGAAAAGCTCCAAATTTATTGAGAGGAGGTCCTCGCATATTTAGTGGCATTAATATATTTTTTAATTACATAATTAATACATGTGACCGCATTTACTTTTATAATTATATATTAACAGATTTTTTATTTGAATTTTAGATATATATATATATATATATATATATATATATTAGAAAAATAATAATGACGTATTTATTTCAAGCCCCAATATTGGGAATCGTGGGTCATTCAACTTTACAAGATATGAATAAAATGCAAAAAAATTTAAAGCAAAACAACATCAAATAAATAAGTAACATGAGAGTAAAAAACGGCTTGGAGATTTTCTATGTATATCTATATCTATATATATATATATATATATATATATATATATATATATATATATATATATATATATATATATATATATATATATATATATATATTAGGAACGTCTCAACAAATATTGGCAAGTATTTTTTGATGCTTGTGGACAAGTATTTCGTAAGTGATCATCGGCTAAGCAGGATATTTAACAGAAGCACATTGAAGATCAGCTACAGTTGCATGCCCAACTTTAAATCAATTGTTAGTGCCCACAACAGAAAAGTGCTAAAAAATGATACAAAGAAGAAGAAAAATGAAACGGAAAAGGAATGTAATTGTCAAAACAAGGGAAAATGTCCAATGAATGGGAAATGCTTGTGCGAGAACATTGTGTACGAAGCTACTATATCGAAAGAAGAAAATGCAGACGAGGTGCCAAAGAAGTATTTTGGTATTTGTGAAGGCAGATTTAAATTACGCTATGCTAACCACAAGAAATCGTTCGTGCATGAGAAGTACAGAAATGATACGGAATTGTCGAAGGAGTACTGGAAAATCAAAGAAAGTGGCAATAATCCGGTAATTAAATGGACAATCAAGAAACATTGCAAGAGTTATAATCCGGCGACGAGGAGATGTGATCTATGCCTAAGTGAAAAGTTCTTCATCATGGACAATCAAAGTGCATACTTGCTGAACAAACGTACTGAGCTGGTGTCAAAGTGCCGGCATCGGAAAAAATACATGCTGTCTAGCGCATAATGCGTCGGTGCTTCGTCGCGTGATTTACACTTTTTGAATGTTATTCAGTGTTCCTTTTAAAGATGCTTGCGAGATATGTACTGCACATTCGGCTGATGATTGTATGCAATATACATGAAACTTTAAGTACCGAAATTCAAGCAGTTTTCTCTTAACAACTTGGCTTATATATATATATATATATATATATTTATATATAAGAAATGTGCGCTCCTGCCCCACTTGTACACTCCTGCCCCACGGACGAATATGAAATGTACGCCCCTGCCCCACGACTGTACGCTCCTGCCCCCATGTGCACCCCTGCCCCACGTATGAGCTTTTGCGGAATATGATTGTGCATTGATATGTACTGTTGTGAAAGAAGTGCTATGGCTGTCAGCACCTCCAAATGCCTGGTCCGACGATTGCTGTAGGCCCTCAATTTTCGTATTTAGAGTTAGCTTTTGCGGAATATGATTGTGCTGTGATATGTACTGATATGAATGAAGATATATGACAGTCAGAGCACCTCCAAATGCCTGGTCCGACGATTGCTGTAGGCCCTGGTCCCTTCATGTACAAGTGGGGCAGGAGAGTACAATTCTCGGTGGGACAGGAGCGCACATTTCTTATTTATATATATATATATATATATATATATATATATATATATATATATATATATATATATATATATATATATATATATATATATTGACCTCCGGTATGTATACATTAATAATTACAAACCCAACACCTGTCGGCTGAATCAACTTCCATTAAGCCCGTACCGAGATCGAGGGGGTTTCCTGTTATGGAATCGACTACGTCAATATCGATTGGAATACTACTATAAAATGAACTGGCAATGATATCTTATTTTGATTTCAATCTATAATTTCGAATCTGCCCCTACTGTAAGATCTATTCATTTCCGAAAGACCACTTGTGGACTAATGTCGTATGCAGGGTTTAGTTACTTACTAGTGCCTCTGTCATTACGTTTGCTACTTGTCAAATTTGAAGAACCGCATTATACGTTGGTTAATCTCTCCTATGATACTTCAACGATTAATTAGCTCGACACACGGTTGCAGTTAAACAGCTGAGTCGTTAATAACAGCCTTGGAGGAAAAAGTTAATTAAATTTCCAGGACTACATACATTAGTTAGAGTCCATTTCGCTAATTCTTGAAACCTCCTCATGCAAATAATTTCTTCACTGTTATAAATTATTATCTTAGACTTAGTATGGCAATCAACGTTTTACCGCCTACCGCTGTAATCTAAGCGAGTGGAAGGATAACGATTCAAATGCTTGGTCCACTACTTTTCAGGTTATTAAGTCAATGAGTTAAATGAACCCGAAAATCACTTCAACAACTAGCGGTATTTAATGATCACGAAGGTATGAGGTGTCAGTCACTTCTTTTACAATTGTAGTTCAGCATCTGACGGGTGGCCAAAAATACGGATTACTTGATTCAATGATTGAAGTTATGTGAAAATCAAACACGAAAGTAAATACCGAGGCGGTCAACTTTTCATGAATTAGTAATTGAAAGTATCGAAATTAGAAGATGAAGGCAGTGCCGCATTTCATTTTCTGGCCTTGTCATTGACGTAACGACAACTAAATCATGCCAATGGTTGTTCATGGTGAAGAAAGCTGAAATAAACGAATAAAATGGCTTTTCTGTATGCTCATTGATTCAAATAGTACAGGAATAGCTCTTTCTCTGGCAATTGAAAATTTAAGTGGATTAAAAAAGATAACGTATGAACGCTCTGGACATTTCGGGCCCGGCCCCTATTCAAGGAGAGGCTTTATTGAATTTTGCAAAACATTTAAACACCCATGTCGTGTAAATTATTGTAACTCACAGCATCTATTCAATTACAGACTTCTATGTCTAATACAACGCTTCTCCAACACCATAGATCCGGCGACATCATCATCAGACTTGTGTCAATTACTCATGAAATGTAATTGATTACAATTGCAAATTACTCCGTTTTTATTCAATTACATTTCAATTACATTGTAACTGCTTTAGATAATTGTCAGCATTAAACTTTGCGTTTCCCCACCACCTCTTTTTCCAGGCGGATTTTCTAAGATTAGTTACAATTGCTCCCCTTAAAGCAGACAACGCTTGTAGCATTCGTATTAAATTGCCACTTTTTTATTCTCCCCCAAGTGTCTTCGCCCTAAATCTCTAATACGATTCAAACTGAAGATACAGGATTGGGATATAGAGACTTGTGGCTTCTAGGAGATTTTACTATTATTGCATTTACAATTCTGCTAGGATTTAAATTGATTTGATCGAAGATGTCAACTTTGGCTTCAAGAAGAATTTAATTGCTCATCTTTTTCTGAGGGGACAAGTAAGCAATAGTAGTCTTCTGATTTGCATGTTCAGTTCGGCAATCAAGATAAGGTGAAAGGAATATCATAACACCGGCACTTAATTTAGATATTGGAGATATGTTTCATCACAAATGTCAATAAAAAAAATGCCGATAGTTCTACACCCAGTACACATCTATGTATGGTAATGCATTATTGATATGCGCAATATAGTAATATAAGCTGTGTGCGGAATGAATATTTTAAAAAGCTGTTCTGACTGCAAAGCAATTGCAATTACTTCTCAATTACATGGTTAAGAATGCAAATGATTTCGATTACAAATTATTCACCAGAAAATGTTATGGTTTAACATACTAATTACAGTAATTGTAATTGCAACTACAATTACAATACAAGTCTGATCCTCATGCATTCAAGAATGCCTATCTCACATCGATTTCGATTCTCTTTCTCACAGACCCGAACATGCATACTCAACCAGAAAAGAATACGAAGAATAAACCTGGATCGACACATCCGACATGACCGAATTTACTCAACATTAATCTGTTGCCTGTTACCGCCTCCTACCCGATTGACGCAAAGGGTCTTGGTGAAATTTCTCCATGCGCTTCTGTCCTGAGCTCGTCCCTCGATGTTCTCTCAACATTCTACAGATTCCTTCTTCATCGTCCGCAGCCAAGTGGGCTTAGGTTTGCCTCTTCTCCTTGACCGCGTTTGACTTCCACTTATATGTTGTCCGTATTATGCTGTGCGACTCCCGTCTCAAGGTGTGTCCGAGAAATCGCCATCTCCAGTTCATCAGCACTTCATCGGACCATGGCACTTTCGTTGTTTCACGGATATTGACAGTTATTACTTTGTCCTGCCATTTCACTACCAGGATCTGTCTTAAGGCTTTATTCTCGAACACAGTGAAACGTCGGGAAATGATCTCAGCCATATGTTACTTCAGATTTCACTAATGTCTTGTAGAGAAATACTTTTATATGGATCATCAATCTGCGTGACCGCCACACTTTTCCTAACATAACTTGATTTGCTTTCATGTTGTGGGTATGTTAGGAAGTGTGGCGGCCGCATTTATCTAACATAAAACAAATATTTCTGACTACATGTAAATCGGTTTGGCCGTATATGTGTTTTATTGTGGTCGGTCCAGGTTTCCTAATACTGAGGCTTGTTTGATCTATCAGAAAAATTATCGCCGACCACAAATAAAGACGAAGTGCTTGGTCAGCGTTGGTCGAACTTCGATTTTTTTGTCACAGTTTACCAGTACGTGAAAACTGTACATGTCCTTCACGAATATTTTACACTTCCCACGCACTTAATGCCATGCACTGCACTAATGATATTGTGACCTGCATATGCGACGTAAAAAATGTATATTTAGACGGTCGACAATCTCAGATGACACATTCCCCATGCTTCAAAATAACTTGCTGAGAGATTCTCAAAGCGGAAAAGTTACATTCTTGTGGTAGAGTGTCAAGTTTTACTTTTTTCATGCACTTAGAGCGTGATAAAAATCGATTAATTTTAATTTATAACTTATACCATCAATTATCACTTATCGCTTGATTGTAAATGGACTCATTATTTGACTCGCCAGTGGTGAGGAAAATCTTCTTAGAGTAAAAACTGCGATAAAAAATTTTCCTCACATCCTTAATCTACAAATGTATCACAATCCTACGATCCTTTATGGTTTCAATCTTGAACTATTGATTGCAATAGGTATCCGCTGCCTGTTGCGTTGCGATGTCGTCTCTGCTACTTTTCCAGTGTGGTTGCTTTTCGAGGTGCTGACTGGCTGTTGGTTGTTGGCAAAGTGTTTAAATATATTAAGCTAAAGGAGGTGAAATCAATGATAGGAAAGATCTAAATCATGTTATAAGCAACAATTCATTTCAAAAGCTGAAGTACATGATAACAATTAAATAAGGTACACATAGTAACTAGACTCAAATTAATTTACATTTGAAAAAAGCACCATCATGGTTAACTTGCTTATTCAAAGTGGGGTTGAGTTTTTCTATGTACATGGCTTCCAAAATATTTAGGTCATAAGTGTTGGGAGCTTGAGATAGAATTTTGAAATTGTCAACTTTACAGCTGCAACTGCAATTTAACCTATGGTCAGAAATGGCGGACATTTTTTCCCGATGTTCTTTTATTCTTAAGTTTAAGTGTCTTGTAGTTCTACCTATGTAGGTAGTGCGAGGGTCCACCTCACAAGCGAATTGGTAAATGACATTAGACCTAAGAACTTTGGGAGTATGATCTTTGTTGGAGAAACCACTTTTTAGTTTATTGCATGTGAAAACCCAACGGATAGGAAATTCTTTATCTATTCTACGGAATAGTGATTGTAGTTTCTTTTTAAAATAAACCGATTGAATGCCAAAAAATGGAATTTTGACAGTATGGAGGTATTGGGATTCATCTTTTTCTTTTGGAGCACAGAATCTTTTGTCCAGATAATGTTTGACCACTTTTTGTATAAAGTACAACGGATATCCGTTGTTTTGAAAAAATTTTTTCAATTTCCCTATTTCATCATGGAAAGTTTGCCATGACGAGCAGACAATGTAGGCTCTGTTGATCAGAGTGCTTAAAACAGAAATTTTCCATTGCATGGGGCATATGGCTCTGAAATTCAAGGTTAGACCGGTGTACGTCGGTTTTCTGTACACCTTAGTAGTTAGCGTGTTGGATGAAACGTCCAGGTCAATATCTAGAAAAGGTAGCGCTTTACCTCCTACCTCTGTGGTGAATTTCATATTACTATGCCACTTGTTAATATAGTTGAAGAAGGATAAGTGGTCATCATCTTCAAAGATAGCCAAGATGTCATCTACATATCTGACATAGAATTTTAGGTTTAGTTTATCATTTTGTAGGAAAGTCTGTTCTAAGTGTCCCATAAATAAGTTACTGAGGGTTGGGGCTAGGGGGCTAGCCATGCTCAAACCATCACTTTGACGGTAGAGAATGTTGTTGAACGAGAAAATGCCACCAGTGGCGAATTGAAGTAATTTTTTGAAGGTGTCCTTACTATACGGTGGTTTTGTGTTATTGGAGTTATACACCTTATCACAAGCTAGATCAATGACTTCTTTGAGAGGGACGTTAGTAAAAAGACTAACAACATCAAAGCTGATGAGTTTCGAATCCGATGAGAATTTGTAGCTAGCGAGTTTGTCTAGCAGATCAGCGTTATTTTGTACTGAGTACTCCGTAGGAATTATAGGAGTAATGTAATGGTTTAGGTACTTGGCAAGGTTATATTCGGCCGTGCCATAACTGGCAACAATAGGTCTAAGAGGTACATTATTTTTATGTACCTAGGCAGAACCGTAAAGTTTGCCACTACAAGACCCACTAGGAGTAATTTTAGCGAACACTTATTTTAGTCCACGTAAGGTTTCACATATTTGTTCAAAAAGTATTTTAGTTTATTCTGTTGTTTTATAACAGGGTGATCGAGCATCAATTCATTTTGGTTGTGTGGGATAGCAGTAAATTTGGTAGTATCTTCAATGATAGCATTGAGCTTTTTACATATTCATCAGCATCTAGAATAGCTATACCATTACCTTTGTCCAATGGGACAACTTTGATGTCTTTATTTAGTTTAAGGGACTTCACTACATATTGGTTATGTTTGGCTTGTGGCGTCTTGGTAACGTTAAACATACGCTTATTGTAATTTTGTAACGCAAGTTTCACCTCATTGCAATCTCTCTTAGAGATTTTATTTTTCAGGCGCTCCACCACTTTTTCCAACGCGCAAGTCAGATGTTCGCTTCCATTGCCGTTAGGACTGCTAGGGTGCTTGAGTCCTGTCTTAAAAATCTCATTTTGGTCATGCGTGAGGGTCACCTTGCTAAAGTTGTGTACCGTACCGTTGAGGGTACTTAACTTGTTTTCTACATATAACTTGAGAAACTTTTTTTGATGGGTTTCTGAAATGGATTTTAAAAGGTTTTGATTTTCTCTGGTAAACAACTTTATGAAAATCATTTGGTCCAAAGAAATTTCAGAGCCATATGCCCCATGCAATGGAAAATTTCTGTTTTAAGCACTCTGATCAACAGAGCCTACATTGTCTGCTCGTCATGGCAAACTTTCCATGATGAAATAGGGAAATTGAAAAAATTTTTTCAAAACAACGGATATCCGTTGTACTTTATACAAAAAGTGGTCAAACATTATCTGGACAAAAGATTCTGTGCTCCAAAAGAAAAAGATGAATCCCAATACCTCCATACTGTCAAAATTCCATTTTTTGGCATTCAATCGGTTTATTTTAAAAAGAAACTACAATCACTATTCCGTAGAATAGATAAAGAATTTCCTATCCGTTGGGTTTTCACATGCAATAAACTAAAAAGTGGTTTCTCCAACAAAGATCATACTCCCAAAGTTCTTAGGTCTAATGTCATTTACCAATTCGCTTGTGAGGTGGACCCTCGCACTACCTACATAGGTAGAACTACAAGACACTTAAACTTAAGAATAAAAGAACATCGGGAAAAAATGTCCGCCATTTCTGACCATAGGTTAAATTGCAGTTGCAGCTGTAAAGTTGACAATTTCAAAATTCTATCTCAAGCTCCCAACACTTATGACCTAAATATTTTGGAAGCCATGTACATAGAAAAACTCAACCTCACTTTGAATAAGCAAGTTAACCATGATGGTGCTTTTTTCAAATGTAAATTAATTTGAGTCTAGTTACTATGTGTACCTTATTTAATTGTTATCATGTACTTCAGCTTTTGAAATGAATTGTTGCTTATAACATGATTTAGATCTCTCCTATTAAATATATATGAAGTGTGCAATCAACTCATTGCTCTAATGTATTTTTTTGCGACATGTCCGCCATCTTTTTTCGCCAAGATGATTTTCAGAAATTCATATTTACCAATTTCAAAAAGTCCCTGTGGCTAAAATTATTGGCAACAACTCAATTTTCCAATTGATTCCTACATGAAATTCATCAAGCTTCTCATATTTCATGCCAATTCTGCTGATGGACGTGTCATTTCTGAATGGTATGGTTTTACAGATGAAACAGTGGAGAAATTGCTTCATTTGGTGCTTAGATATTGTTTGTCTACATATTCAAGATGCATCTAATACAAATATTTCCTGGAATGAGAAGAAAGGAATCCTTGCTTGCTGCTTAAGTAACATTTTTTGCTCATGATGGATATGTTTTTTTGGTTTCGTGCGTCTCCTGGTATTCGCCATAGAGTAAATATAGAGTGTCGACTCAAAAAGTATCCGTATACAGTGAAAATTTTTATATGCAAGGATTCAGTTTCTTGCGGAGACTGCGTTCCAGCATTCCAAAAAATTATTTGAGTAGTTTTTAAAAAACTTAGTTTTTGCAAATTTATATCCTACCGACATGAAGCCTCTCTATAAGCAGCATGACACAAGTTGGATATCAACAGGGATGAATATCTGCTAACAAGCATCTTAATTAAACGGAAATTAAGCTGATTATCAAAGGAATTCCAAGAACCGCATCAGAATGAAAGTCTTCATGAAAAAGTCGAGATCTCATTGTGCTTTGTTGGCTGAAATTTCAAGTTTATAATTCAATTTTCATCGGCATCATTATGTGATTCACTAAATTCATGTTTCATTTCTTGAATCTGAATAGTTATGTGGACCCATTTGCATATTTTAAAGTTAATTGAAATCATTGTCATTTGATTATGTTGTTTTCCTCTACCAGTGGCAGGTTGCTTGTGATATGATCACGTTTAAGAAAACACTCTTGAGGTTGAGCATGAAAGTAATAGCAACCTATCAAATTGCTAATTTAACAAACATTACCTCTCCAAGACTGTCATGATACGGTGGATCTGCAAAATACTATCATTCCTTCTGCATTACTATCATGAATAGTCAATTCCATTGTAATTTCTTCAAAACTGCAAAAATGTGCATATCTCACATTTGGTGACAATGCCACCTGTATCTCCTTTGAGTTCACTTAATAAAATCGAAACTGTATACACATTGGGGATTTAATAAATGCTGAGTTACTACTCTACCTAATATACTTACTCTATGGTATTCGCCTTTTTCCCCGTCTCGTGACTGCCGCTCTGTGTTTCCGTCGTCTTTGTGCCTCTGGTCGCCGAGTTGTGCTCACTTTGCCGTTCGTCGTTGATCGACGCGTCTGTTTCGTCATCTGCCTTATTAGCATACTTCTACACCTTTGACCTTGCTTGTTAGTGTGTCCGTGACAATTGCAGTTTTTGCATAAACATCTTCTTCAAAAGGCTGCTTTCCATCACACGTCGGCGATAATCTGGTGAAAAGAGTGATTGATAACTGATTGAACAAACTTGATTGATAACTGCCGCGATGGCTTCGTGTTCAATTCTTCGCTGGTCTTGGCTCTAATCCACATGTGGTCAAGTTGAATTTTTTGCCCTGTTTCGCTTAAAGCTCAGGATCCGTTCTGCCATGCCTGCAAAATCGACCAGATCCAATGCCGCAGATTTATTGGCTTAATGTGATTCAAGTTCTGGAAATCCCACGTTGCACGATGTCATCAGGTTGATCGAGAGTTCCAAGGAGGAGATCCTGTGAAGGACGACATTTTTGCAGTCTTGCCTCTATGGAAAAGTGGATTGAGCTTATTGAAGGCAATTTTACAAGGCTTCAAGGAAAATTACGTGATTGCGTGAGCCTAGCGATCTGTGAGACACAATGATAATCTGCTGCATCGGAATTTCACGAAGAGGTGGTACGGAGAGAGTTGAGAGGAGACAATATTATGTTGCTTGGAGTTGCGAAGAAGACAAGTGATTCCTTATCTGATAGGAAAGCAGTTGACAAGGAAGTTATCAAAAATTTTTCACGAGCGTGAATATCCTTCAAGTGAAAGTCGTTGATTTACGCCGCGTACAAACCAACCCATCGTTGGGAATAGCAACGTGTGTGAAGTTAACCGCTTCAGTATCCGAACCACATTGAAAGTAGAGTGTACCTCTCTCGAAAACAACATCTACGCATAATTTGAGTGTCAGCTTGTGGCACCACTTATTTTTCAAAATAATGCGACAGTTTACGACAAATCATCGACTGAAAAAAATTGAAGGAGGTATGGATGTGAATGTGGAGTGCATCGCACATTTATGAAATGTAAACCACATGGATGAATAAAATGAGACGTTCAAGTATGTACAGTATCAACCATTATTGCCACGAATTTCACTACAATGGCGGAGAAATTTGATTACAAATAAGTCCAAAGTGGTGCGGATATGAGGTAAGCCGTCCATACAAGCAACATAAAAATTGAAAATATTTATCAATCCTATTAAAAATTGTTGAATATCAACATATTCGTTAGTTCGATAGCTAAGCTACACTTGCTACTTTTTTATGCGCTTATTGCCTTTTTTCATACTGTATCTAAATAAAATTTAATTAATTTCTTCACTGGGTTAGTGAATAGTCAGGCTAAATCAAAGTAAGTATATATTTAAACATTTGGGCTAAATTAAATGGAGTTCAACACCCAAGATTTCCTGAAAGAATTCGATGAAAACCCAGAACAAGAAAGACTTCATGAGCTAAAGAAAACAGCTAATCAACGTTGGTGAACAATCAGATTTGTTAGTCAAAATGAATATGACAAAATGTCAACTTCAAGGCCCACTGAGCAGACTACTTCGTAGAAACTGGTATAAGTAAGAACCAATAGATTCAGGCCCTAGAAAATTCCAGCAAGTTCAAGCGATGATAGAATTGAAGAAATTAGAATTAGAGGAAAAGAGGATCGAAGCTGAAAGAGAGCAAAGACGTTTACAGGCAGAACAAGAAAAGGAAGAAAGAATACTCAAGAGAGAAGAACGACGATTGGAACGCGAATCTGGCGAGAAAACTGAGTTAGAGAAGCTTAAGCTAGAAAGCGAAACTGCACTGCGAAAAGTCAAATCAGGTCTAAAAGAAAATGTCTCAATGTATCCCAAGTTGTCCGAAAAAGAAGTAGAACAGTTCTTCCAGTGCTTCGAAAGGGCAGCACGAACCGCTAAGTGACCGAAACACAAGTGGACATTCCTAATGCAAACGGTACTTGCAGGCAAAGCCCAGAAAACATACTCTGCAATGATAGATGATAATTCAAAAGATTATGAAAAGGTCAATCAAGAAATTCTCGACGTTGTGAATTGGTCCCTAACGCCTACAGGCAAAAATTCAGAAAATGCCAAAAGCTCAAAAGAACAAAGTCACCCAGAATTCGCCAAAGAAAAATAAACAAGGTTTGACAAATGGGTTAAAGCATGGAAAGTGACCACATTTGATCAATTACGAGACGTAATACTACTAGAGGAATTCAAAGTTTGCCTAAAAGTACACTCGGAGTCTACCTGACACAAGCTGATGACAACGGAGACGAACACCCTATATCCCACTATTCGAAAAAATTCAATAAACACCAGCGAAATTACAGCGCAATCGAAAAAGAAGGCCTTGCATTGATTCAAAGTGTGAAACATTATGCTCATTTCCTCAAAGGAAACAATTACACGGTTGATGTATACACTGATCACAACCCGTTAGTTTTCATCAACTGAATGAAAAATGATAATCAGCTACTTCTGAGATGGAGTTTGTTGTTGCAAGAACACAATGTAAATATTACGCTTTTACCTGGTATAGATAATATCCTGATTGTTTGTCGCGTTGTTAAAAGAAAACAAAATAGAAAAATAAGATTTTGGTTTATGTAGGGGCATGTTGTGAGTTCATGCGTACAAAGGTACTCTTCCTACATTTTATTTTCTTCCATTACCAAATTTTTTTCATTACCGAGGCAAGTTCACTGACGTCAACGATTGCCAGCGTGGCGTCACTATTTCATGCTATCGAGGGCGAAGCTAAACGCTCGATTCAACGTTCGCCCCATTTAACCTCTGATCATGGAAGAACCTAAAGACTTTGATTCACCACGTCAAGCGTGAACGCTCAAATCGGCGCTCTTAAGGACTACCTGTTGATTGCCTTTGAATAAGATTATAAAGTTGCAATATTCCTTTTTTCACTTCTCGACTATTTTGTTTGGGAATAATACTAGCCCGTAACACTGTCCATGAATATACACTGTATCCTATTCCATCGTATTCGTGTGAATCGGTTTGGTTACGGAATTTGTACCTTGATTCATTTCAATTTCAACCAATGTTCGACTACTTTTAAATCATGCCAATATGCCTCCCTAAGATTGATGTAATATTGTGGTGTTTCAACATTCCCTCCGGCTTGTCTTCAGATGAATATTGTGAAATTTCAAACATGATCCTGTCTCAGTTTGATGAATCGAAGGACAAGCTCATACATGCGAGTAATCTTCTGATGATGGCCTAGGAGGATGCCGAAATCAATGAAGTATAGAAAATTATTGCCATCTTTTGCACTTGGTTTCCCAACAAAAACTTAAAGAAAAAAATGAATAACCAAGGCTTCTTCAACACAATCTGTGATGACTTCATTCATTTCGACAAGGACATCTTTGGAACAATGTTGTTTGCGTCAATCGCGTCGTTCATCCAAAACGAGGAAGTGCACATTGAACCAAATCTGAATCTCCGAAGCATTGGAAGAAATTTACCTGAGCGATGCTGAGGTCGGTGCTCCAATGGCAAGTCTGATCACAATAGCGTCTTGCTCGTTCCATTGAAGAAGAATGTAGAAAACCACTCTTGTTCAACAGCTGTATGCGAATGCCGACAAGTTATCATTATTAGCTTCACACAAACTTTGGCTGTATCCGGAATTAGACGGGCATACGACGCAAAATCATTGAAAGAGAAGTGGCTTTATAACTTACCTTTTTATCCAGCTTTAAGTGACATTTCTCAATCAGAGGTGACTATTACCCGGTCAGACAGCAATGAGGATTGCTTTTTGGAACATCTCGATGAAAATCAACATGCATATCGATTTCTAGTGCGCTTATTCAAATCCATTATGGTGTGACGTCACTAATGGAGAACAGGCGCCATGTATCAGCTCGAGTTTTGTGCCTTGAAATGTCCATGGTATTCGACAGCAAGCTTGCAAATTGTCTTTTGCGATCAGGTCTGAGTAAATGTTCCCTATATGGTTGATATCTTATTTGAGCAATCGTTTCCAGAGAATGTCACATTCTTGTCTACACTTACATTCTTGTCTGATGGAGCCCCCTCTATTGTACTATACACCGCTCTTTGGTGACCTCCATTATTCCACCTCTTCTAGAATTGAAAGACGTTCTCATTGTACAATTTTTGATTAGCTTTGTACATGTCAGATCACTTCTGACTTTAAACATGCCTGAATAACTTGATTAGCAAGTATTTTGCGAAATACATGTCATCATAGCATCCACTGCATCGTCAATTGCCTCATCGCTCACCTCACACGAAGAGTTTTTCCTTGCCATTCTGTTACATCTTTCGTCATTCAAATTCCCTTTCTCTATGACCTGCAAGATTCTCAAGAAATTGGTGATCTATGCAAAAGTAGTCAAAGGCTGTATTTCAGATTTAATTTGCGGCTTATCGCCTTCGCTGTGAAAATTTTCTTTAACTTTGCTTGTTATGTACAGTTTTACGATACACTATCTTTGTGAAAGGAATGATTTTCAATTTGACAAATGAAGGCTTCATCATTATTACTATTATTTAATGTCTTATGTGAATACTTACTCAATTTGTACATGTAGATGATCAATTGTCAATATTAATCAGATAGCCCGCAACTTTTTCATCATGATGAAAGTCAGAATAAGGGATGAACGAAGGATGGGCTTTGCGTGAAGAACGCAAGTAACTGCATTCAGTCTTATCCTAAGTATCACCAGAGCCCAGACGTGTGAGTGATTCGAATGCAAGAATATTATAATATAATAATAATGATCTTTGTATATTGATAATAGAAATCATACAAGTATTTTCATACAAGTTTCGAAAACAGCTTATGCGAATCCACAATATCGTTAAGGAAAAGAAGATAGTCAAACATTTGTAAAAGAAAAAACTCTTTTGTTGAAAAGCCTTGAACAATTAGGAAAGAAAGTAGAGGACCGTCGCACAGAGTTAAAAAGTAGAATTTCAATATGACCAGAGACGGTAAGTCGGCGTGGAGCCAAGTGATGCAAAAAGTTGTCCATTTTCAGTATGTCTGAAACCACAAGATGAGCAATCCTGCCTGCCCGCTCAAAGAAAGAAGACATTAAACTGCAATCATTGTCACAACGACCACATATGATGAGATGGCAGCGTTTTCTAACTCTTTTAACTTTTCATTTTTGACTTTTTGGACATGTTGATAAACAAAGGGCCGTTGTATTCAAGCATGCTTTGTACACACACAAAAAATCGTTTTTTTTTATACCGAGCATCTTTTTCAGTCGCTTTAGAAGGGATGTACACTGAGAAGCTTTTTTCGTAATGCTGTCGATCCGGGACACTTTAGATTCTGTTGGAAAGTCAGTCCAAGTATTTTGATTTCTGGTCCAACCGTGAGTTCAGAGGGAAAGCTGACTGGGCATCCTGACTTACCAAACATCATGAGACGGGATTCATCAACATTAATCGCAAGACCATGTGTGCGGCACCACTGTGTAATGTTATTAATTTCAGAGTGAATAATGTCGTTTATATTTGAGTGCTTGCTCGACGGAAGCAGCAGGTAATAAACATAAACATACTTGAAAATGTTTGTGCCGGGATATTTAGGAGATAATTGCATAGTCACCTTAAGGTGACTAAATGAGGCGAACAGATCATGCGAGATAACGGACCCCTGTGGAGCACCGGATGAAGTGGCTTTTCCATTGAGACCAGACCACGCAGTGTTACCCTTTGTCACCTTCCGTAAAAATAGCTAAAACACCAGCAAAAGAAATCAGATGGAAGATCGTTTTCCTTCAAGGACTGAAGCAATTTAGCCCATCGTATGGTAAATTTACAGTGTAAAAGCATACTACATTTTAACAGTGATGTGAGATTCTATTTCATTAGAAAAGAACGTTTTAATAATGCTGCCTGAATAGACATATGTTCATGAAATCATGTTTGCTGATCAATTTTTATCTCTTGTCTGAACAAGTATATATAGGCTGCATCATTCTCAGGAATGTCACGTTTAGATCAAAGAGATGAACCTCCAAATAGTTGCTTGACCTTCATAAAATGAAAAAGTTTAAATAATTTCAAGTGATCCATAATTATGGTGCATAATTATACATACTCTATTGACACGCTTCCAGAATATAAAGATATTTCAAAGAATGAATGAATGATTTGTTAAGTATAGCTTCGGAGTTCATGTTTTTGATTCTACCGAAATTTGTTATAGACTCGCAGCAATGCTCTTAGTTATACTGTTATTTTAATCTAAAATTGGAACATTTTCTAATACAAATCAGGAGATGTAGAAAATCAGTAAAATAAAGACTGAGCTGCAACATGCATGGTGAAAAAACAATCATTCATACCTGAAACTCGCATAAATTTAATAATAATAAATGAAATCATGATAGATAAAATTTCCATGCAGAAGATGTGAGGCTTGCAGGATTAGAACCTACGACCTAGGTAAACTAGACTTGTGCTGAGATGATGAGAAAACCTGAATACATACCAATTAAAGGTGTGTTGAAAGAAGTTCATAACGATCGATTTATGTATACATTCTAGGAGAATGATGTCTGGCTTGGGCTTACTAAAAATTAAACGCCCATTAAAGCTTGCTTGTAGAAATTCTGCATACCGGTGCATTATTATGAGCACATTATTTTATTATATTCAAGAAATTTTTTATGTTGGTATTCGTCTTCTTTATTTTAATACATCATTGGCACCGGTGGCGATTAATATTATAAAAACTACATTTTATACTTACTTCAGATCAATCTTACACATCAAATAATTGTAAAAACAACTTGTTTCCTCCTGTCATTTAGGTTCATATATGAGGCGTTAATACCTATGATTCTACAAAGATATACATTTTCCCTCAATCCGTAGTTAAATGCTACTTTTTTTTATCATTCTAGCCTCTTATGAAGAATGAGCCCAATTGAAAACATCAGATTCAAAGAATAAATGCAATGTCCATAAAAATCACAGTTTCAACACGAAGTGAGAAGTTCATTAACAAAGAAAGTCAGCATCTGGTGTTCGTCTGTTCACACTTTCATACAGAGTCACAGACACCTAATTTTTTCGTCCTGCTGCCCAGCCGCAGTCCATCAAGGGTCGTTAAATTGAATTTTTCACATATCTTTTCAAAACATCTCACACGTGCTCAACCAAGTTATGATCAGAGTTTTGTGCTAGCCTGTCAATCGTCGTTTGACTTTCATTTCCACGTAATGTCAAGTCGAAGCAGATGCATTTTGACCATCTTATTGCGAAATATGTTGACCAGTCATCAGGCGGGGACTTGCAACATCGGGCATCCTCTGGAACCCCCGATAATCGTCATTTTCATTGCATCGCACAAGTTGACGCATTCCATAAAACCGGACTGCTCCTCTCACCATAAATGACCAGAACCCTCTGAATGCAGTCCCTCTCGTGGATGCAGATGTAAACAGCATTCGTCAGTAAAAGCCAGGCCTGCAAATTCGAACTCGAACTCGAACTCGGTGGTTTTTGGCAAGACTCAGACATTATCCAGGACTCGGTTACCACAGCCCTGGTAAAAACTATCTAATTCCATTTTTCTTGAGTCCATTCATTTTTCTTTCTGCATCAATCTTTTCCAATTCTTTCCTTGATTTGCTTTCATGTAACAATTGCTTTCGGGCGGCTATACTTCCAAATAATTTATTTCGTCGATGGAAGCGTTTCACTGTTTTCAAAGAAACAATTGATGTCAAATTCATGGAAATGGGTAGTTCGTTTACAATCATTTTTATATGCTTTCTTGATTAACGAGGCAAGTCGAAACCGAGAGTGAAGCAATTTTTTGACACAACTGAAGGCATCTAATAGTCTGATGAAATCATTGAGTATGCCTGACGCATCATTGCACCTGACGATGGCTTTGGCCAAAAAAATTGTCCAGTATTTAATGAATGCATTATTTTTCGATGAATCTCAATTTTTTAATATTCTTATCAACATCGATGAAACTGTGACAGCTTGCCAGCAATCTGTTATTTCCACTTATCAGGATTTTATCAGCCGCACCATCTTGCCATTTAGTAAATTCGAGGCGTTTTTTTCAAAGTTCTAATCTCATCATTCATATTCTGAATTTGTCGATGAGTGATCTACCTGCTGATATTCTGCGCTATCATTTCTATGCTCTCCCAAAATATTTCAATGGAGAATTTTGGTGTTATAAACTATTTTTAAATGCATGTGAAAACGTTTTGCTTTTATAAGAGGCTTCCTTTGATTAGCAACTCAGTTGCTTGTTGGTGATGTTGCAATAAAACCATTCAGGAATGATACCATAACAGGGCAATTCAACTCAACCATTAAAAAAGATTATTTATGATGAGCGCGAGATTTTCATTCGAAAGTCCGTGAATTTCATTTGTCTCTTGTGATATACAGCAGAGTCTTCCTATTGATAGATACCCACCACCTATTTCCATTTTCAATCTTTTTGCCTAATATTTGTTTGGTACATGAATGCCGGCCGAAGCATCGGAATTTTCCACTCGTTAATTGGAAACGCTGTGTACAATAGTATAGTGTAGGTAGGCTATATGTATTCAAGAAGTAAACAATTCCATTTGTTCTACTGTGTAGGCCTGTGGGATATATTATTGCTCGTACATCGTGAAACTCATTATACACGCCAAGAAATTTTGATTCACAAAGCCCTCCCTCATATCATGACATTTTGAAATAACATAAAGCACAGAAAAGTTTTCACTCCTACTTGATATAATTGCCCAGAAAATGTTTTATTCATTCCAGGAGGGTTTGTATGCGGCGCTTTAAACAGCTTAAATTCTACCAGTTCTGCGGCGCTTTAAAAACATAAAAATTCTACTAGTTATACTCCCAAAAATGCAGAAGGTTTCGCTTGCGGTACTTTGCCTCAATATTGTTGAGCTCCAATTTATTATTATCTGTCACCTTAGTGCATTAATAATCAATGTATTTTTAGTCGTAGCATAGGGCCTATAGTGTGTAGGCGCATAACATAAAGATTAATAACTATTGAAAATTGACTCTTGGATTACTTATAATCATCTCAAAACTGAAAATGGGACCCGAGAAAAGTAACGTATGAGCCATTCTACAAGAGATCTTTTGGATTTTTTTGTATTATCATTCATGTTTAAATTTGACGCGTGAATTTAAGTAAAATTTTTAGCAGCCTGGAAATTTTCGTTCAAGTTTGAGCCTTGAATTTTTGTAAATTTCTCTGGAAAACACCTGGAAGTTTTCATTCAAATTTGCGCCGACACCCTGTATTTGTGGTCATCTATGACACAACTCTAGATATCGACTGTGTAGGTACAGAACATCTTTAAGAGGCCATCCATAAAGGATGTCCGCAGCACTACTACAACAGGGGTTTGGCAAATGTAGACATTTGCGGTCGAGTATGAGGAGGAGGGTTCAAAGAAAATGCGGACGGATCCACAAACTTAAGGACTCACATCCTGAATAGATAAGAGTACCGTAAAGAATGCTGTGCTGACAGAGATGGATTCGTCTGTCGCAGATAAACGCAGGCAATCTCTGTGGTTGTGCTGTTACGCAAAAAAATATTTTTTCATCATGAAGCAGGAGTCTGAATGAAATGAACACGAAGCTGTCGATTCATGAGCTATCCTGCATTTATCCACCTATCAACAGCTGCCCTTGATTCTCCGCACTCAGACAGACTTGAGGAAGACGATGATTGATCGAATCAGTCGCAGTTAGCGATGCACATGCATCACTTTTTCTGTGGTGTTGCTGTTCAAGCTTCCTCCAATAAACGTGCAAAAGCGCTTTCTCGAAGCAAGCTGCTAGGTCGTCAACACTTGAAAGAATAAGCAGATCAGAAAAGACACTGCTGTAGAGTTTGCGAATTATAGAAATACTGTGATTATTGTATGGGCCTACTAATTATTCAAATGCTTTTTCCAATGTGGTGTTATTGATTTACTACGAAATACAGGTCAATTGTAATCTTAATTGAGTAAACATGTAATGCATAGGTAATATGGCTATTTAATATATGCTGACATTCTTGTACATTCGATTGAATATTGAAACCGTGTTATGGAGGTAAAAATAATGAAACCTACACATAATGAATATATCGAAAGTAGGTCTACTTTGAAAATGCGGACGTCCAGGAGGAGGGGATAAAAAAGTGGCTTAATTTTTCGGACGTTCAATTTGGATGGCCCCTAACCTCTAAAAAGAATCGCCGAATTATCTCATAGCTGATTGTGCTGTCTTTTTTTGGGTAAAGTCACAGAAATTGGATTGCAAAAGAAATGGAAGTTTGTCATTTTCATTGACTGGTATGATATGCCGTCGTTTAGTCAAATGTGCAATTTAATTTGTGTAAAATTTTAATGATTTTTATGACTACTATTGAAACCTCTTAAGTTCATCAATGAATGAATTGTGATAAGTGCCTTTGCAGATTTTACAAATTGACAGTATTTCTTGAAATTTGTTGCAAACAATTTACTCAATTACTGCTCGATGACTTTCAGGTTTCAAACATGCGTGCAAAATATGGCGCGCAGTGATATTCCGCTGTATCAACTTATCAAAAATATTAAAATTAATCTATTAAAATCAACTGATCAGCACCTTGCGCTTCGTCATCCTACGCGGTCAACTGGTTGTCAAGCAAGCCCCTCCTTTCGAAAACGCCGGGAAAGTTTTGCGTTGTTGTATAGCGCATTTGTCTTCGGTTTAGTGAGCGAAACAATGCAAGCAGGCTGCAAAATGAGGACGATGCATAATACTATGACAGAAGCTATCGCGCACGATGCACCGGGGTGCACTGCCAATGTAATCTGACAATTTGAGATCACCTAAATTTTTGCATGATTTTTTTGATTTCATCCATTTTTTCCAATAATAAAATTTATGACTTTTATATTTTTAGTTAATCTATATTCGCATGGTCTTTTGCAATGACTGTATATAGGTACATGTATATTCAACACAATATTTCCGGAGTTCAATGCAAAGCAATCTGTGAAAAGCAGAAAACGAATTGACCATTCTTTTATTGGCAAAAAGACGAACAACAGAACACTTATTATTCCTTTGATATTAAGTATTTCTTGTTGAAGTATTCGTTGATTTTGAAATTCAGTATTAAAGAAAAACAATAATTGATATTAAATTACTAAAATTTGTCAATGCATGGATTTCTCAATTGAGATATTCAATAAGTGAGTCCAAGCTAAATATTTCATAAGCTAAAAATTTATAAGAAAAGCAATGCATATAATCTAGGTTTATCGCTCTGTCTGCGTATTTATTATCTTGCACTTAGGCGTGGCGCACCGAGGCGTTTATTCGAAAAACTACGATAGGCCTTACTATAATAAGCCGTTACAGTTGATAAGCGCCAATTGATCATGTCATGCTCATTAATCATCTTAGTTTTAAATAACTCCGCCGTCTTATAAATTCCTGGCTCCGGCCTTGGTCTTACATGTAGGCTACTATTCCACAATGGAGTGCGCACATCTACATGCCCACATGCAAGCTGCTACATGCAGTTAGTTGCAGAATCCAAAACTAATTTACGACGCGTTATCATTTTAACAATTGTGCAAGGTAGGCCCACATAATCTAGAATCAGCTGATTGCTTAAAGCAACTCCGAAGTTTTAAAAAGATTGTTGCTCACACAGAGATAAATTGCCTTGTCTGCGCAAGGGAATCCATCTCTGTGGTTGCTCCTATGAAAGCAGTATTCATACAACCTGATGACGATTTCATCAAAACAAGTGCAAAAGGAGCTATTGATAAAATAGACAGTAATATCTCATTTTTACATTCATGAGCTGAGAGATTTTAATTTTGAGATCTTTTATGAGGATGATTATATTATAGTGCCATGATGAATGTACCTCAAAGACAGTGGAAGAAATAAAGGCTGTAGACTTTTTTGAAACTGAAGATGAACTAAGACTAGAGATAGGGACATCCATGGCAGAACCAATCTCTTTATTTCATTGATTTTTTTGATAAAAGGAATAATTGTAATGGCATTTGACAAAGTTTCGTGCTCTTCTTGCAATCCAGTCCAAACATTCATTTATACATAATAATTTGATTTGTTCATTCTCTTTTCATCTCAGATAAAGCAGCGAATATACATAATAGTATAATTATATATATATATATATATATATATATATATATATATATATATATATATATATATACATATATAATAACATGTAATTATAATATGTATAATATATATACATAATTGGTAATAGACAACAATCAATATTCATCATTCATGCGATAATGCGAGTGACTTGCGAATGAAAATTTTCACACGAAAATATTGAAAATCCTTTTGAAGGTCAAGAGCATTGACAGAGAATCTGCATGGATAACAAATTGTGTTTAGTGATACCACAAGAGTAGATGGGTCTAGCATTCAATAGTTGTCATAAGTCTGTCAAATTTATGAAGACCTTATATTAATTTGAAAAAAGCTTGCATTTTTGGAAGCCAGATGAGTTTTTGCAGTTTTAAAATGCTTTTCACCGGCGCAATGAGTTCATGGTAGAGTGTTCCTTCTGCGAGTGGGAGACATAAAAAAAGTTAAAAAAGTTATGAAAAAAAGTTATGTGTACATTCTGCATTCTTGCTTAGAAATCACGACAAAAGAATGGCAGCTGGATAAATGGAACTCGGTCATATAGGAAGAAAGGCTTAATGTGCCTCCAAGCAAAAGAGAACTTTAAAATCACATGCAATTTAAAAAATTCTTTTGTGATGAGTGCTGAGCAAGAATGCAGACATAATTTTGAAAATTCTAAGTTTAAGTTGGACCAGCAAGGTCTCCCAGTCGCAGAAGGAACACTTTACCATAAACTTTTCGCGCCTGTCATATTTTCCTTTTCTGTATTTTCTTCACTTTTCATTTTTTTCAATACTGATAACTTCTTTTCATATGACAAACTTTTGACAGGAATTTTCAAACTCCTTGACTGTTTTAAGGGTTAAAATGTCATATTCTGCTTGTGTCATATTTCAAGTAAAACAACACATATGCTATATGAATCTTTTTTAAAAGCATTTATCAACGACTTTGTTGTTTGTATTGGGTTGATATGACTTGTTGTCTCATTCGTTGTATCTGACGACTCCTAGGGTCATAGAAAAATTTAGATGTTGTGAGGACAACAGAATTAGAAAATAGTCGTGTGATAATTTTTATCTATGTATATTGGAAACTTCCCATATCGAAATAATGCAACAAGAAGTAATCATGCAGTGATATGCGTAATGTAATGAATGAAAATGCGTAAATGTAGCTATCGAATGTATGCATTACGTAGGCCGAAAGAAGCATGCGTTCATGGCGTAAATTAGCATTTAATTAGTTTGTGAACATATATCCCATGTAAACTATTAGCACATCATAATATTTCATGCAGCAAAATTAGCCTAAAACTGTCTGGAAACAGTACGGCATTTTACAAATGCATGCCTAATTGGTATTGATCATAAAGAATAATATGCCTTAATAATTTAGCCATATCATTCCAGTATTAATTCTTCAGTTACTCTACGCATAATTTCGCATTCATGGCCTTCACATCTGACAATCACATGACTAAATTACATGCACCCTTGAATAAATGTGTTTTTCTCTGTGTCTCTGAGTTGGAATCATTCGATCTTCATTGGGCTTCGATAGCTCTGGATAAACGCAGTTAGCAGCAGTAGTAAATATTTGGTCAACACAATCAGTGCTTACAGTTGTTCATCCTCGCTGCGATCAAAATGTTTAACAATCGAGGTGTTGGTCGCTTGGAGTCTACAATGCGCGAATTTTACAAAAGAGACAGAAGTACGGATTATAATCAACGATTGGTTGCCCATGTAAGTCCGTATCAAACAGGCAGTAGCGATGACACAAGTACAAGCTCTGAAACCAATGGTCACATTTTGCATCAGATGTATAATTCGTCAGTGAGACGAGACAATCTACAACAGCAGAGACAACAGAAAACTGATCACCAGGATAAGAGGGACATGAGAGTCAGCCAGAAAGAGGAAGAGGATAGTAGTCATCAAAATGGTGAGAGTGAAAATGATAGCACTGATTGGACAAGCGATTTACAGAATGTTGATAAAAGGGATGCAGCAATTTTGGAGCTCTGCAAGAACAGTGATGTAATCGATAATATTGGAAATCTATTGTGGGAGTCTCCCGGTTCAATGGCCATATTATTAGGGGAACTGGTTAAATTATATCCACTAATTAACCCGCCCAGTCTACCCGGTAACACGATCGCTAAAGTGTGCTCAATTACAGCTCTTTTTCAACGAGTGGTTCTGGAGAGATCTACCCGAAAAAGCTTTTTAGATGCTAAAATAGTGATGTATTTACTCCCATTTTTGGCAGTGGAGGGAAATACTCGTGAAGTGGAACATCTAAGAGTTTGCATTCTGAGTTTGCTATGTACAATGGCACGACTACTGACTGTTGCGGAACTTGAAGAGTTTTTAGAACTTCGGCAGTCAGAAATATTTCCCCTGACAATTCAAACTTTAAAGGAATGTATTTCTGAGGTAAGACGATCAGTATATTATTTTAAAAATGAAAACCTACAAGTGACAAATAGGCAGATGTTTAGAAGTTTTAGCTCTTGCCTCCATTAAACATTAGATTAAGTTACATAAAATGTATTTGGTTCCCAATCGCTATTTTGAAATCTCGATAAGATATTCGGAACGTCGGACAAAGCGTTTCTTTTTGATTACTTGTTACATGGAAATAAATGATTGTGCATTTGATATATTTCACCGTACCAGAAACGACTCATGAAGCTATTGTACTTCAGAGCAAATTTCTGCTGCATTAATTTGCATGCATTGTCCATAGTTGCATGTACCTCATAGCGAGAACTTGTCCCTGGCTGAGTAGGAAGATATTTTCTTAAAAATGTAAGTCAATGCAGCCGACAGTTGAAGAGACAATACAAGATGTAGGAGTTATAAGTGCTGATATGTATCGAAGAAACGATTAATCATTGTGCAGCTATGAGCGTGTGAACTTCTGTATTGACAGATTTTCCGCATACTTTTACTCATTCGAATTCATTTTAATGCTCGCGATGACGAAAGCACCGCAGATAAATCTTAGAGTATCAATGTCATTGCTCGGAAGTGAAAAGACCTCATTTTTACTTTAGCTTCCTTACTGAAATCAACTGTATATAATCTCTCAGATGTTAATGAAGTATGCTGGCCCTAGTTTAATGATGACTTAATTAAAACTGGAATCAAAAGGCACTCAAAAAATTTACAATAGAAACAAACAAATCCTTTTTACGACACGTATTTGTTTTCTAATATAAGCTTGTAAGAATTTCAATCTTTGTTCAACAAAAAATCACTTTTCCTTAAGGTGCATGAGGCAAAAAGTTATTGAAACATAAGAATTTAATAAGCCAGGCTGCTGAATGAGCATTCATTTCATTTTATCAGCATTACGAAATATTGTAAAAATAAGATAATATTAATAATAATTGTAAAATAAGATGACTCTGACAGCCCCCAGGTTTATCAAATTCATCTGCCAAACGAAATTCTAAACCTGCACGGCAAGTATCAGTACTGTATAGGCCTACTCACTTTACACGATAAGCAGGTCGATAACGTTGTTTCTTGTTCATAATTATTAAACTGCGCAACATGAAATTATCAATAATTGAAGATTAATATTTCTCACAAAAGAGCAACACATTTGATACTAAATTAGGGATGCAGGATGCAACTGCGGATCAATATCTAGTTAATATTGCAATTTTACCATTTGAAAATCGTTTCATAAATGTACTAGCCTATAACTAAATGATCTATGTTTTTCAGGTTGGTCGGACAATGGCAACTATACTTTTAAGTCTCCTTCTACGTGACAGCTATATTGTCGAGCTAATCAGTAATCGTCGGGCAGTTTTCATCGACATTGTCATGGCCCTAAACAGCAGTCTTAACTACATATCAAAACGGTCTCATGCTCCAACTCGTGCGAAGCGTCTATTGAACTTTATTATTGATTGTTTGCAGCAATTATCGGCAAATGATAGACTTCGTCAAGCGTTGGCTCATAGTTTACCAGCACCGCTGCGAGATAATCGGCTGATAATTGTATTTCAAGGTGACCCAGAAGTTTACAGTTGGTTGTTCCACTTGAAAGAAAAACTTCTGATGAGCCCTATGTCTTCATATTCTACGTCAAGATCAACTGATCTCTTCAGCAACAATGCCTACTCCAAGTTAGCTGGTGGAGACTCATTTGTTCCTTCGTTTCAGTCCATTGAGCGAGATAGTATCTTGAATCAATGAGACATTTACTTTTCTTAACTTTGAATGATTACGTATGCATCTTGTTTTCTAAGTCCCATTGATTTGAATATGATCGATGACACTTAATTTTATTATTCTTGAGTTAAATGACTATACTTTTATGTTTATTCGACTTTACTTTTATATGCCTTGAGCGTGTGCATTCAATAGTTTCTTCGTGATTTTGTGACAGTGCAACATCTAACATAAATATTATTTATGAAAAATATTCGTGAATCTTTTAATGCTTGCGTGTTAAGTTTATGCATATCTTTGTTATAATTATGTATTGGGAATCTGACTTCAAAATATACGATATATATTGGCTTACAAGATATTTACCTTAAAGGATGTTTTCTTTGAATGCCTTTGCAACTTGATTTGCACAATACCCTTTGTGTTTCAACTGTTATTGATGCCATTATCATAATTACAGCTTGCTGTTTTCACAGAGTTTATTATTCAATAAACTAGTTTTTCTCAATGGATAAATTTAGGCTTAGAAGATGCGCTTATTTATCTTGTTGGACAGGCCTGATAGTTAAGCGAGTATTTAGCTATACAGTTGCATGTACTTGTTATCCCGAAAGGTAATAAGCAACTGAGACAGTGCTACTTATTTGGAGCTATAAAACTGTAAACAAATCACACCATCTGGTTTTCATATGAGAACGCTTATTAGATCTACGGCAGGGGTCTGCAAGCTAAACCAGCGCTCAGGCCATTACTTCAGATCTGTCAGTTTTCTTCATCAGACTGTTGAGAATTCTATAAACATACTGCGAAGCATTACGTAGACATTGAATATCATTTGAATTCAAAATGCTGAATTACGATTTCTTTGATGAAAATCCTCTTTGAAGGCGTGTTAATGGGAAAATCATTATTCATAACCTATGTTTACTATGAACAGATGTCATGTTCAATATAGAAGTAATGTACAGAACAAATAAAATAGGCCTGCTAAATCCAACAAAAATTATGCAAATAATTGACACATGATTGCAGCAACATAAGATTGAATAGCTGTAAACGATGCAATTCAAATTGTAAAATGCAGAGAACAATCAAAAGCTAGTATGAGTTCTAAAACTTACTAGATTTCCTGGGTCACTCATGACGGTCACTCATGACTATTTTGAAAAGGACTTGCCATAAGGATTCGCGGGCCGCATGTTGCCAACCCCCGATCTAAGCATTCAGGTTCGCCGCATGTATTTCGGCACCTTTTAGTTAAGCAATCATGCATTGCCAGATAAACGTAACATTCAATGGTCAATATCATAATTCACAATGCGATCATACATGCATAAGACCGGCTTTGCAACGCGTTTCGGTTCAGAGTTGAGGGTTTGGATCATGCGTTATTTAACTTCTCAAAATGCTTAAACAGCAGCATTAAGGAGTCTATGAGATAGGTGTTTGCATCTTGGTTATCGGAGTTAACTGCTTCCAACGTAGAACATTGACCGATGGGTTGAATTTAAATTAAAATCCATTTGGTCCTAAACGTTGAATTTTCCAGGTATAATCAAACAATTCAATTGATTTTTTATCGAAATCCTTATATAAACGAGCTGCAATTTTTCTCAGTAATCATTTATACACACATGGCACTGTGTCCATTGTTGTCTCTTTACACATGAGATTGATAATGTGTCATACTTGAAGCCATAATTTGACAGATGATTGATCCTCGATAATCGAGGCTCGGTTAAAGGCTTTAAGGAGCATTTCGAAAATCCAATCAGGTTCTGTGGATCCATGGAATGAATCCTCACAGTTCTCTCTGGGAAGCACAAGGCGAACAGTCATAATCAAGCACCCAGAAAAATCAGCGGATTCATCGACAAAGACGGTTATGAGCTATAAGAAGAGCCAACCAATCTGCAGATGAGGTCTGTCACATAATTAGCCAAACTCCAGGATACTGCATGTTTTTCGATAAAAGCTATTTTGACTGGAAACTCTCGGGAAAAGAGAAACTTTTTGATCTCGACATGTAAAAAATCTTATTCTATAATCCGCGATAAGCAGAATTGTGGACACAGGAAAAAAAGCATTGTCAATGTATCGATGTCAATAGCCTATATTGATAGGAATTGGAAGAATTGGAAATACATCAGTTACTGCAAGCTCGTTCTTGAAATCCATAGCTCAGTTCAATTCAGTGGCAGTTGCTGGAATATCCCGTTCTCTGTTCACCCGCTCACCAGTGAACGGCTGGAAACCTCGCTCGCTTACTCATTCACTCAAAAGTTTGAATGCACTGATTTTAACAATAGTTTTTGCTCGGATGATTTTAAGTCACCGCTTTCATGATCGTTGTAACATAGTGTACACCACTATGTGAAACGTGTGGACTAGGTGAGACTATACCACAACGAATTATACCAGAAAAGTCTGAGTGATGTTGTCCAGAAAAACACCCGAATGGTCCCCTACTTCGTAATCTCCTTTTCTGATTGATCTCTTCCTGACATGTGCTATTTGGCTTGGAGACTTTTATGGTTATTGTTTTTCAGAGATTATATTATGAAACTGACGATATTAATGTTGAATTCAGCTGAAACTAACCTGGATCGTATTTGAGATAGCCTACGATAAAACTTCGATGAAAAGCATTTTGTGCTGATTCAAAGTCATTCACTTCTGCTTGCAGACGATGATTAGTCGAGCGGTATAAATTACCGTATCATTATTATTATGCATTATTATGTATACTCGTAGGTTAAAGCAATCTGTTAGAAGGCCTTAAATCAACAAAGCGTGAACAGAGGAAATTGTGAGACTGCCAATCAACAAATTGAAGCGTTGATCTTTATGCACTGAAAGTGAAAGATTTGAAATACCAGGTAATATGAGGTCACAGTTCAGTTGAGAATATTTGATAAATTCTATCGGTTGATGAAGAACAACAAAACATAACAAGACCAGAAGGATTACTTGAATTGTGCCGACAAACACTGTATATATAACAAGTAGGAGCAGGCAAGTCCGCGATAGTAAGATTCATGAAAAGTTGTGGAGATAAGACTTCGTGAATTTGCTGTAATTTTCTTCTCCCTTTTATAATTGTTTTCTACATTCACAATATATTCAGGGAGCATCATAGGCCTGCTCGTATTTTGATGATTCAATGTTGAAATATATTTCAAAAATGACCTCAGTAGGCTAAATGCTATTATAGTTATAGTCATACCAAGATTCAGCTCAAGCGATAGAGGAGGCGGGACTATATGGGCATCAATTATTTTCGTTCCGGAACAGTTCTCAAGGCAAGAAGAGCGTATCAGCCGACTCTCCAAAAAAGATAAAGGTTCTAGGATTTATTAGAAAGCAATCTGAAGCGATTAATGCTCCCAATTCTTACATTTGGTGCAAAAGTCAGCAAACTGCTAGCAATACGCCACTTGATTTAGGGAAAACTGAGTATTGGTATGATACCGAAGCAGCAGGTGTGATTGAGGGAAGTAGATCTGAAATCAAATGTATTCGAAAATCATCACTCGTACATAGGCTTTGGTAAAACTTTCAATTATAATAGTACAATAGATTCCCATTTGATTGTTAAATTAGGCCTACTCCTTCTCCAGCGATCGCAACACTTGACATAGGAATCGATCCTCAACAAAAAACAATTATTTGATATTTTCTATTCAACGATCAACGTTGTAGAAATATACGAGAACTGTCATAAAAGTTCGACGAATAGTTTATCAGAGTTCTGATTGTCTTTATATATGGCATTTTGTTTTGCGTTTATTTCTAAAGCTATTTTGTTCAACACTAAAGCCGCGTGTACACTAGTCAACTAGGTGGAAGTCAACTAAACATCACGTGACTTTTTCACTCCGCGCACTCGCTCTGTTCCGAAGTTGGTGTCGTTCAACTAGGTTGACCTCCGTGTACACTGCAATTTAATTAACTGGTCAACTAAAGTACTAGGGAAGAATAAACGTTGAATTTTCATTTCCGCACGAGATGCCGTCGAAAGAGGTTGCGTTGGCTGCCGCCAAAGTCGTGGCCGAAATAAAAAGAAAAAAATAAAGAGAAAGAGGAGGTCAAGGAAACGGTCATGCTGGACAAGAAGGTGGATATTACGAAGAGACAGGCAAGGGGCATCGAATGCTCTATTAAAGGAATTAGTCGTCGGGGATCATGCGGCCTACACAAACCATCTGAGATTGACTGCAGATCAATTTAAATGGCTCCTCCGAAAGGTTGCTCCCTCGATACAGAGACAGGAGACCCTATTGAGATCACCACTATCTGCTGAGCTAAAACTCCAAATTACCTTGAGATATTTGGCAACAGGTGATAGTTTATCATCTTTGGAATACTTGTACAGAGTTCCGAAAACAACTATCTCACGTTTTTTGCCGGAAGTCACGGAAACAATATGGACAGCTCTCCAGGATTATGTTCAAGTAAGTAGAAAATGAAATTCATAAAAGTTCATGCATGATTCCTAAGATCCATAATACATGTAGTTCTAATCGTCCTATCTTTATGGTCAAGGTAGCCTACATGTAAATGGTTACATAATAGAAATGCAGGACAAGGCCTATAGCAAGAGCCAATTTCGTTACTATTTTGTTCATCATGCATATTCAGATGACACATGGGAATAACAGATGTAACCAGATTGAATTGATTCATCATAGATTGAATATGCATAGGCCTACAGTAATGTAGGCCTGTATGTTTGGCCTGTAGGCCTATCATAACTAGTACCGACTCCAATGAATTGATGAAAAGTTTTCAATTTGATGAATTATTTTTACATACCTAATCAGTAGGCCTATAGTCCTATGTATAGCCGAAATTCAAGGAAATCCATATACGCCTGATAGCTTGTGCACACGGTAACAGAAATTTTGCTTGTCATTCATTCGTTATATATGTACTACGAATACTGCAGCAAAAATATCTTAAAATGAAAAGCATTAGATCTATAATTTACAAACCGAATTAGGGCCTACTAATTGGAAAGAAATAGATTACTGAATTCAAGTTCAGCTATTGATATTCTACTTCATATAATATTAATATATCTAAAACGAAATATAATATCCTGACCGAAATCTTTTTTATCTTACTGCCATGATACTAATTGTATTTTAGCATAGGCCTAGGCCTTGTTATGTCATTTTAGCAGAACGAAAAACTCCAGATCAAGTATATATTACAATTTCACAAGTTCAAATATGACGGTAATTCATTAATGTCTCTCCGTATTAGTCTTAAGCGCCGTTCGCTAATAAGACTTTGAATTTCTTGCTGAAGTTCCACAGCGTTTTCTACTGGGAGCTGATTAAGCTGCATCCCGACACTTCGACCAAAAACGTCAAATTCAGTCTCATGTTTAACAGTATTTGTTACTTCTTCCAACGCAGTGACGGCTCTATCTAAAGAATCATCGTGTAACCTTCTCTTCCTAGATTTCTTCATTGGCATCGCATCAGTCTTAGGTGACGACTGTCCCGGTTGATCGAGCAGATCCGGCTCCTCATAGGTAATATCCTGCAAAAATAGAACGCTGTAATTAACTTTTTGGAATATATCTATCTTAAAAGTTGCCGCTAAAGTATGATGCGGTCTACAAATTGTACATTGTGCTTAGAATTACATACATTGTGCGAGTTTACATACAAATACATTTTCTCACTCGTACATTTCGAAATACAGTAGGCCTACAGTAACCATTTCACAGACACAAATCTTTCGTGCCTTACATGACAGCATTTGTGATCTTCTACAATTGTGATTATAGTTCATGGATCATCCGAACGACTTGAGCCTAAATGTATGTAGTATCATAAATTACTATAGTAAAATAATTGAGATCTTAAATGCAAATATTACGAAAACAATGTATAATAATAGTAGTACAAATATAATAGTAGTATAAATATACTAGTACAAGTAATATAATAGTATAGTAGTAATTACATCATCATCATTTACGAACGAAAACTTGATTCTTTCTCAATAAGCTTAATATTTTCATTCGTAATATGTCTGGTCACAAACTTTTTGAAACCAGTACTCAGTTCATGATTTTGATATGTGTTTGTAAATTATGTCCATTTTTTGCAGGTTCCTCGAAGCGCAGATGAATGGGAAGAAGTCAACAAAGGTTTCACGACAAGATGGAATTTTCCTGGATGTGTAGGGCCTATAGATGGCAAGCATGTGGGTATTCAAAATCCTCCCTGCAGTGGATCGCAATATTATAATTACAAAGGGCATTTTAGCGTTGTTCTTTTCGGCATTGTTGACAGCAATTACAGTTTCATTTATGTCGATGTCGGTAACTATGGCAGCGCTTCAGATGGTGGCATTTTTGGAAGAAGCATCTTCATGGCTTCCCTTGACGATGGTAGTTTAAATGTACCAGACCATTGTCTTTATGTTGGTGATGACGCTTTCCCACTACAAACAAATCTCATGAAGCCCTATCCACGAAACGGAACTTCGTTATCTCATTCGGAAAAAGTTTTCAACTATCGGCTTTCAAGAGCTAGAAGAGTAGTTGAAAATGCATTTGGAATTCTGGTATCTAGATTCCGAATCTATGAAAGACCTCTGAGTGTGGATGTTGCGACAGTAAGCTCTATTAATCGGTCTACTGTTGCCCTGCACAATTGGCTTCGCAAGTCCTGTGGCGCAACTTATATTTCATCGAAATCAATTGAATCAGAAAATCACGAAACCAGCGAAATTTCACGCGGTCCTTGGCGAGATCTACCTACTCTCGGTTTCGAAGATGTCAGTGATCATACAGCAAAGAATGCAAAGAAGGTGGCAAAGAAGTTGAGAGACAAGTACATGGAGTACTTTAATGGAAAGGGAGCAGTTCCATGGCAGAATGTCATGGTAGTGTAAATTTATGAAGTGAATATTTTATTACACTGTTCGTTTCATGCATTTCATCAATGACTTATGATGCCAGATGTACTGCCTTTCTATGTTTGCGTTTTGTTATTTTGTATTTCTATGTATTATAGTAATATGGAAAATCGTTGTTTTGTCTGATAGTGATATATTCCTAGGCCAGACCTATAGTTCAGGGATCCTACCGAATCAGCTGATTATGATCCTTTCCGGTGATCCGGTAGAGTGATCTGGTCAGGGAATAATGTTGTTCTACAATCTTAGTGACCGAACAAACGAATTCACCCTACAGGATTTCAAAGCAAAGCTAAGCAAATGGAGGGGAGAGAAAATAGGCTATCGCAGATCAATAACGGAACTGTTTATTACTGTGATTATGGATCGCTTTAATCGTATGGACTGTAGCCGTTAGAATATAGGTAGGCCTACTGCGTGACAATAAATAGTACAGTAGGGCCTAGAATGTTCCTCATTGAAATACATCAGATAAATTCTACTTTTCATTGTCACGAAGTATGTAAGCTTCAACCGCGGCTACCACTCTGTAGCCATGGTTGTCACCCAACTCAATTCATTAATCACATTTCTGTACCGCATACCCAGCTACAAAGAGGTACGTATACATAACAGTAGTTTTATAAATTACGGTTAAATGAGTTGCTCGTGGACATGCCATACATAGTAAAATCTTATGATAGTTGCAATATACAATAAAAGTTGATGATACCATTGTCTTACCATGTTTGTTTCTGGTTCAGCGAAATTTGACTTTCCCATAAACTGATCCGCCAATGTGAACCATGACATTCTAGGAACGTACACCTCCGCGGTACCGGCCCCAGACTTTTTTGATTTCATAATCTTCTTCTTTTTATTAGCGTAAGTTGTTCGAATGATTTTCAATTTTTTTCTTGCCGCTTTCATGTCGAAGCCATCCGTATCAATACTTTGTATCAAACTGTGCATTGCTGCATCTCTTGCATCTCTATTTTTGTAGTTGGGATGCAGTGAATCCCACAAGCATTGATGTTTGGAATACTCCTCCACGAAATTATACGTTTGTTGGGAGCTCCATTTACTGTTATCCATAGCCATTTTGCGACAGACTCGATCAGCGTCAAGCAAAGTAAATGATTCAACAAATAATGTGCGTGGGAGAGAACAACGATGTCCTTAACCGGTGATAATAAATCGATGGAACCTCAGCAAATCTCAGAGAATCCATCAACGAGTGCTGTGAAGTCAGATATCTATTGCCATCTACTGCTTAGTTGACCTCTTAGTTTACCTGTGAGGTAAAGTGATTTAGTTGACTCTATCATGGAGTCAACTAAACAGAATTGATGCCGCGCGCTCATTTTGGCGCGTGTGTCGATGAGAGCGTCGATGTGCGTCTAGTTGACTAGTGTACACGCGACTTAATGAACATTCTGATTTGAGATAAGCTATTATGAATACCCGTGACTAATTTATATTTTATAATCTTCAATTATTTCGAATTCATGGAAAGACCAATAAGAGATTATCTACAACCAACCAATTCATTTTTTCAATTAGTTAAAACCAAAACATACAACATCAAGTCGCATGGATATGACCGTCACCTGCACATTAATATACTATTCGGAGACAGCCTCAAACTACGACTATCTGTCATTATTTCTCTAATTATTGCTGAGTGAAACAATAGTGATATCAAGTTGACAGACACGGTCAATTCGCAGAAAATTTAACAATTGTGTGCATGAACTCAAAACATTGCATTTTGCGCCTGTCCCGACCGTCATGCCACATAATTACAGATGCAAAGCGTTAGTCGGATTATCTTTGATGTACAAAGTCTAACCCTAGGTTACTCTCAGCGAAATATGCTTAAAAATGGAGCGCTAGGTAAAATAAGTATGTAATTTCGTGCGAAGTTACGACCGTCACGCTGAAATGCCCATAACCAGCATGAATATGGACTTTTGCGATTAGGCCTATCATCCACCCAACTAGGACTGTACTAGCACTAGGACGCCTGAATCGGTCATTTAGTACCTTTTTAAAAAATAAGTAATAGCCATAGAGTAAGTATGTTAGGTAGAGGGGTAACTCCGCATTTATTAAATCCCCAATGTGCATACACTTTCGATTTTATTAAATGAACTCAAAGGAGATACAGGTGGCATTGTCACCAAATGTGAGATATGCACAGTTTTGCAGTTTTGCAGAAATTGCAACGGCATTGAGTGATCATGATTGTAATGCAGAATGAATGATGGTATTTCACAGATTCTCATGACAGCCTTGAAGATTTAATGTTTGTTAAGTTAGCAATTCGATGGCTTCCTATTATATACTTTCATGCTCAACCTCAAGAGTATTTTCTTAAGCGTCATCATATCACAGGCACCCTGCCACTGATAGAGCAAAATAACAGAATCAAAAACAATGATTCCAATTAACTTTGAAAGATGTACATGGGTCCACATCACTATTCAGATCTAAGAAATTAAACATGAATATGGTGAATCATAAAATCATGCCGGTGAAAACTGAATTAGAAACTTGAAATTTCAGCCAAGAAAGCACGAATACTGCAGTATCGCGACTTTTTCATGAAGACTTCCATTATAATACAATTCATGAAATTCCCTTGATAATCAGCTTGATTTCCTCTTAGTTAGGATGCTTATTAGCAAATATTCATTCTTTTTGATATCCAACTTGTTTCATATTACTTATATAGGAAAGTCATCTCGGTAGTATATAAATTGGCAAAATTTTGACTTTTTATAAAAGTGCTAAAATAATTTTTTGGACCACGAGAACGTAATCTCCGCAAAAAACTGAATCTTTCGATATAAAAATTTTCTCTGTATACAGATACTTTTTTGAGTCGACACTCTACCTGTATTCCTACTCTATCGTAATAGCGTTTTCGGAATATACTACTGCATGATCAGTGTCGAGGCTAGGATTGGAATTCCGGGGGTCCAGAAATTTCCGGGGGAGGGAAAAATTTTATTGCATCGAGTGGCCTGCTTTACACTGACAGTTCATGTGTGTGCAGCAGATGACGAAAATGACCTCGTTGTGACGTTTCTCCAGACATACCAGACGTCCCGGTTTGACCGGGACAGTTCTTGTTTTGCTTGCGTGTCCCGGCGTCCCGGCCGGTTGTCACCTTTGTCCCGGTCAGTTTTTGATGAAATGAAATACTTTAAATTTTGATTTTTCATCTGAATGCTATTTCAAGACAGTTGCCCTTTGATTATAAGAAGACTTTGTGATGATAAGCATGGCGAAGTATATTTGTTGTTCTTTCATAGCAGTTGATGCATGGAGAAAACAAATGCGAGTGCTAGTGATATCGTTCTTGAAATCGAAAAATTGCAGAGAAACCTTTTGGAAAGGAAATCCAATGAATTCAATCCTCAAGGAGCGAAGAATCTGATGAAATATGTGGAAAAGCAAGATAAAGCTGATAATCTCGACACAGAATTGCTTGTGGATTGTTGATCAAATTTATTATCACTCCTACATTGAACTGTGGGGAGTTTCGGAGGTGGAAAACCATTTGCTTGGATGAGTAGCGATGAGTTAATCTGGTCCGAAATCGAAACCTCAATCCTGAAAATCCATGAAAGATTTGAACATACCGCAATTAATGTGGACGACCTGTTTGATGAAGTAGTACAATCTAAATAATGCTGGTCATCAAATTGTAAAAAGTGGAAAATGAATTGTGCATTATTGGAGGAAAAATTGGTCACCCCTTTAAATTTTTGAACGAAGATGCGGTTGTTGTACCGAACTTTCAACGATTGATGGAATACGCACTCTGTCTAACGTGAACTTCAGCCCCAGTGAAGAGATTGTTGTCGATGATGACAAATATTGGCCAATATATTTGGTCCGATGAATGGAGTCGAATGTGCAGAGAAACTCTAAAGATTTTGTTAATTTGCGAATTTGATAGATTTCAGTTGCAGAGAATTGCACAACAAAATTTAAAACAATAACTCTTTTATGAGAAGAGCACGATCCAACGAAAAATACACTTCAAACAAATGAATTGAAATGAAAGCTATATACAGGGTGTTAGCGATCTCTTTGCCGATTTTTATTGAAGTATAATTCTATGAAAAAAGCATAGCATTTCAGTGCATCATTTTATTAATGATATTTAACAAAGATATTTCAACAATATAAATGCAAAGAGGCATATACTTATAATAAATGTTCAATATGTCCACCTGATTGTTCAACACAAACACCACATCGATGGAAAAATGACTGAACAGCCCTTTCGATAACGTCGACATCGATTTCATTCAACAATTCTGTCAATCTTTGCTCTAATTCTTGTAAACTTCTAGGAACTGGACGTTGATAGAGTCTGTTACGGATGTCACCCCAAAGCCAGAAATCGAGAATAGACAAATCTGGACTCCATGGGGCCATAGAAATATGCTACCCCGACCAATCCATCGATTAGGGAGTTCTTTATCGAGAAGATTCCTTACTTCACGAGAGAAGTGACCTGGGGCGCCATCTTGTCGGTATACAAGTTTCCTGTTTCTTCTATTTTTCAAAATGGGAATGACATCAGAAGCGATAATTTCCTTGTGCTTTTCACTGTTCATAGTAGAATGCAACACACGAAAATGAATTCCAATCTGAGGAGATACCATAGCCCAACACAAGATGGCTGCTGACTTAATAGGCTTTTCAGCTATGACATGTGGATTTTCTTTGGCATAAATAAAAGAATTGTGTGAGTTCAGGGAACCATTTAGATGAAATGATGCCTCATGACTAAACACAATATTGGAAATGAAATTGTGATCATGATCCTGTTCAGCTAGCACTCTTTCGCAGGATTGAAGCCGCTTTGGTCTATCATCCCGTTGTAATTCTTGCACACACGTAAACTTCCAATGTTTGATACCTTCTTCCTTCAAAACTTTATTCACTGAGAAAACAGAAACTCTTACGGCCTGACCGACTGTTCTCTGTGAAGACGTTGGATTTTCTGTAAGTGTATCAATTATTTCTTGACGCTTCTCTTCTGAAAGTCTTCGGTGGCTATGGTCGCCAATTGGTGGTCTTGGTAGAACAGAGAGTGTTTCAATAAACCTTGTTTTCCAATGGCGCAGAGTTCGTGCTGGTGGAGCTTCTTTTGTGAAATTATTGTAAAATTGCCGACGAGCTTCTTCGCAATTAAAAGCAATACATAATGAAACAGCAGTAGCAATTTCTTCGTTGCTGAAGTCGCGATACTCCATGCTCTTCACAGAATCAATTTAACATTGTGTGCATGTCAGCAGAAGGGGCTTTTATTGATTTTTTTAGTCACAAGTTATAGTCACTAAATTTCGACCAATAGGGAGACATGAGAAAAAGGAGTTAGAGAAATAATTACTATACAAGATTAAAGTAGCACAACAAAATTGAAAAGTTGTTTTCAGAAAAACACACATCGTGAGAATATATAACAAAATCGGCAAAGAGATCGCTAACACCCTCATTATGTCCATTGTCCCTCTTCCATTGTCCACCCTCATTATGTCATTATGTCCATTCTAATTTTGAAATTATTGCATTCATACAATTTCAACAATTGCCTTTCTTTTGAAAACTTGACACTTATAAGCTTTTCATCAATGTAGGGCGCTCCGGTCTTGGTCCCGGATTCACGTCTCAGAAGATGAAAATGTCCCGGTTAGAGTCTCTGAATCTAGCAAGTCTACTACATTTATTGTAATTTCTTCTGACAAAGAACATGACGTTAGTGCTGCAGTGCAGTTCAGAGATTATACCGAAGTTTATTTCTTTGCACCCTGCTGAAATGATAGCGTCATCTGATTGGTAAATTTTCTCTATTTTTGTTCCATGACTAACTTTGGTTGGACAGTGCTTGCTGTGCGCAATGTAAATTAGGTAATGCACATGCAGTTATGTTTCATAGCTTTGTCATGCTGCGCTTCAGTCACGTGAAAGGCGTGTCACTCGTCTGCTGCAACTACAGCGACTGCCAGTGTAAAGTGGGCTTAAATGTGGCTAAAAAGAGCTGTGTGACATATGCAGAACTATAGCACTTTGATCAGGCTAGATTAGTAGTAAGGAATCCTCCCAACTGCGCACAGCGTCCCCTTCTGGAGCGCGAGTTAGGTGGATGTGCTTCTGGGTCGACCGGCCGGGTGTGTCGTGGTCGACCGTCATGGTTGTTCTTGGGCAGCGGTCTTTGTTTTTGGTGTGTAGGATTGGTTGTAGGGTTTTTCTGTGTTTGGATTTGGTTTCCTGATGAAATTCTGCGGCGACACGTTGTGTTTCTTGGGTGTAGGTGTGGTTTAGGTGTGTTTTTGCGTGTTTTTGAGTAAGAAAGTGGCTGTAGCGGCGAAACGAAGCCTCGTACGTGAAAATGGACTTTTTGGCCAATTTTGGGTCTAGGAGAGTTGTTTCCAGCGTCATAGGGCTAAAAATGAATAACTTCGACCCCCCCTCGGCAGCGATCTTCCAACTTTGGTTCTAGAAATGGTAGAGAGTCGTGCGATAGCTCGTTTGAAAGCTAGGAGTGCCACAAATTCATTCGAAAGCACAGTTTGGCCCTATCTTTCATTGCTGAGGCTTGAGAGTGACATTGAGAATTTTGGCCATGTTAGAGAGCCGTCAGAGGTTGAGTTTTGAGTGAGAAAGTGGCTGTAGCGGCGAAACGAAGCCTCGTACGTGAAAATGGACGGCGGATTTGGACTTTTTGGCCAATTTTGGGTCTATGAGAGTTGTTTCCAGCGTCATAGGGCTAGAAATGAATAACTTCGACCCCCCCTCGGCAGCGATCTTCCAACTTTGGTTCTAGAAATGGTAGAGAGTCGTGCGATAGCTCGTTTGAAAGCTAGGAGTGCCACAAATTCATTCGAAAGCACAGTTTGGCCTTATCTTTCATTGCTGAGGCTTGGGAGTGACATTGAGACTTTTGGCGATGTTAGAGAGCCGTCAGAGGTTGAGTTTTGTGTTTTGGGCTCCAGCGGGCGAACAAAGCATCGGACGAGAAAACTTATACTAGATTTGGAATCAGCTTGATGTCATTGGCCAATGAGGAGCACATCCAATGAGAATCCAGCATTTCTCTATAAATAATGAGGTTTAGAGAGTGACAATCATTCTATCTTTGAGTCGCACAGGTGTCGGACGCACGTTCTCCCTCTATATTCCTATTATATTATCCATCTGAAATGGTAAGTCGGAACCTTCCTTCCTCTCCTTCCTTGTTAACTTAATAGCATCTCTTTTATTTTCAGGCATCTACTACATCTACTACATTTACAGGACAAGATAGTGTTCAGACGCTACAAGGATCTCTACAATCAGATCGTCTTATGTTGAGGCCAGTAGAAGAGACAACAAAGGTACATAACCACTGCAGCGTAAATTTAGACAAGCCATACGTTATTACGATCATAGTATAGTATTGCAAACGGGAATGATTCCTTCCACTAAAGTGAAGATATTGAACAATCAGTATGGGGACTACGTAGTCATTCCTGTGATTCCATACATTCGTCGCCAACTCGATATTATTGAAGAGTTTGCAACATTAAATATGGACATCCCTACTCCCTTTAGCAAGGAATGGAAGGCGAGAGACGACAATGATACTCCATAAAGAAAGATATGGGATGGTGAAAAGCTTTCTTTACCACTATCGCAGTGGTGCTCATACTATAAAAAGGAAGGAGATGAAGTGACACCCATCAGATGCGAAGACCTCGCAGAAGGCACTTGGAATATTGGTTTTGCTATCAATGGAATATATCATGGCTATCACCAGAACAACAAATTAGCCGCTATATCGATGCATGCTCAATCCGTCCTATATATACCAAAGCAACCAGACGTTCATGACATTATTGATCAAATCCTCAACGAGAGCGGTACAAAGCGCAAGTAAGACAAAGAATGCTGCCGCTTAACACAAGCCAAAGAAGAAAAATCAGTAGTCCTTACCTATCTCTACCTTATGACAATTCGCTCATGTGCTTTGAGTGTCGTAGACGTGGTCTTATTAGATACATTTTACTTCTTCGCTGCCATCATGTTATTTGTGTGTTTTGTCGTGAACAGCATCGATGTAATTCTTCATTTTGTAATATGTTATAGAACGCTTCTTTAGATGTGTAAATTTCCGTTTTAGGCTTCTATCATCATTTTTATGGATTGTGAGGGTGAACCTGTACAGGAGCTCAGTGCTATTGCTATGGACAATTGGTCGTATCAATTGTTAGTGTCTACCATCAACATGCCAAGTGTGATCCCAACGCTGATAGCTGGGCGAGAAAACACATCCATGGGCTTAATCAGCAATACTTGCAAGACTATGGCTTTTCTAATGAATGTGCTCTTCTTATTGACTTTAAAAGATGGTTAGCAGCTTTTAATGTTGCATGTATCTTTTGCAATGATCCTACTAAGGAGAAGAAACTATTTCCAAATCTAATCATCAATGATATTCTGCTTCCACCTTGGGATAGTAGAGTTAATCAACACTATCATGAAGTCACTAAAAGTTTTAAGGAATTGAGTGTTCCTATTTTAATAGTTCGCTGTAGTCGATACATTCATAATCAATGCTATTTTCCTCCATATCTCAACACTGCTGTTTGGTCATCACTGCTCTTTATATGATAGCCACCAACTGTATCCATTTTATCTGTTTCAAACCCAAAATTTGTAATGCATGCTTGTTAAAGTCGTATAATAAATGCTTTATGAAGAGATCAGTTATTTTCATGCAACGGGTGGGATAGATGAAGGATGATAATGTCTTTCTCAAATGATTGTGGAACATTAAGTTTTCATAGACAAAGCTTAAAGGGAACTATTCAAGATTATGTGATAACTTTTCATAAAGATGAGATCAACATCAAATCAGTTATTGGTGATACTAGCACTCTATTTTTGAAGTCAATGGATACGTTTTCTAATAGAATTGTAATGGCGAGATTAATTGCAAAAATTCATTTCAGCCATTTTGGGAAAGAAGAGGTAGAAGATCGTTTCTTTCACTTTGCTTCTTATTCGATGGAATTTGTGGATAATCCCGAAGAATTTTTTGAAAGAGATATGGGAAAAATTGATCAACGTCTTGATGCATTTAACCATCATGGTAGCAGTCTAGTGATTGAAGCGATTTCACAAATTCACATTCAACTTTGTATAAAAGAAACTTAAAGATGCAATCGCCCTTGATCGTCGCACAATTGGTTTTGGAGTTGTGTCTGCTTACTCTCGAAGTATATTACTTCTGCACATGTGTCTATTATTTAGAAAAGGCTAGCAAGTTCATGTCTTCAAAAAGACTTGCTTTTGAAGTTGTTAGCAAGAGTGAAAATATGTGCGATGTATGTAAGCGAAAGGATGGAAGTGAAAAACGCATCTTTAAGAGATGTAAGCATACTTTCTGCCAGCGCTGTTTCATACGATACTGTATTCAACTTTGTCAATGCAGTCACTGTGATATAGCTCATTTTGAGTGTCACTTCTGTCATTAAAGTTAGCACCTATGCAAATGTGGAAAAATCAAGTTGTAACAATGGTTAAGAGAAAAATGGCGAAACGCAAAAGTCGAAAGTCTTCAAAATTTTCTGAGGCCATTCGAGCTCTTCAACGAATGAAGGGAAATCAGCGATATAATGCTATACGACATGCTAATGATCAATTTATTCGAGAAATTGTTTCTCATGTCAGAAGTTTGAGGACAAAGAAATTATCACCACAACAACGAAAGTTACTTAAGCGACATACTACGAAATAGTACCACACGGTTACTTATTCATTGATTTTACACAGGAGTGTCCGGAAGAATTTTGATTTCGAAGTGATATTTTGAAAGAGCCTATAATTATCTACAAACTATGAGTTCTTATTCTCGCATGGTTGTTATTCGTCAGGATGAATATGTGCAATTGATTTCCATGCAACAAGTAAGACAACCTCTAGCAAATCAAATTTATAAGAATGAATTAAATTATCAGCAAAATGCGCATATCAAAGATCCACATCGTGCTGTATTATCACAATCGGAAACTGTCGAAGAATTAAAAAGTGCGTGACGCTGTTTCGACTGCTACACCTTTAGCATCTCGCGCACATGCAATGTCCCTTTTCAACAGCATTGAACCATATCTCACTGTGAATAATAGAGGTGAAATCATTTGAGATGAAAATGAAATTATTAACGCTTCACGTCATGAAGCCTTGATTCAGTATGCAACACGCAGAAAGCGCCGTCAAGGCTATGTCCCACCTGGTTGGTCTTACTTTCTTAAACTATTGAAAAAGCAAAATGTTCCAAAATTTGCTTTGAATAATGAAACATTGAAAGAACTTGACTCTATTTCAGCAGTTGATGCTACTTCATCTACTTCACCGGTTAAGAGTAAAATGAAAATGCCAAGGAATTGGTGTAAGAGATCACCTTCTAAATCCCCTCCCACACCCATCAAGCAAACAAGGGAAAGAGAACGACGTAGAAGAACTCTTCCAAAGAAATACATGTTCTCAGACTATTAATATGAAGCAGATGTGTTGCTTACCATGTAATGAGCCGCCGGAAATAAATGTGACTGTAACTTGTACTTGCTGTGCCAGCTTTCACAATGAGACTCCTAAGCAATGTAAACGTAAATCCCATAAATTCTGTGGTTGCTGTAAATGCAAAAAGGCAAGAAAGCAAAAACATGAGAAGAAGGAGAAGGAGTCAGTCGTCATCGGATGAACTTTTAAAGTCAATATGTTATGATGTAAAACATCCTGCAGGATTTGCATCTATAAAGAAATTGTCAAAAGCGAGCGGTCTTCCACACTCACAAGTTAAACAATGGTTAAAGGGTCAAGCTACCTATACACTCCACAAACAAACGAAAAAGAAGTACCGGACCCGTCATTATATTGCTCATGACATTGATGAAGAGTGGCAAGCAGATTTGTGTGAGGTTGCCGCTATTTCAAAACATAACTCGGGACACAATTTTATCTTAACCGTAATTGATATTTTCTCGCGCTATGCGTGGGCTCAACCTTTAGAAACTAAATAAGGTAAACGAGTAGCAAAGGCATTCCAGTCAATTTTCCGAGAGGGTCGTATTCCAAAAAGAATTCAGAGTAATCAAGGAAAAGGGTTCGAAAATCAGCATGTGGGAAGATTATTTGACAGATATGATATTGAGTTGTTTAGTGTAAAGAGTGCTTATAAGGCTGCACCAGTTGAACGTTTTAATCGCACATTAGAAAGTCGCTTGTGGCGACATTTCACTGCCAACTTAACATAAAATTGGACAAAGGTTCTACAAGATACGCTTTATGCCTACAATCACTCTATTCATCGTTCTATTGGACTCAGACCAGCGGATGTGAATGCTGACAACGTAGATAGAGTGCGTGAAATATTCCAACGCAATCGAAATAATGCAAAAAGTGATGTGAAGATAGGTGATAAAGTTCCCATATCAAAAGTAAAGAGTGTTTTTACCAAAGTTCATCCTCCCGAATTGGACAGAAGAAATTTTCACAGCTTCAAGTACCAATAAAAAAGACTCCCAACAACTTACAAGTTGAAAGATTACGATAATGAAGAAATTGATGGTAGCTTTTATCGTGATGAGATTGAGTTGGTCACTCAAAGTGAAACATATTTAGTAGAAAAAATCATTCGAAGTAAGAAACGACGACGTGAAGAATGGTATCTTGTTAAGTGGGTCGGTTATCCTTCAAGCATGAATTTTTGGATGCGTCGTGCAGACATGTTTCATCTACGCGATCGTCAGTGATTTATGCAAAGATATAACTTGTAATGTTAAGGTCTAAGTTTTGAATCCGACTGCATCGTTTTATTCACGCCCGTCCTATCTAAGTGACGTGGGTGCAATTGACAGCGGCACCCGCCGTCAACGTGGAGATAGCATATTTGGTGCGCTGAAATCTGTTGTAGCACCTCTCTTATCTACTGTCGGAAGATCTTTAAAACGAACTTTTTTCGATAATGCTGTTGGCTTTGCTGGTGATGTTGTTAATGATATTACCAGTGGTAAAAATGCAAAGAGTACTCTATAAAATCGTGGGAAGGAACGCGGTTTAAGAACATAACAGCAAACTTTTAATGCTACTCAACAAAAGAACGCACCTAAACGAATGATTGTTAGAGGAAAAAGAAAACAGGGCGGAGGTGGTAAGAAGCGAGCTTCAAGCAAAACTAAGAAAAGGCATTCACGCAAACGTCGCGCGCGCTGTAATCTTTCATCAAGTGCTAAACGACGACGCTGTCATAACTTCTAATCATGGAGTGCAAAACTTCAGGCTTTTGTTTGATTGATCAACAAGCAATACAGACAGATATTCTTAGTTCAAGTATTGTAGATTATCATCCTCGTACATCTGAGAATACTGGTCCCATTGAATTTGTTATTCCTGGCGCTAGCGATGATTACATTGATTTGAGTTATGTGATGGTTGATGTGAGGTTTAGAATTCAACAAGAAGATGGAACTAAAATTGAAGATGCACATAAAGTTGATCTGAACAATTTACCGCGGGCTACATCATTTCGCGATGTTTCTCTAACTGGTGGAGAGCAACAGGTGGAAGATGGTCAAAGCGATTATCCCTATAAAGCATATTTGAATGCTCTATCACAGTTTCATCCAGCAGCTCAAAACAGTCATATGGAAGCAATGGGATGGTATAGAGATCAAGCAACACTATTTGATAGTGAGACAAACACTGGCTTTGTAAAGCGATCTGCTTTCATTAAAGATAGTAAAGTATGTCAGCTACATGGTCCACTTAATTTAGACTTCTTCAGACAATCAAAATTTTTACTCTGTAATACCAGCATGAGACTCAAACTTGCATTGAATAAGCCTGAATTTTTGTTGCATGCATTTGCTTCAGTTGTGAAATTTAAAATTCATGTGGAAGATATTACAGTATACATTCGTCGAGTGGTGGCTAATCCAAGTGTAATTAGAGGACATGCTGATGGTCTTAACCGCAACAATGCCATTTATCCCATTCAACATACAAAGCTTCTCACATTTACTATTCCTAAAGATCAAAAGAGTTTTAATCCATCGGAAGAGCCAAAGCTCCTCATGGTACCAATGGTTGAAAATGATGCATTCAATGGGAATGTCAAGTTGAATCCTTTCAACTTTAAACACAACAATTTAAATGAAACTGCTTCGCGTGTAAATAATGTTAGCCATCCTGGTCCGCCCTATAAACCAGACTTTACTTCGCATCAATTTCTGCGTAGTTATGTTGATTATATGAATGTCTTTGGCTTTTTTAACACAGACGATACCAACAGACTCACAATGAAAGAGTTTAAAAATGGATATACTATTTATGCACTTGATTTGACTGCCGACAGCGATATTAGTGCACCTTATCGTCAAGCTAACGTTCCTCATAATATTCGCTTGGATCTGGAGTTCAAAACAACTCTAACGGAGACGATCAATGTATTGATTTATGCAGTCTTTGATTCAAGTATTGAAATAACTAAGTATCGTCACGTGATTCTTCACTATAATCGCTAATGAGTTGGTTGAATGCTGACGATATAAAGACTAAAGTGCAGCGTAATGCAGATGAAGCTACGTTGAAAGCTTTTGATAATGTCTATTCGCTAGATACCCTACCGACTACTGTAAAACAGTATCCCATCTTTATCGTATTGAACACTCATTCACAGAATTTAGAAGGTGAGCATTGGAAAGCTATCTTTATTGGAAAAGACAGATGTGGTGTACTATTTGACTCTCTTGCTCAACCTCCGAATATGCCAACACAGCAGTGGTTCAGAAAGCATACTCGTCAATATCAACGAAATGAGCGCATACTGCAACATCCACTTTCATCAACTTGTGGTGCTTTCGTATTGCACTTCATTTTAAAACGTTTACATGCACACCAATTAAAATCTGTTATTCAAAAGTTTTCATGTAATCCATCTTCTAATGAAAAGATGATTTGTATGTTCTATAATAATTTGAAATAAAAAGCATCATGTTGGAATAAAAATTGTTTTTATTTTGCAATCCGCGGGTTATGTACATACTCGATCAGATAGTCTAGGATCGTATCTGCTTGCATTTCAGATTTCAGTCCAGTAATGATAACTTTACTATTATGAAAGATTGCAACATGTACAGGTAACCAGCAACTAATGAGAGCCGCGGGAAAAAGTTCTTGTTCATAACACAAATTGAAACTGCTGGTATGAATCTTTAAAAACGATACATCTTCACTCAATTGAGTAGAGATCACCATATTGTCCACAGTCAGATTCGACATCACACACTTCTCCCTCTTCCATATCCGTCGTAGTAGTTTCTGCAGCTCTAAGCGCATTAACCGCGCTGATGAATGAGAAAGGGCGCCGAGAATCTGAACAGTTCCATTTGGGAAGAGTTGAACATTCCGCAAATTGCTCATCTTCACCACTAACATTTGCGGTCGACCCGGATAATGCTTGCTGTTTGGAATTTGTTGATGTAATGTTGCGAGATCGATTTTCGTGTAGAGTCTGATGCGTCGGAAAATGTTGACGATGGTGTATCGATGACGTTTCATGATGAAGAAGTGAGTAAATAGAGCGATGTATCTTCCTTTTACACTTTTCCCAACTGCCTCGATGAAATGTGAAGTAGGTAGAAAGTTGTGAATGATCGATTTGAATTCGCTGTTTGTTGAGTCGTAACCATATGCAATTTCCTATGCGTGAATGTTTTTTCATATAGAAGTATTTTAAGTCCTTCATAACATGATTTAGAGACTGAAAATGTCGATATGATAAAGCAAATACTCTTCTTACATTTCCAGTATAATCTTTGAAACATACCTTTCGTTCATGATCAATCTCAACATATTGCAGGAAATCCAATTTCCAAGTCTTCATGATGGAGTGTGACATTGTGTTGAAGATGGTGTCTGATCAAGATTTGCGTAGCAATGCGATGAACTCGCGTCGAATGAATGACACAATGGAGCGATGTACACATCTTTTATATTTTTCCCAATTACATTTGCGAAATGAGAAATAGATGGAGAGATGAGAATTTCATTGCTGTGATGTTGAAGCCAAACTTGATTACCCAAGGAGATGAATTTCAACGTTTTGAAATATTCCAAATCCCTCATGATACCATTAAGATTGAAAAATTGTCTTTCCATAAGAATTCTTGAAATGAACGTTTCCATCGCGATCAACTTTAATATATTGTAGAGAGTCCAAAATCCAAGTCTTCATGATGTTATGCCAATTGGTGATGTATAGATTACCGAAATGAAAATGTCATTCCATCATGTTTTGCTTAGCAATGTGGCAGCAAATAGATTTGTTGGTAATCGAGCTGCTATCTTTTCTACTCCCACTGATAATACACAACAGCTGAATGGGAAGTGGGAAGTAGGCGTCACCCAAGTTGTTCACAGTAACTATGTCTATACTTTTGATCATGAAGTGATGACTATTAATATGAGACGTACAGATGCCTATCAGTGTGAAGAGGGATGTCGAGTTTTCATTCCGAAATGGCCGAAGAAAGATTTCTCAACATGTAAAAAAATCGTATTTGATTTCCTGAATAAAGCATGTAGACACATTGTCGAGTTTACTCCCCATAATTGTGAATATGATCATATGCATCATGCAGTTGATAAAGATTGGATTGCTGCTTTGAGTCCGAGTTAAGAAATGATTTAGGTTACTTTGCTAGCGCCTTGACAAGCTATGATAATTACAAAGCTAATTACTATCCAAGAGGTTGCAAAAATTTAATTTATAAAGAGAAAGCCTATTATGTGGATCTTATTCCGAAAACTGAAAAGACGTTGGTGAAGAAGATTGTGATTAAGGCAAGAAAGACGAACATGACTCCTGAAGCATTATTGAAGAAATTTAATTATCTCCTTCGAGTAGATGGTGAACAAGAGGCAACATTAACTTACAACAAAGGGTCTAATAATATCGTAATCAATAAACTAAAGGATGATGATCTAGTATTGGTTTGTTCAGAAGATTTTCATCAGTTCTTGCGACATCGTTCTGCAGCTCTTCATGGAAAATTTAATATCCTTTATCTGGGACACAATAGTTCAAATCAATTTGATACAGAATGGTCCGTATCTTTATACAGAAATTTTATAGATCCTTTAGGTGGTATCTCACATAAAACAAGAGTGTTGACACCTCGCATCATCACTTCAGTGAAATTGGCTATAAATTATTTGAATCAAGTGATTAATGAACAGCATATTTCCTTTTCTGAAAAAGAAGGTGTTCTGTCTCTTAGTGTAAGTGGGAAAAATATTGAGCTGATTATGGACAATACCCTAATGGACATTTTGGGATTTGATCAAAATACTTTTAAAAGTGGTACTGTAACAAAAGCTAGCGCGAGCATATCGTTATCGCGTCGTATTAACTTTTTTCAGATATATTCCAATATTGTTGAGGATGTACGTGTGGGAGATGATGACGCTCCACTTCTAGCAATGATACCCTACCAACCAAAAAGCAATAGTACTCTATCTGAGCATACTTTTCAGAAAGTGCATTATACAAACTTGAAATCATACTATATACCACAAATTGATATTGCAATTTGTGATGATGCTGGTGCGTTGATTCCTTTTCATAAAGATGCTGCGACAAGCATCACACTCCATTTTCGAATGAAGAATTAATGCAAAAGTGTGGAAATATATGTCTGCAATGTAAATGATATGGAAAGTGAAAATAAGAATTCGTTTCTAATTTACTTACCCAGTAATGCTTCTATGAATAAATTTCCCAATAATAAACCATTAGACTATAGAGTAGAATTAAATCGTCCATTACTTCTAGAAGGTGAATGGGAAGTAGGTGCTTCCAGCATTTGCCATGATAGTAATATTCAGAATGTGAATGAATTGGAAGAAATGGTATTGACGCCTCGCACCCATGATGGAATAACGATAAATAATGCATTCCAGTTCCCATACAATTTAACATCAGATGGAAAGTGGAATTATGAATGGAATCAGTCAGAAGCAGATTATTATGGAACATCAGATGAAGATAAAATCATTAAGGCATTCAATAGTGGCAATGCTTCTATTATGAAAAATAAGGGTCAGAAAGTTTATGAGTTTACTATCTATGAATGGCACGGGAGACACTTCTATCGTTTTCACTCTTTTACTAGAGGTCTTACATTGAGGTTGGATAATGAATTCTATCCACATCTCGGTTTTGGAGCCAGTTTGCATCTGACATCAATGGCTATTGCAAATGTTACAAAAATCTATTCAAACCGAATAAACAAATTTCATTATAAATTTAAAATATTTGATGAAGATGTTGTAGAATGTGAAGAACGCATCATTTTGAAAAAGCGTGGTGTCAAGCCTTTGACACTTATTGAGTTAGTAAAACGATGGAATGAGACTGTGGGTAAGAAGTATGGAGAGAAAGTCATGGCTCGGAAGGACAAGTTGGTTATTCAGAAATATAATGACGAACTTACAGTTCATTTCTCTCCAACCTTCGTCATTTTGTAAGACATGTATCGCCTATTATTGGAAGCGGTTTGGTTTATGCTTCTCATGAATATCACACTAAAGCTGGTTCAGTTAATGATGAATGGTGGGTGGACATCTATGGTGATCGCATCAAGAAAATTGACCAATCTTATCAAGAAACTAAAGTTAGTATCAATACAATGCCGCGTCTATACAATACAGTTGAAAACTTTATTCGTGTCATAAATCCATATATACAACATAAGTTGAAGCAAGTGTTGAAAAGTAGATATGATGCAAAGGCACATCACATTTCGTTTTCAATTGAAAATCAAAGTGCTGCTCTGAAGCTGGGTGATCACATTCAATGTCAATTGAGCAACAATTTGAAAAAACTCTTTGGCTTTTCATTGCTACAAGATAAATTTGCTACTTCATACACGATTGGTGTAGGAATACCAATGACACTTGATAAATATGAACAACATCTCTACATTTAAAGTGATCTGATTTCACCTATCTCTGTTGGTGAGAAAAAAGAATGCATTTTACGTAATTTCATTCATGATAAAGACGCTTCCTATGGAATCGTTGAAAAGATGCTTAAACCTATTTTCTACCATCCTGTTATCAAACAAACTATCCCGTCTATTTCTCTCAAAATTACAAATGGTTTACATGAGTGCATCCATGTGAAAGATACTAAATCCTTCATATCTTTAGTGTTTCGGAAAACAAAGTAAAGTCACTGTAAAATTTTATTGAAAAAAAGAGATACGTATGAAAAAGTGTTTTAAAGAAGTGTTGACAAAGTGGGAAAGTCTGTTCACAGACATAGCGGGAATGAACTGACTGTAGGCATATATTCACAAGAAAGCGCAATCTAAAGCGATACATAAAGCAGCAATGAATATCAACAAAAAGTATCATCAAAATACTGATTTTAGAATGAATCTACTTACACATCTCCTGAATGTGGTAGTGTGAGTTTAATTCTTTTGGGTGGTGATATGTTTGTGCCAGGATGTCCATGTGGAAGAGATATGTTATGTCCTATCCAACACCTCTTATCCTCCCACGCTGAAAGTGCTCGCTTCCTAAATGTACGAGTTTTTACCTCATGTGTCTTAGGCCATCTTATAGACCCTATGTTTCATATTTACAACAATTGATCTACATATGCCTTTTGCGCGCTTAATACTGTCACTGGAGTCTTTCAGTTTCACAGAATACATTTTAGGACGAAGAAGAATCATTTCCTTAATTTCCATTCCTGCCATTTCATCTTTAAAGCATCCTAATTTTGCTTCATTTTTAGTAGAGTATAGTATCTGTAGGATAATTTAATGTATCAAAATATTTTTCTAAAGACTTTCCTACTTCATTGAAATCTAACTCTTTCTGAGCAGCGATACTTAAAAAACTGTCGGTATCACCGCCCAGCAAACGCACTTCTTTAATTAGAGGGCATGGTTTTAATATTCTGTAGAAGAGTTGATACATTTCAAGCTTCGAATAATCTAACACAGCTTGTCCAATGTAGAAATGGTCTTACACAACTCTACTTCTGATTTTATCATCTTAACACCAACCAACTCATCATCTATAATATCTCTATCAAAAAAGTGAGGTGATGTCGCTAACTTTTGAAATTTATCATTATGATTCACAAGTTTATAGTTAATACGCTTTCTAACGTCCTCCATCGTCTTACCAAAAAGACTATTATTCTTATATTTATAGAAATCCTTTTCAAAATTATTTTGCTACCATCAATATAGGGTTTCAGAAAGGCTTTCTGTCTAAATTTGATAATGCGGTGAACTGTTTTTAAAATCATCCCCATTTTTAAATAAAATTTTAAGATAGAGAAGTGGTCTAAATAATTTTTTCTTTATCAAATTGAGCAAGCAAAAGTCTACGGCAAGGCTCATACTTGGGCTGTCCGCTCCCTTCTAAATCTTTATGAAATTGTTTCATAAAGTCCGAAAACATATCTTCAGTCACTTTGCTTGATTCGGGTGCAACTGGAAAATCCACAGATTTATTTATAATACTATTTGGATAGATAAGATCTATCTCAAAACAATATCCCCAATCACCATCATCTGGGATAGCTAGTATGTTTGAGGGGTTGGAGAAATGCTGAATTTCATTATCACTCAACCAGCTAAACTCGGAGTGAAGTAGAGTTTGGACAGTGAACTACCATATAAATTATTCTGGTCATAGTACTTAAGATGAATCTGATCATCATCTACTATTTTTGATTTTATTTTATGCCTATTTACAAATGTGAGACCACCGCGAATTCCTCGTTCAAATAAAGTATGCATCTCTGGATCTTGCAAAAGATCGATGGTCTCTCCAGTCATTTTAAAAGCAGACTGGAACGACATGACTGGAAGACTGACAAAGTAAACAGGATCTAATTTATCTTCTTGTAATGCCACTCGTCGAAACTCCTGAAATACATCAGCCAGCAAAAATACATCTAACTATAGATAGGCGATCATATAATCGCTAAACGTTTGACAGTCAAATTTTACCCATGCAACCTGAGCATGAGTGTAATCTTCTACCTTGCATTCTACACCAGTCAAATCACTTTTAAATTTGTCTATTGATGGAAGAGAAGCTCACTAAGTTTAGAAATGTTATCAAAGTATGCATATGGAAACACTCCTTTGCGTGTGATGACTTCATCCGTCAAGTTAGGATATTGTTTCTTCAAATTTTGAGTTAGTGGAAAAGACTTAAGATTTTGAACGAGAGATGCTAGTGATGAGGCCATGAATTGATAGGAATCTAAAAATTTTATATCAAAATAGACTGTCTTATTTTCTTAAGTTTTGTCAACTGCTACTTTTGCTGTCATGGCCATGAACTTTTCTCTCGTTTGAGCTATTACACTTAACTTCCACTCTTTCATTTTTCCTAACCCCCTTTTGTTATCATATGACTGTCATAACCTTTAAAGTTATGAAAAATGACGGGTAGAGTACGCCGTTTCAGTCTCAGTGAAAAGTAATATCTTTTTCAGCCTAATTTCTTTTTCTTTAATCATGCCATACCTCATAACGGGATATGGCTGCCGCTTTATGGGTGTTATCATCAATATAGCATTCGATGTCAGCATAGATGACACGAAGAGGACTTAATTCATCACCTTTCTCTCTATATGAAAACTCTTTATCCTTGGACATGCATTCTATTTGCACTTTTCCTCACTTACACCATTCATAATGTGTTTCAAGTTTATCTTTTGACCAAAAGGGGCGCATACAACGGTCACATATGAAATACTGTCCTCTTCTAGATGTTAAGTGGGAAGATAGTCGAGTCATTTTAGGAATACCACAGCCATGCCAACTTCCACTATCATTTTGATATACTAGCAGAAGATTGACTACCCGATCATAAGTTGATGAACGGTTGTTGTAGCGCACACCCTTAAGCCCCTCTTGCCAGATGTGAACAACTATTTTAATTTCATACAATTTTTCAAATTTCACTATATCTTTAAACTTCATGTCTTCGCTATTGCAGTCATCAAACTTCAATTCATTCTCCCATTCATGATACTTACTTCTACGGAAACGGCTGTTCTGTACATCCTGATAGTGGAGAATAGACAATACCGCATACTTAAAACGCTGTGATTCACAATCAACTGAAATGACTACATTCTTATCTCTTAACGTTTTTGGAAGATTGAAGGAGCCTCGACCACGGTAATTTTCTAATAGAGTAATTTTAAACTTGGCAGATTCTATGCCATCAAAAATTAGACCACTATCGCGCTCGTTAAATTTATCAATATTTGATTTTAGTCCTTGGATGTGAAAATTTAACCAAGCTTCTTTATCGACTACCTCTGTAGCAGGAGAGGAGGGTATGTCAAACACCAACATCTGTACTATTTCACCAGTATGATAATCAACTTTAACATATATTATTTTAAGGTAGATGAGCGCTTTTATTCTAAACTGCTCTAAATTATGAAAGAGCGCATCTATCAATGTTGAATTTTGATGGAAACACTCGGAAAATAAGCAATAGTTTCTGAGGATTCCATATGGTAATTTCTCACTACATTATTGAGCGATACTTCAGTCAGTCGAATAGGGGAGGTGCTGTTGCTATAACTATCATTTGTGTCTGTGGTGAAGTCTATGTGAAGATAATTCAAAACCTGTTTCAAAAGATTGGAAACAAAAGTCACAAGTAAAGGAGACATGTTGAATAGAATCATCCTCACCTCGGGAGATTGATGATGGTTTGGGTTGACACACACGTTGTCTGATGTGTCGGGTGAGATCGCGCTTCCTCGTAAAGATATGCCCACAATCATCACATGTTTTGGATGCTTCCCGTGACTGAGCACTTGAGTTGGAACTGTCATCATCTGGAGGAGAAATCATTCTGCTCTATCATTCATCTATTATTTCTATCATCATCATTATTATTTTTCTATTATTTTCTGATCATTCATCTCTATTGAAGTCATAGTTTATTTTTACAACCTACCCTCACTCAACAGTTGTAAAGCTTCCTCGAGAAGGGACCGCTTTGATGATGAAGTAGATGCCTGAAATTGAGAAAGATGCTATTAACCTAGCGTTTAAGGGAGATGAGTGATGAAATCCTTAACTTACCATTTCAACGAAATTAAGTCAAAATCTGATACTTTGATAGTCAGAATGTAGTAATTTACTCAAACCAAAATAGGATATGTCAGCAACGTTAGATTATATTTGAGTGGAGAGAAAACCTCACTTAGTGTTAATATATCTCAAATATGGAATGAAATCTAATCTATTTTTCCCTTTTATATACTCCCATACTCAACATTCATTGGCTATTCATTTTGATTGGTTGCTTGCTTATACTTAAGGACTAAGAAATCAAGTTTATGGCATACATTTCAAAGTCATGGATTCACCATCAACTCAATCACCAGTGTCTGCATTAAGCATGCCAACTTGCCCTCCCGCTCCGAAAAAGGCAACGGTGGAGAAGCAGAGAAGGCTGGATGATATTCCAAAGTTGGAATTACCAGATCTAGCGGAGCAAGAAGAGTTAGAAATGATTTATGTGCGATGGAAATACCTGCTCTACAATGAGAAAGATGTAAAAACGGAAACTGACATTAACCTTCTCCATGATATACGGAGATGGGACAGTCCATCATCCCAACCCCGGAATGAAGTGGAATGGAATTACATCTATGGTGTGTTGGTCGCGGCAGAGGAACGATTAAGGCAGTTGAAGTGCAACTGCATTGGTTGTGAGAATTTATGGGACAATGTGACTTCCGAGGAACTTTTGAATTACTTGTAAATTTCTTTATAAATGTTTATTTCCTTCATCTGTCTGTTTTCACTTATTTCTGGGTAATGTAGCATACATCATCATGAACATCATAGTGAAAATCTGATCATTTGACAGCTCAGTATAAAGCATACCAGTTGATGATAGATGCAATCATTCTTTCCTAAGTACTACCTCTATCACTGAGGATAAATGATATAGGGATTGAATATCAAAAACAGGGACATGTAGTTCTTTAGATTTATTTACAATTGAAGCACATATACTTTATAGCGAGGAAAAGTCAAGTGGAAGAACCTTTAAGTCATTGTAGACTTTTTAGCACCTTGGACGTTTAAGGGCATCGGGCGCTCTTCTCACGCGCGTTGTTTTCGGTGTCCACTCTTCATCTCTCCAGACAATTGCTACAGTCTTGCCTTTGTCGCAAGTCTCCTTCTGATCACACTTGTCTTCATCACACCACTCATTGACGATCACAAAGCTACATGCTGTTTCTGAGTTTGTCATCTTGGCGTGCTAGTTCGTATAATGTGAATAAGAGTGCTACAATCTTCCGACTTATGTAGTCGTCATCTAAATTAGAATCATTCTGATTGGTTGTTGAGGAATTCATTGTTGAAAAACATATAAAAGTCAGAAAATTGAGACACTTCTCATTCTCATCTATCTCATGATGGAAGGTACATCTCCCGCCTTAGAGATCTTCAACAAAATCTTTGAAGTGGTCGACGAGTGGGATGAAGACTGCGATCAGAAGGAGACTTGTGATAAAGGCAAGATTGTGCAAGTTGTGTGGAGTAATGCTGATTTTACACCAAAAACAACGCGCGTGAGAAGAGCGCCCGATGCCCCAAAACGACCAAGGTGCTACAAAGTCTACAATGACTTAAAGGTTCTTCCACTTGACTTTTCCTCGCTATAAAGTATATGTGCTTCAATTGTAAATAAACCTACATAGTACATGTCTTTGTTTTGCAATGTATTTATCTAGACATGGAAATGAATGGAGGAATTTAGATATGGGGTTAGTTAACACATTTATTATCGGTCTACTTTTCTATCAAAAGAGATCGCACCATTAGAGAAGATAAAAAGTGATTTTGTATACGTGTGGCGTAAGAGTGACCTCCCATTTCATCCCTTCATCATTTAGTCTCAATGATAGAGGCATTTCTTAAAAGAACTCATGGCTCATTCTCAGATAACGTGCGCAATGGAGAATTTAAAAAGTAACCTGTGGCAGATAGCTAAGAATCAACCGATTAGCGTTCAAAGTGCTACGTTGAGAACTGTGTCAAATGCCCAACATGAGTTGCCCCAGAGGTTTCGGTCTAAAATATGACACACTCCCTTGCCACACTTGTCATAACGATATCATTCGCTGTCTCAAGAGAGATCGCCCACCAACAGGAAGAATTATACCGAAATCCTCCTTAACATGCAATGTATAAGTTGACTGATAGCAGATACATCTTTGTGATTTTATTTTTATTTGTATGATAGATTCAGTCAGACCGAAGTCTGTCCAGGGCAAACCTCGTCGAGGTACTATCATACCTTGCCCCATGGTGGTCTTTAAAAAGACCGTTGGTTCGTTCTCGGGTTATGAATAGACTTAGATTTGGCCGATTCCGCTGAGAGAGACTTGTAATCTCTCTATGTCAGCGGCATCGACCTCCTCTACTATAAGCTGACTGTTAGAGGGCGGCATATACCCCCACTCTGTTGAATTGGAATCATCGTCAGTTGTTGATGAGCCAATTCGAGCAAGATTGTTATAGACTCGCTCTCGCTCCTCCATCTCTAGAATCTCAATAAATAAATTTCTCGGTCTAAGCCGAGGCTTGTCAGGAGAGCTGACTGTCGTCTTAGGTGTTTTCATGATGGAGTATAGAATGAAAATGAAAGAGAGGCAATGGTTTGTATACCCCTCTGATACAAAGACATGACTCAGTCTTTCTAGTTATGTGATAGATTCAGTCAGACCGAAGTCTGTCCAGAGTAAACCACGAGGAGGTAGTATCACTCTTGCTCCGTGTGGCTCTTAAAAGAGCCGTTTGGGGCGTTCTCGGGATCAAAAGCGATCCTACTGCTGATGTAAAAACTCTGAATGGAAAAGAATAGGAGATTATATGCGGTAAGGAAATGATCATGTTGAAGTAACTTACAGGGAACTTTCTTCCGGACCTTTCGAACGACGAGGTCCTCAAGCTCGCCGGTGATGTCCATGTTCATCTGGAGACATCGGACTCCGTCGCCCTCGTAGCATTTCTGCGTCTGATTGGGGTCGCTCGTTATTGTCGGCTCGTCGCACACATTATTTGTCGAAGAGGGGAAGATGGACTTCATACACTCTTCTTTTCTACACTTCTCACCCTCATGCAATTGCTCCATTTCAGCCACCAACCTCTTGTTCACACCTTTCACTTCCTCTGCTTCCTTCACCACGCTTCGCATCCGATCTATTTCATCATCTTTCCTCAACAAATTCGTCTGTAGACTACTCACCAAACTTGCTTTCTTCATCAGCTCACTCCTTTCCACCATCCACTCTTTCTCCTTCTGCCTCATACTTTCCAACTCTTCTCTTGTCAACTTATACCCTTCAGCCTTCGCAGTCAACTTCTCATTCCGCATCACTAATACTTTATTCTTCTCCTCAACCGCCCTCAATCGATCCTTCATCCTCACATATTCATCCCTCGTGTTCCCTTCCTCCCTCCGAGGCGATGATGCCGCCAACGGCTTACCCACTTCCCTTACCTCATCCTTCCCCTTCTCCTCAAGATCACCAATGTTCCCGAACAATTCCTCCAACACGTCATCCAAATCAACATCAACATCAGGCTTCTTGATGTCCCCTCTCAACTCCACTTCTTCCTCACTCAAACCCTCATCAGTCGGCTTGGTAACACCTTTCTTCCCCACCGCACCCTCAATCGTCGCCACTGCCACTCTTAAGGCCGGTTCTCATTGCAAACGCTCACCGCTCTACCGCCGAGTGGGATGAAGTATTAGTTGCATGTTAATTTGTAGAACATGTGCGTTAATTGATAAGGATGTCAAAATGAAAGTTGATGGATGTTCTAATTGCATACCGCACCGCTCAAGTGTTCACATTGACTGCAGTGCCACCGCCGACTACATGGCTTCGAGAAATTTCCGTTTGCTTTTTTTGCTACGCTTGAGAAATAAGTACTTAAAGCAACGTCGACGATTTTGGGTGGGTCAAATATTTCGCAGCAGAGAAGAACTTGGTGAATTCCGCCTGTTCATGGAAATGCACAAAACTGATGAGCAATATTTCTTCAAGTACACACGCTTGAGTCCTCGACGATTTAACAATCTTTTGAAACTGGTTGAGCCATTCATTACTCTCGATGTGCCAAGAAAAGCTATTTCGCCAGCTGAGAAGCTTGCTGTGACCTTGAGATTTCTTTCAACCGGACACTCACAGCAAACAATCGCGATCAGCTATCGACTAGGTCGATCAACCGTGTGCAACATCATCAACGAGACATCGGTTGCAATATTTGAAGCATTAAAGGACAATTTCCTGCAACATCCTTCCTCAACTGATTTTGAAAATATAGCGAGTGACTTTTGGAATTTGTGGAACTTTCCACTATGTTGTGGAGCTATAGATGGCAAACATTGTCTCATCCAAGCCCCCAAACTGAGTGGTAGTGAATATTTCAACTACAAAAAGACATTCAGTGTTGTGCTCCTTGCAATTGTGGACGCCAAATATCGCTTTACTGTTGTCGATGTCTGATCTCCTGGACGGATTAGTGATGGAGGAGTATTGAAAAATTCCAAAATTTACAATCACTTGGAATCTGGAAATTTTGGTTTACCAACTAAAGCGAAATTGCCAAGTAGTGATGCAACAAACTCCCATGTTCTAGTTGGGGATGAGGCGTTTCCCCTCTCAGAGTGCATGATGCGACCTCTCCCTCGAAAACAGGACTCATTTGAAAGAAAGATTTTCAATTATAGACTGTCAAGAGCGCGTCGTGTGGCTGAGAACGCTTTTGGCATATTGACCTCAAGATGGAGAATTTTCAAGCGTCCTATTATTGCCCAGTCAGAGATAGAAATCAATTTTATCAAGGTCACATGTGTGCTTCACAATTTCCTTTCAAAGACTGATATCACTTCAGGATCAAATACTCTTTACTGTCCACCAAACTTTGTGGATGCTGAGAACAATCAAGGAGAAATCATTCCCGGGCAATGGAGAGAAGTAACATCTGGTGACAGTAGTATGATCCCAATTCAACCTGCTCACAGCAGAGCAAAGAAACAAGGAGACGAGGTGAGAAAAAATTTCTCGGACTACTTCTTAACAGAGCGGATCAGTTTCATGGCAAGCGGACTATGTCCTAAACTCCATTAACTGTATTCAAGTCGTATAGTAATTGCAGTTCATTGATGACTCTCATGCTAGTTGATGTTTCATAGTTTCATTGTGCCAATGCAATACAGTGATATCATGACAAACATGTGCTCTTGTTGTGGTAACTAAAAACAGAAACAGAGAAAATAGCGAAAACAGCTGATTTTTATATCCCAACGTTCAATGACCGCTTACTGACTGACTTCAGTCTGCTCAGTCGCCGCATTTTGCCACATTGATCACTGCATCATATGCTTTCATTTTACTATTTAATTTACTGATCATTTGTCTTTTTTGAGAATGTGTTCCACCATTCTGAACGCAGACAATGCCCCATGCTGTGAATTCTGTGTCAATAAGACTGCCAATCTTGAAGTGAAAACTTAAAAATGACAAATACAAACAACATTTTAATTTCACGTTGCCATTGCAGCTTTACCTTTCTGAGAAAAAAACAGTGACTCGCTCATGGTACACTATCAAAGTCTAGTAAGTCAAAGAAATCCACTGGTGCTGAAAGTCATTCAAACACTTCATGTGCCTCAAGCAGAACACCAAGGATCCTCTTCCTAGCCCACAATTGTTGTTTGGAATTTAACTCGCGAAGCTCAGATGTAACGTAGTTCCCAAAAGTCACACAAATGTCCTTGGGCTCGTGATCCTTCGCGATCTCGTCAAAAATTGCCTGATCAACCGCCGAAACTTTAGCACTTCCTGGTGTGCGGCGCTTGGGTGCAGGTTCTGATGACTTCTCACTATCCATCTCGACGCATAGGTCTATTTCCGAGTCAACTTCCTCCGTATCTGCAGAATTTTTGGCGAGGCAGCAAAATGTCTTGCGTGGCTTCAGAGTGTCTCTGAGGAATTCGAGCGACTTGAAGTAGGCCCAACACTCCGATTTTGTTGCTCCTGATCCGCTTCTCTCTTGCTGCTTTTGCTCCTTTATCTTCTTCGCAAAAGTGTCTCGTAGATTCTTCCACTTCTTCTTTGCCTCCTCGACGCTGATCTCCACCTCTTCTGAAACCTTCTTCCAAATATTCTCCTTCAGCAGTTAGTCTTTGTATTGAGGAGATCTGTAGTTATATAAATTTTCAAATTGGCGCACTGATTCAATCAGTTTTTCCACAATTATGCTTTCTTCCATGACTTTCACCGCTCTCTTTGCCGCTGAGAATAGGACTGGTCTCCTAACCTAAGCGGTGGAGCGAGCGGCAGCTAGAAATTCCCTTATCACACAAATTAGCAGCTGCCCGAAGACGTGCAATTACACGGACAAGTTTCTCTGACATGAGGGGCAAGATAATGGAGATAAGACTTCGGTCAGAGAGTTCAGCGGTGAAGCTGAGCGGCAGAACGGTGGCAATGTGAATCGGCCTTTACCTCTTCCATATCTAACAAAACTCCCCCAAACCACGACCTAAACCCCTGCATACTAATATTGCCACTAGGGCACTGGCTATGGTTCCTAATGAACTCTACATCACTCCCCTCCTCACATACTACCTTATGATGCACACACCCTCAACAACACTTTCCTCACATGCTCGCCCACCGTTCCCTCTTTAAATATGCTTTTTGAGCTCGCTGCCTCTGGCAATACGGCCACAGCTACATTTGCCGATAATCATTCGTGCATTTATCATCTTAGTCATAGTGACGATTCTGTAAAGGTAGAGTAAAACTTTGATAGCGAGTGTTTATAGGATACTAGTTGGTGATATGCATTGAGAGACTAAGTCCAAAAACATTTGATAGCAGTCGTCTAGACGTTAGGCTCTTGAATCCGTTACAGGCATTACTCAGAGGGGATGCTATCCCAGCTCCAAGGCCTCGACCCACACACCCAACCTCAGGCGGACAGAGCGTGCGTCATGTCACTGTGTTGGTATCCGGGCCCCGATTTTGACATGAAAACCGGTGGTGTTATTTACAAGAGGAAACGTCCCACGTCGTAGAGACTCATAAACGACTGCTTTTTATTCAAAAACTTTAATCATCATCATTAAATACGAATTTAAATTGTTCAGTATTTTAGTACTACTCATAAAACGTTTATAAGTAGTCTGTCACCTACAGCACATCATGAGCTGTCAAACGTTTTTTTTATCAAGTCTGAAGGACTTGTAGAAGCAAAGTTATAGCCGTTTGAAGATTTCGGTCTACTATCATCAAATGGTCAGTCATGCTATACTGACTAACCTATAAGTCTGACTTCTTAGCTGATATCAGCAATGAAAAGTCAGAAGTCCGATATCGGACCTCAAGAGAAACGACTTACCTGTAGTCAGCTTCTCAACTCAGTGAGATTCCTCTCCCGAACTCGTACTTATATATCCTGTGAATATGCAATCGATCAGAGGGGGGTTAGACATTGGTAATCCAAAATTTGACGCTGAATCCAAATCTGGTCTTAGTTTTCTCGTCCGATGCTTTGTTCGCCCGCTGGAGCCCAAAACACAAAACTCAACCTCTGACGGCTCTCTAACATGGCCAAAAGTCTCAATGTCACTCTCAAGCCTCAGCAATGAAAGATAGGGCCAAACTGTGCTTTCGAATGAATTTGTGGCACTCTTAGCTTTCAAACGAGCTATCGCACGACTCTCTACCATTTCTAGAACCAAAGTTGGAAGATCGCTGCCGAGGGGGGGTCGAAGTTATTCATTTCTAGCCCTATGACGCTGGAAACAACTCTCATAGACCCAAAATTGGCCAAAAAGTCCAAATCCGCCGTCCATTTTCACGTACGAGGCTTCGTTTCGACGCTAAAACCATTTTCTCACTCAAAAACACGCAAAAACACACCTAAACCACACCTACACCCAAGAAACACAACATTTCGACGCAGAATTTCATCAGGAAACCAAATCTATACACAAAAAACCCTACAACCAATCATACACACCAAAAACAAAGACCGCTGCCCAAGAACAACCACGACGGTCGACCACGACACACCCGGCCGGTCGACCCAGAAGCACATCCACTCAACTTGCGCTCCAGAAGGGGACGCTGTGCGCAGTTGGGAGGATTCCTTACTACTTAGATTTGTGTATTATTTTGTTTCAATGTGTACTGTACCTATGCTGTATTTTTATAAACAGAAGAGCATAAGAAGTTGATAAGAAAAACAATAATATGAACTAAATCGAATATTAATGATCATTGAAAATACGGCCATTGTAAATTTCAAACGGACGGTTCATTACATTTTTATTATGGATTTATTTATGTGCTTTACTTTCGTTTTAAATCCAATATCTACCTCAAGTTACGATGCCGGTCATTCAATACCTGAAAAATCGAACGCATTGTGGACACTTCTGACTGGTTGACCTGCGTGTAAATGTATGCGCCTTTGCGAAGAATCACACGCCACAAGACCTACATGCATTTCTATTCATCACGTCGAAGAGATGCGGCTGCCCGTAAAGCATCACAACCACAGATTCATCTGCGTGTGAAGCGAAGCAGGTAGCCGAAACAAAATATTTAATTCTGTGCTTGCAACAGCTGTGGAATTGTGATGGTAGTAGTTCCGAAAATACCACTTCTGGTTGGATCGAAAGTTGTCAAGCAACTCATTGAGCCTTGAGAAAGTTGTGGCTATACACCGACATTTTTTTTACTTCAGCTCCATTGGCCAAATATTTGCAGCTTGCCTGAAGAAAGACAACTTTCTTGGAACGTTGAGACCAAATTCACGCAGCATTCCTTGTGATATGGCTACAAAAAAGCAAGGAATTGTATAAGCACGATTTCTTAGAGTGGTCTGATGATGTACTGATGGTGAATTATCAGTGCAAATCAGTTGCTATCAACGATGCGCACTGCTCTTCAAAAATTGTCACTGAAAATTAAAAGAGAGAGCCCGAAATTGTTGCTGATTACAATCTGACGAAAGCAGGTGTTGATACATTTGATCAAATGCTCCACATTTATAAGCAAAGCGGCTACACTCCGCGATGGTCTATGTGTGTTTTATGATTTGCTCAACAAGGCAGCAATCAATGCTCCTGCTCTGTTTTGTCAGATTGTTGCTCCTGTAAAGAAAAAGATGTTTACTTGGGTATAGTGGCTGTTGTTACCACTGAGTGGTAGCAAAAAGACGCCCACAGGCTTGTTACTACCTAAAAAATTCAAAGTGTACGTCTCAACTATTCTGATTGTTGAGTTGTTGATTTTTGCGCATATTCATGCAATACATCCAAATAATTAACTACATGAAATTTACAGTTTGGGCGATTTTTTCTCAGAAATAATTAGATTTTTGGATGATCTCACAAGCACTGATGATGATGATATTTGAACGATCTCACGCATTATAATTCAGCAATTGAGAAGTAAATACATCTTTATCAGAAGTGAATTTCTGATGAACGAAGGTGTACAGTAATTAACAGATCAATGAACGTATTTTGTTCGGATGTCCAAAAATTTGATTATTTCTGAGAAGAAATTCCGCTATAAAAGTGAATTTCGTGTAATTATTTACTTGGATATGTAAAGCACGAATCATGCATTGAGAATCAACAGGTCAAGAATCTGAATCGTCGTGCTGCGCGTATTTTCAAATTTTTTAAGTGGCAACAATAGTTTGTGGGGGTCTTGTTGTTATCACTTAGTGGTATAACAGTGGCCACTACCTTTCATTTGAGTTGCCAAAACAGTTGTGCGAGTCGATGCGCTCAAAAACGTAAGGCTGAAGTGTCTAAAGAGGCTGTCAAGATAAAACAAAAGCGAATCACATATTATTTTCTTTGTGTGGAAACAAAACATACAATTTTTGTGATGATTGTGACAAAGGTTTCTGTGGAAAGAATGGCGTGAAAAAAACTCGTTCGCAAATTGCATTATTTTCAGTGTGAATCTTCAGATGACACATGAACTTTCCAGAGTTTCTTGAATTTTGTATTTCAGTTTTTTGCGACCAAGCATTCCGATGGAAACATTTAGATACAAGAACAAAAAACTGAGTTTGTACAGCAACTTCCAGCACCTTCCCTACACGAACAACCGGTAAAACCGCCAAAAACCGACTTTTTCAAGAAAATGATAAGATTTTCCAGAAAAGTACTTGGTGCTACATGGAAAATGAGTTTGTACAGTGCTCTAACCGGTAGAAGAGTGTTCTACTGATCGAGTCTGAGTTTGAACACACACTTCTCCGACACTCCAACACTCCTACGACCGGTAAATACCGGTTATTATACAGTAACTACAAGAATACTGCCCATTTATGAACGAATCAATTGGTGCTACATGGAAAATGAGTTTGTACAGTGCTCTAACCGGTGGAAGAGTGTTCTACTAATCGAGTCTGAGTTTGAACACACACTTCTCCGACACTCCAACACTCCTACGACCGGTAAATACCGGTTATTATACAGTAACTACAAGAATACTGCCCATTTATGAACAAATCAATTGGTGCTACATGGAAAATGAGTTTGTACAGTGCTCTAACCGGTGGAAGAGTGTTCTACTAATCGAGTCTGAGTTTAAACACACACTTCTCCGACACTCCAACGACCGGTAAATACCGGTTATTATACAGTAACTACAAGAATACTGCCCATTTATGAAAGAATCAATTGGTGCTACATGGAAAATGAGTTTGTACAGTGCTCTAACCGGTGGAAGAGTGTTCTACTGATCGAGTCTGAGTTTGAACACACACTTCTCCGACACTCCAACACTCATACGACCGGTAAATACCGGTTATTATACAGTAACTACAAGAATACTGCCCATTTATGAACAAATCAATTGGTGCTACATGGAAAATGAGTTTGTACAGTGCTCTAACCGGTGGAAGAGTGTTCTACTGATCGAGTCTGAGTTTGAACACACACTTCTCCGACACTCCAACACTCATACGACCGGTAAATACCGGTTATTATACAGTAACTACAAGAATACTGCCCATTTATGAACAAATCAATTGGTGCTACATGGAAAATGAGTTTGTACAGTGCTCTAACCGGTGGAAGAGTGTTCTACTAATCGAGTCTGAGTTTGAACATACACTTCTCCGACACTCCAACACTCCTACGATCGGTAAATACCGGTTATTATACCGGTTACTCATTTTCCATGTAGCAACAATTGATTTGTTCATAAATGGGCAGTATTCTTGTACTATTCTTGTAGTTACTGTATAATAGCTTATAGCGATGCATGTGTGCTCCCACCCTTGGCTCGCTCTGACCACAATGTAGTCCATTGCAAGGCATCGAACAAATACCCACGTCCACGTGTTACAAAGATACAATATCGGAAAAAGCTACCAGCCAGCTGTGCCAGATTCAGAGAGGCTTTGACAGCGACATCAAGTTTCCTCGAGAGTGTTATGTTCGAATGCGACACTGATGAAGCAGCATGTGTATTAACAGACGGATTATCTGAACTATACAATTCTGTGTTTCCCTTAAAGACTCTCCGGCTTCGTAATGACGACAAAGCATGGGTCAAACCATCATTAAAGCTTCTTATAAACGCACGCGATCGGGCCTATGCAGAAAGAAAACATCTCAAATATCTGAGACTGCGTGACACAGTAATTGCTCATATTCGTGACTTGAAGAGAAATTTTCTCAATTCTGTGCCTTGCAACAACAGTAACAGCAACTCACGAAAATGGAAAGCAGTTAATGAACTAATTCATCACAAGAAAAAGCCAACTCAAGTCAATGTCAATGATATGCTTGAAGTATTTTCACAAACATTTGTCCCATCTGACATTGATGGCATTCTTGAGCAATTGGATACCATGCCATATAATACACCCTTATCTGTCACTCAGAACGAAGTATTTGACATTTTGATCCATCTGAAAAAAGGCTCACCAGGACCTGACGAAGTTCCCTTTTGGGTATTGCGGGACTTTGCTGATATACTGGCTCCTTCTATCCAACATGTGATTAATTTAAGTCTTGCTACCGGTGTGATGCCAACCTGTTGGAGGAGGGCTAATGTTGTGCCTATCCCCAAAGTCAGCCAACCTAAACTTACTGATTATCGCCCTATTTCTTTACTACCGATTCTTTCTAAAGTGATCGAGAAGCTTGTTTTGAAAAAGTGGCTTTACCAGAGCGTTTCACCAATTGGACCAACTCAATTCGCCTTTGTACCAAGGACTGGTCAAGGAACTGTGACGGCACTCACCTACACGATTCATCGTATTTTATCCCATCTAGACACTCCGGGAGCCGTTAGACTTCTGATGTTGGATTACAGCAAGGCATTCGACAGAATACCACATCAGGTTATTCTACAATCCTTGATTGACAAAAATGCTCCAAAAGAACTGTTGCTCTGGATTGCATCATATCTGTCTGTGCGAGAACAAAGAATTAAATGCAATGGTAACTATTCATTGTGGTTTAGAGCCACAAGTGGAGTCCCTCAGGGAGGCGTGTTAGCTCCATTGTTGTTTGCCTCAGCAATGGATAGCTTGGAGCCAAAGTTTGGAAACTCCACCCTGGTAAAATTTGCAGATGACATATCAGTGCTGCACTGCATTCGCGAAGTCGAGGACGATAAGCTCAGTGAGGAGCTGAATCATATACTGACATGGTCTCATGAGCATGGCATGCATTTGAACTATATGAAAACCAAGGTAATGAATTTCAATACTAAGAAGGCCCTCAACCTTTCAGCTCTCTGTGACCCAGAATCATCAACCATTATCGAGGAAGTTAGCTCTGCCAAACTTCTGGGAATTGTTCTTGACAACAAGCTCAATTGGCAACAGCATCTCGACCACACACTTTCGAAAGCTAGACGCCGAATTTATCTACTACACTGCCTAAAGCAAATTTCGCCGAATAACCACCAATTGCTCCGAACCGTGTACGTGACCATGATAAGATCTATCTTGACATATGCTTATCCCGCGTGGTGCAACATCACTGCCTCGAGATTCAGACATATTGCTAGCCTTGAAAAGCGATTGTGCAAGTTGTTCGGTTTTAGCTGTTCAGAGGATATTATCAGCTTCTGTTTGCGAACGGCCGAGCAATTAGCATTAAAGGCAGAAGATGAGGAACACCCATTACATCTTATTCACGATAGCGAAGAAACTCGACATAGTGAAAGACTTGGTAGTCGGAACAGAAAACTCAGATCAAGAACAATGCGCTTCCAAAATTCTTTTATTCGCTTTGCCTGACTTCTATCTGATTCTACTTCTGATGTATTTTATAAATGATTTGTGTAACGCTACTTCTGAATAACCACCGGTTGTGAAGTACGAATAAAGCTACATTATTATTATTATTATAATAACCGGTATTTACCGGTCGTAGGAGTATCGGAGTGTCGGAGAAGTGTGTGTTCAAACTCAGACTCGATTAGTAGAACACTCTCCCACCGGTTAGAGCACTGTACAAACTCATTTTCCATGTAGCACCAATTGATTCGTTCATAAATGGGCAGTATTCTTGTAGTTACTGTATAATAACCGGTATTTACCGGTCGTAGGAGTGTTGGAGTGTCGGAGAAGTGTGTGTTCAAACTCAGACTCGATTAGTAGAACACTCTCCCACCGGTTAGAGCACTGTACAAACTCATTTTCCATGTAGCACCAATTGATTTGTTCATAAATGGGCAGTATTCTTGTAGTTACTGTATAATAACCGGTATTTACCGGTCGTATGAGTGTTGGAGTGTCGGAGAAGTGTGTGTTCAAACTCAGACTCGATCAGTAGAACACTCTTCTACCGGTTAGAGCACTGTACAAACTCATTTTCCATGTAGCACCAAGTACTTTTCTGGAAAATCTTATCATTTTCTTGAAAAAGTCGGTTTTTGACGGTTTTACCGGTTGTTCGTGTAGGGAAGGTGCTGGAAGTTGTTGTACAAACTCAGTTTTTTGTTCTTGTATCTAAATGTTTCCATCGGAATGCTGTACAAACTCGCTAACTAGGTAGCACCAATACTTGTACCAATTTTTCGAATTTAAATTTGAATTTTGAAGGTGAAGGAGTTCGAATTTTGGAAAAATTTTTGTCTGTACAAACTCTGCGTCATTAATAATACCTGTACATGTGGTTTTCTATTCTGTACAAACTCTATTCAAAAAGTTGGTGTTGCAGTTGGTGCTAACTTCAACGATATTTCTTTCTCTACGTTGCTAAAGTTTTCCGCTCGCTTACGCTGTGACATCTTGAGAAATGAATTTCCTGCAATCGTTGATTCAGATCGAATACACTAACTTGACGTCAAGCCAATAACATCGTGGTAACCAAGCTGAAATGTAGGTCATGACATCACCTCAATGTCACTTTGGATTTACCTCTAGTTCTAATTGGAACCAGTTCCAACTGGAACCATGAGGGAAAGAACTCGTTTATGAAACTGAAATTTCTCGTCGGTGCTAATTAGAACCAGTTCTTACGCTAGAACCGTTCTAGTTTAGAACCTCTTTATGAAACCGGCCCTTTATAACAGGACTGCCGACAGATGTTGCAGCAATGTCACGCATAACCACGGATGTTTAGGGTCATGTGTATAATTACGCGTAGTTTACGCATGAATAACGCATAATTGAGCGTGGCATGTCACCTAGTGTGATCTCAACCAAAATGATGTTTCTATGAATGCACTGGAACCTCCTTGACTGGTCAAACAAATTTAAACGTTAATACATCTCGTTTTGGTTTTGATAATTTCTCAGATTTTTTGCCGAGGCCTACTCGTGTCTTGCATGTCTATGTAATTCGCTATGCCTACGCATGCTGAACTGATGATCACAAATGATAAATGTAGTTGCATATCAATACATTCCGCAATAATGATCTTACAAAGATTACAAAGAATGATATAAGCCTAATGAGGACTAGTTCTTTGTGGTCTATGAACATTTTAGCTATACTTTCAGAAATTACCATACATTGCTTTCACATCAAACATTTGCTATCATTTTTGCCGATGAAAATCTCAATCTATGAATTTTGTTGCTTGATTTTGATTATTCATGAACTAAAGCTATATAGATGAGATACATAAAGTCTAAAAAGTTGCATAAGAGAGTAATAAAGGTGGTTCAAAGTGGCACACTGGGTGGTTCAATCTCCAACAACTCAGAGATTACTTGGCATGCACTCAACTTGTCATCTGAGTCTGATTTTGGTTCATTTGATTCAGAATATACGAACTATCGACAAAAGTTCAAAAACATGTTTATGTGTCCCACCCTCCCCTAATTAAGTAATGCGGTTCATGAAATTATCTTGATAATAAGCTTAATTTCCGCTTAATTTAGATGCTTGTCAGTAAATGTTAATTGATTTTGATATCCAACATGCTTCACTACTTGAATATCGTGTTCATGTGAAAAGTATATAGTACTTGCAAAACTTTAGCTTTTTAAAGACTGCTCAAATAATGTTTCGGACAACAGTATCATAAAAAACTGAATCTTTTGATACAAAAACGCAGCAGCGACGTAGAATGATACTTGTCCTACTACTTACAACAGGTTTGCAGCGCTTTTGACGTTGGTTAATAGTTTTGCCTATGCTAGCGTTGCTGCTTTGCTAGCAAATTTGCGTCGTTGCGTAGCAGTCGATAGCTTAAACGTATCACAATGTAGCGGATACGTAGCACTCCACACTTGAAACATACCGGTGCCTAAATGTCTGGCCCTACCCATCTATATAGAAAGATATCCTCAGACTTACAAATTAAGCACACAAACTCCTTGGCAGGCGACGTAGACGCTGCGTTTCGCCCTACAAGGGCTGGTCAGTACTGCTCGGAATGGTGCAAACTAGCTTGAAATATCTAATTTAATACTCGTAATATATCAACTTTACATAATCACAACTTTGCAACCAATTAACCCATAGGCTAATGCACAAGCTGCACAGAATTCATGGCTGTTGGCCTTCGAGTGGTGCGGTGGTAGGCCTACACGCAAAACTAAAATAGGTTTACCAAGAAAGTTGGTATTTTTTATTTTTCTCGTGGAAAAACAATTGGATAAACTCCTGAAAACCTAATGCCAGCTTTGTTAACTTAATTTTTATGACAATGCCAATCGTAAAGAAGAATGCTATAGGCAGTGGCGTCGCGTGCTCCCAGACCATAGGCCTTCGCTCGGCATTGGAATACTCCATACCAAACACTTTTATGTTACAACATTAAATTTTAATAACAACATCCCGGCCAAGTGAATGTGCACATGAGAAGTGATTGCTCATGTCGCTTAACCGCCTTACTCAAGGAGCTGAGACCACATTATCTCGAGGCAAGGCAACAGTTTCCTGTGTTTCTCACGGCCGGTCAGCCACTCACATGTTTGAAATTTTGATCTATTAAAATGTCTTGTGCATTTCTTATTTCTTTCTTTGTGAGTACTTTCAATTTTATATCAGGTGTTGGCCTACCTTGCTTGACGACTGTCATCTTTTCAGTATATTCCCTTCGGACGAAATGCGTGGTTATGATCTCATCTGCAGTACTCAACATAGCGTCACATCAATCACGTAAAAACAAATTATGGAATTCTACCGAATCTGGGTTTTCCAGTCAGATGCATTACTCTGCATTCATTGAAGAACGCTCATCATCTGATCACAGTCTTGTCTGAACGTCAGCCATACTGTCGACGTATAGTGCCTCTCTGACATTAAGCGAATCTGGGAACAATTGGGTTGCGCTTCCCTTACTTCATTTAGGTACCGCGCCTCGATCACGAATAGTGTAGAATTTCATTGCAAAAATTGGAAAAGGCAAAGCATTATGTCTATCGGGAAAGCCAATATTGTCGCGGGCGCGTGCGTGCACTTACTGCCTCACACACACACACAACTCTCCTTCGCTGTCTGAACATCAGTGCTCCGTCTGGACACACGACTAGCTTGTGTGTCTAATTGTTCGAAGAAAACAGCTGTGATTCGAGCATGTGCTGCAAAACTGTTAGCTCTGAGATTAAGCGTCGGATTTTGAGACGGAAAGCTGTGCACAGCTATCACGAGAAGCTATCGAATTTAAATAAATGATGACACTTTTCATTTTTATAATTGTTGGAAAAATATTTTTGAGGATGCGCCGAAGGCCTCGCAGGTACGGAGAAGACGCCACTGGCTATAGGCCTTTTGATGACATGAGAAAATAATTATCGTAATGATCCTTTTTCTCTTGAACTGAGATAGAAGAATACAAAATCAGTGAGTTTCATATCTCATTCAAAAATGAAGATTGCATTCGTCCTGAAATATTGCTCATGGATTGAAAACGATGCAAATTTCAAAAATAAAAGTTTAGATAGGATAAATCTGGTTTATTGATGCCTCGGTCACGATCGTGAAAAAATCGATCGATGATGGGCACGAATTCATAGACCCAACATAGACTTCGACAATGACATAGTCGATGATTGCCACGTCTTCTGCTGCTATGATCGAAACGCTATAGTTTCTAAGGATCGCAATTACTGGCCATATTAGAGTGTTTTCATTTCACCTTTCCGTTTTATTCACTATATTTTCATCGATGTCAATCCATAATTCCTGCTTGATCTGAGGTTTTATATAACTAAGGCAAACTAGTTGTCATATGCAAAAAATTTGATTGGAAATAATGTAGGCCTACATACATTGTTGAGACTACAGTGTTTTTGCTTGACGTGGCGTATGCCCAACTCTATCAAGCAAGCTGTAGTTCATGCACACCAAGCCTAACCCAGTGGAAACTGCGCACGCGAGACATTTGGCACATAGGCCTATAATCATGACTCATCTTTAAGACATGCTATAAGAATCTATCCCGCCCTAATGTTCCTATAACAGCATATTTTCTCAACCCACGCTCTGTTGTCAGGAATTAGCTAAAATTAAGTTACCGATATAATGCTCGTAAGTAATTCTGAGCTGTTGATCTTGTTGGCCTGCTATCTTACAAAAAATCTCTAAAAGGAAAACGAAGCTATTATTCCACAATACATGTATGTATTTCATCATACAATTTTGCATCGGTTGACGCAGCAATTCATAATCAAATTGTTAAGTCTAAAGTTTGGAACAATCATTTATCAAAATCAGCATACTATTACAATGCGATTATGATAAGACGAATCATGATTTGGAGAATACATGAAACTATACAATTAATGCAGCAATATATTACTATAATTGTCAAAAATGTCACTGTTCAAAAACAATGCATGAAATATACAGTAAAGAAACAAAGAGCTCAAATGTTTGAACATTGGGAAGAAGTTCAAATGCAGAACAGAGCTGCATATACATGAACTCGTACTTTTGGAACCATTCAAATGCACTTTATTCCCTTAGCAGCATAGAAAACGTGTAGTAAATGGAACTCCTTTACTTACATCTCTTGGAGTTTGTGGAACACTATACAAGCTGCCGTTGAAATAGGCATATATTGAAGACACAACATCGAATACATTCGAAACTAAATGATGATGCCTCATTGATGAGCTTACAGAAAATTAGATGAGCTGTGATAACTTGCGTATTGCCAAACTTTTACGTAACTAGCAGAAATCGGCGAGCAACTTCCTCTACGCAATACTGCACTCTAGTGCATGAAAATATGTGCACTGCAGTCGCACTGACGTCTAACTTTTCGAAAGCACTTACAGCAGAAAAGGTCACATGTAATGACAACTTTCATGTAATTCAAGCAAAGTGCACGTAGAAGTTGTCAATCTTCCATTTAGCGTAACAAACTGAATATGCAACTCCTGAGTGTAATGCAACTTTCTCTCATTTTCCTCTGATACAAATGGCAATCGAATCGATTACTGCAGTACTAAATTTGTATGTGAGAACAACTTTTTTTGGAAGAAAACTTTGAAGATTTAGGTCATCATCCAAATGATCATTGGTATATTACAATATTCAATGTTTGGTGAGCGTAGGTTGGTTGCATAAAAAAGAAGAGTGGAAGACAGTGTTATAAGCCATGCAATCTCAACCATAATGCAACTTCCATCATAGCTTAGTCAGTGTTGTCAGAAATTTATGTAAACGCAAGTTAATAACTTCGCTCATGAGGTCATCACACAATGAAATAAATGGCAAGTACAAGAAGACGAAATAATTTAGTTACAACAAAAGCAAGTGGACACATAATACACAAAACAAAAACGCAAGGAAGCAAAGAAATACAGCTTTAAGTTGTGTCTGCCCGAACTTAATCGGATGAATGCTGAGACCGTGCATGTCTTCCATGCACTTTCGGAATTTTTCTTTAAGTGTTCTTCATTTACAAAAATCATGGCAGATTCAGAACTATCAAAATGTGAGACGTTTGCTTAAGAAGCAGACTAAAAATTAGTGATGCACATAACAAAGCATTTTAAGTTTAGGGGTGACTCATTTACATTCAAAAACTATTCTGAAATTACGATGAACTCTGACAGTGTTACATTGAGAAGTTGATTATAAATAACAATCAAAAACATATAACATTCTAAAATTCCTTTTACCATCCTATTAACTCTAAATAATGGAAAACCAGAAGCCTTACTACAAAATCGTGGAGTATTATTCTTGGAGAATGTGTACTTGAAAACTTATTAAGGACTTATGCATGAACCAAATTTTCGGCTGGTCAGCCTGTGTCAGGGCTATAATGTGAATATACTAGTAAATGGATTGCTTCATTTCTCTTAAAATCATACCTGACGCAGGTTGACTAACTGAAAATTTGGTTCATGTATGAGTCCTTAATAAGTTTTCAAGTGCGCTTTTTTCAAGAATAATATTCTAGGATTTTACAGTAAGGCTTTTAGTTTTCTATTGTCTATCAAGAAATAATTTAGCACTTCAAAATCAACATAAAGCAAATCTGATTATCACTTACCATAACATCGCATACTGATTCAGCAAATAAAACACCATTTTCAAAACTATACGAGTTCATCGTCATTCGTCGCATGTTGAATCAAAAGCATGGATTAACAAAATTGATGGGTGAATTCATATTCCAATAACTGAATAATGTTGCTTTAGTTGCTGTGAGGAAATAAAGCGAAATACATATCTTAGAGTTCACTAAAATGTGAAATATCATGCCATTGAAATATGCTGCATAAATGATTGATGCTTATATGGATTTGCTTCAATAACTCCAGCTATTAGTTTCATCGTACTCACATTTCCTTTGGCAGTGATTCAGATAACAAAGATGGATTGCCATTGATATGCATAAAAAATCGCGTATGCACAAGAAAGCATGCTTGTCCATCAAACTCGGATTAAAACAAATTATGAAGAAGTTTTGAATTTTAATCAAAGACATTATCCGACGTTAACTATGCGTGCTTTTTTACATTAAATCATTATCAAATGATCAAATCTGATGAACGCAATTAGACATCCTTTTCGGAAGGTGGTCTGAAAGCATGTGCTCTTCAAAACCGCGATTTGTTTTCTAATGTCACATAAGCATTTTCGAGTTACCCTGTTCTAATTTAATCGCCAAATTAAAGTGCTATGTATAACGATCCGCTATTTTCAACTAACTTTAGCTATGTAAGTTATCTGAATCACTGGTTTTCCAAAGATGAAAGTGACACAACACCAAGTTAAGATATTTGGAGCGAAATCAGTATCATTACTTTATCAAACAAATGTATTTCAATGGCCTCATGATAAATCTTAGTGAATTCCAGCCGGTGTGCAATATCCTGATGCCTCATAAAACATATTGGCATCAGTTCAAAAACTTGTATCAGCAACATCAATGCGTAAGGAGATGGAAGTCTAGAAAAGATTTATTCGAGAAAGATTTCCCACAGTCTTTGCAAACATGGGGGCGGTCAATCGTGTGTTTCCGTAAATGAATGACAAGATCACTTTTGATGGAAAAGCTATCTCCACAGGTCTTGCATACATGTCGGTCCTCGGTGTGAGTGAGTTGGTGCGCTTCTAGACTTTTGTGGTGAGAAAACGATTTCTGGCATTTGTCACAAATGAAAGGTCGCTTACCAGTATGCAAGCTGACATGTAGAGACAGACTTTTCTTGGATGATAATTGCTTTTGACAGATATTGCAAGAAAATGGATTTTCACCATTGTGTTTTCGCATATGGTATTCCAGGTGACACTTATATATAAATGCCTTATCACATTCTTTACAAACGTGAGCTTTCTCATTGTCATTAGTAGATTTAGTATTAACGGATTCTTTACCGTTCGTTCGATTGACTTCATCCGTTGTTAAATGGGCGGATAACTGATGCGGAGGATGAAGTGATTTTTTGGATGAACTGCCTTCATGCGGAAGTCCCTGCTCAGCACAGTGCACATGCATATGTGAGCTAAGATTCGTTAACTGAGAAAACGATTTTCCACATTTGTCACAGGTGTAAGGACGTTCTCCGGTATGCATTCTCTTATGCCTCTCTAATTTACTTTCGTAGATAAAATTCTTTCCACAAAAATTACAGACATAATCATCCTTTCTTCTTTTAACTAATTTCGCTCGCGCGACTGACTTCTTGGCAGATTCTTTCTTACCTCGAATTATTTTCGTTTGAGAAGTAGATTTCCTTTTGACAGACTGTTTCTGATCTCGGACTGATTTGCTTTGAGAGGCAGCTTTCTTTTTGTCAGCGTGTTCATCTTGATTTGCCGGTTTTGCTTTACAAACTAGCTTCCCTTTGTTCAACAACTTTTTGCCTTCCTGAATAGATTCTTTGTGTCGAACTAATCCTCTCCCATCAGATTTTTTCTGATTTTGTTTGATTAATTTGGTTTGTCTAACAGGTTTGCCTTTGACAATCCGCTTCTTCTGTGGTTGTACAGGTTCCGCTTCAGCAGCTGGTTTCCTCTTAGCGGACGGACTTTGACCTTGTTTCGTTGATTTCCTTTTGCCGGACAGCTTCTTATCTTGTTGCGCCGGTTCTGTTTTCACAACTGGTTTACTCTTAGCGGACGCACTTTGACCTTGTTTTATTGATTTCCTTTTGCCTGATGGCTTCTTATCTTGCTGCGCCGGTTCTGCTTTCACAACTGATTTACTCTTAGCGGACGGACTTTGACCGTGTTTTATTGATTTCCTTTTGCCTGATGGCTTCTTATCTTGCTGCGCCGGTTCTGTTTTCACAACTGGCTTTCTCTTAGTGGACGGACTTTGACCTTGTTTTATTGATTTCCTTTTGTCTGACGGTTTCTTATCTTGCTGTGTGGATTGTATTTGACGAGCTAGCTTCTTCTTTACGGATGGTTTCTGATCATGTAGTACTAGTTTCGTTCGAAGGACAGATTTACTTAGGGCGAACCGCTTCTTATCTTGCTGCAATGATTCCATTTCAGGAACTGATTTTCTTTTGACAGGTAGTTTCATATTATTCCGTTGAACTGATCACCTGGAAGAAAAATTTGAACAACTTTAATATCATGAGTATGCAGTGACTGAATTGAAATAACAAAATTACTATTTTGATAATAGTTGGCAGCAGGGATTTTCGCATTATGATTATAAAAAAAATACTACCGAATGTTCTCGATTATAGCTTTTGATACTCCTTCCAAATATAATTCACAAGTAGGACCTTTGTCCCTCGGAACCATTTCAATTTTCTGATGTTATTACTTTAAAACACTTGTTTTCATTAATTTATAATCCGTGAGCTTTCGGGACGTCAAAACGCGTTCAAGCAAGTACAAACAGATGATCTTCTTCATTCCCTAATTTTCCTTGCTTGAAAACGGGCGAGCGTTCAGAAAGATTGAAAATTATAAATTTATGAGAACAAGCGCTTCGATGTTACATGTAGATGCATCTATTTGAATTTCTGTCACTGATCTGACAAAACCAGTGAAACATGCTTGCAGAGTGTACATTACTTGCACTCAATTGAGACACTAACTCACCATACATTTCATAAAAACTGTTTTCCCTTTTTTATGAGATTTGTTCTTCCAATAGAGCAAGTACCGGATGATCGCGGTCTTCCCGCTATTTTTGTCTTCATTCAATTGCTTTGAAAACGCTTCGTTTCAGCTGCTTTCTGCCTAACTTGTCGTCACAAAATCATGAATCATCATTTTGTGTCCAACCAAACATATGGAAGAGGTATAAGAACCATATATATATATATATATATAATAGATGTAATTGAAAATAGATAAAACTATAAAATGAAATTAAATCACAAGTAGAAAGTAAAAGGAAGATAATAAAATATATATATATATATATAATATTTATTATATATTATTTATTTATTTATATATATATATATATATATATATATATAAAAGCATAAACCAGTGCAGATAAAGGTGGTGCCTTTGTCATACTGGAATATTCTGATTATCTACTTTTAATGAATGAAGAGCATTTATCGGACACGAGAACCTACTCAAAAGTTGAAAAATATGAACCTCAAAGCACACTTAATTTGATAAGAACATTTTGTAACCGATTTAGAAGCATATTAACGAAAGATGAATATGAGTACTTGTGGAAATTCCATGCAAAATTACCCTATTTATATGGTTTACCGAAAGTGCATTAAGTATCGAGCAATTTTATTGCCAAAACTATCGACAAATTTGGATTTCTGGAAACAGCTGTACCTGAAAATCTAAAATTCCGGCCTATAATATCGGGTGTTAATGCACCAACAAATCATTTAAGCTATTTTTTAGATGAAATCCTGAAACCCATAACTCGCAAACTGCAAAGTTACTGCAGGGATTCGTCGGATTTTATTTCGAAATTACCGTCTCATATGTCTGATGCTAAATTTGTCTCATTTGACATTATTTCACTTTACACGAATATCGATCACAATTTAGGAAATGAGGCAATAGCATATTGGATAACTAAATATCGGCAACTGATAAGCGATAGATTTTCTAGTGATTTTGTATTGGAAGGTATGAGCATTGTTTTAAAGAATAACTTCCTCGACTTTGATAATAAAATTTATTTACAAATATCTGGCACAGCAATGGGTACGAAGGTAGCCCCAACCTACGCGACACTGACAGTTGGATTTTTGGAGGAGAGAATGTTTACTTTGATGAAAAATATTTTACCTAGTAACGATTTTGAAATATTTCACAACAGTTGGTTATTTAGACGACTGTTTTTTAATCTGGAAAAATTCGCTTGGGGATGTTGACAATTTTCTTTCCATTTTGAATGAATTGGATAATAACTTGCGATTTACTATGGAAGAAGGCAATGAGAAAATTAGTTTTTTAGACGTCTTGATATACAAGGAAGGTGACAAAATAGAAAGGGATATTTTCTACAAAAATACAGACAGTCATAATCATGTTCCTTTCCATTCAGGGCACCCAAAGCATTTGATCAGAAATATTCCTTATGTACTTGCCAGGCGCATTAATACCATTGTCTCAAAAAATGATATGAAAGAAATTCGTTTTGCAGAGATGAAAAACAGATTGTTAAAACTAGGTTACCCGGTTCATCTAATAGATGATTCAATCAGAAAATCAAAAACCGAACAAAACATTGGAAAACTAGCAAGTGACACTAACCAACCAATCTCATATGTTCAGACATATAACCCAAACAATCCAAAAGTTTTTCAACACATCGTAACCCCAGTATTTGCAACACTACAATTAACGGAGAAATTTAGGAATTCGAAATTAAGAGCCTCATACCGTCAACCACCTTCCCTTCTTCAATTATTGCGGAAAAATAGACGATTTATCATATCTGGGGCTTCAAAATGTAATGACAAAAGGTGTTACTGTTGTCAGCATTTAATAACCGGGAGAGAACTAAACTATAAAATTGACAACGTTGAACTTTTATTCTGAACTTTTAAACTTTTATTCTGAAATCAAATTTCAATTGCTCCTCCAAAAATATTGTATATGCTTTGCGATGTCGAGGATGCGAACAACTATAAGTGGGTCAAACCGGTGACGCTTTGCGTTCGAGGATCCGAGTTCATCGAGAACAAATAAATTTATCCCGATACAGAATGCTCTATGTCAGCAAGCATATCTATGAGTGTGCGAAGAACTTCAATCCTTCTTTTAATGTTATTCCCCTTCTTCAATTACCAGCTGAGTGCGATAGATTGTATCGAGAAAATAAAGAACAGATGTGTATTAAACTAATAAGACCGTCATTGAATAGGGATATAGGCACATCGACTTGATAAGATATCTCATTTTTCTATCACAGTGATGACAGTGTGCAAACATGGATATTTTTCTTTTCATTATCATGTTTATTATTGAGTTATCTAGTTCTATGATTACTGAACTACGATGTATTTTGTTTTTGAATACATTCATTTAGCCCTTGATAAGCCTGCAAGCCAGGCAGAAACCGGTCGGGCTCTATCTGAACATTTGTTGGTTTTTCCTTTTACTTTCTACGTGTGATTTAATTTCATTTTATATATATATATATATATATATATATATGTGTGTGTGTGTGTGTGTGTGTTTTAAGGTTGGCAGAAAATCATTATTGAGGCAAGTGTTGTTGTATAAAATATCACAATCGATCTTATTAACTTTTAGTTAGTGATGTTCCATTTGTCTATATAGTTTCTTTTCGTGAGTTGTTAAAAAACGCAAAATACACTTTGATAACCATTTTATAATCATACAACTTACATTTATTATTACATAATCATTACATCATACAATTAGATTTTTGTAACCCTGAGGATGGACGTTGTAACAGTCCGAAGTACCGGTTGTATGATTATAAAATTGTTATCAAAGTGTATTTTGCGTTTTTTAACAACTCACGAAAAGAAACTATATAGACAAATGGAACATCACTATCTAAAAGTTAATAAGATCGATTGTGATATTTTATACAACAACACTTGCCTAAATATATATATATATATATATATATATTTCAAATTTCAGATCTATGATTTCATCGAAGATCTAATGTTGACACATTCATTAACTTTTGTGACACACTTGATGAAGTATCGCAATTTTGAGACATCGAAATTGCAACAATGATTTGTTTCCAGTTACATTCACAGTGAAGAGAATATAAGAATGTTTATAGAGAAATTTGGATGAAAGCAGCCGCCGGTTACTCATCCTTCGTGACCGGAAAGCGAGGTTTCTCGAAACCGACGGTCCACCTAGGAAACCTGTTGGTGATCATTAAAACAGAGGAACATCAGCAGCTAGCAAAGAGAACATGTTCCTGTAGCATTTCGAAGACTACTCATTCATATCTCAGCGTTCAGGTGACCCAAGAAGTTGGTCTAGCGAAATCCTCGCTCAAAAAATATTCTCAAAGAAAAGGGTTTAAAACCATAGAAGATAGCATCTGTTCAAACTTTGCTTCCAGATGACCCAAGGAAATGATTGAGATTCTGCAGGATTGTGGTAGCGCAGTTAGAAGTGATGAAACGTTCCACCGAAATGATTGTGTCAACAAACATAACCCCTTCATCTATACTGAAGGATAATTTTCTGATTTTCTGACGAGAAGACTATATGTTCTTCTGGCATTGCGTGTTGGGCTAAGCCATCACCAGACATTGGTGTTGTGTGAGGGCTGAATACCACCATGAATTCATAGCGTAATAAGCACATTCTTCTACTCATGTCATCCCGCCTCTGAAACAGCTTCGGTGTATAAGAGCAGATTTTATCAACAAGATGGATTTCCTCCGCATTTTGCGACAGCAGCAGTTCGACTGTTGCTCTACAACCAACTGGCGATGGATTGGTCGTGTTAAAGCTATCTAATGGCCTCAAAGAAGTCCGATCTTTCATCTTGTGACTTTTGGTTGATTGGATACCGCAAAGATCTACACAAGTTCCCGAAACTATCTACAGCCGCGCCAGTCAGGCGCAAAATTTTGTTTTATTCCATTCCAAACTTAGTGATGAATCAAATCCCCAATGTGCATGCAATTTCGATTTTATTAAATGAACTAGAGTTGTGCCCCAGTACCAAATGTGAGATATGCAAATCGTTAATGTTTTGAAGAAATTGCCACGGCATTGACTAACCATGATAGCAATACATAAGAATAGTATTTTACAAATCCTCCGTGTCATGATAGAGGCAGTGTTCATTTAATCAGCTTCGATGGAAGTGCCTTACTTTAATGCTCAGCCTTATTCATTTTCTTAAGCTTGACCATGTCACCAATATCACTTGTCACTTATTATCAGAGCAAAATATCACAGGCAAAGACAATGATCATAATTGACTTATAGGATGTAAATGGGTCCACAGTACTATTCAGATTAGAAGTGAAGCTTAATTTGGTGAATCAAAAAATTATTTAACTACAAAAATTGCACCAACCCGCAATTAAAAATGAATAGCTGAATTCTAACTGAACAGAGCATCATGATTCTAACTATTTATAACTCAATTTTACACAGTGACTTCTATAGAACGTGGATTTCAGTTAATAATTTGTACAAGATGCTTAACTTAACAGATCCACTTAGCCTGGTGGAAAAGAGCTGTGTCAACAAGATCTACTAAGTTAGCAAACTTGAAATTTGAGCCAAGAAGCAGAACAAGATCTCAACTTCTGTATGAAGACTTGCATTCTGAAGACTTCATGAAGAATGCGGTTCATGAAATTCCCTTCATAACCAGTTTCATTGACTTCTTGTCTCGGCTTAAAGCATTAAACCCTCGCATTGTATCAAGGTGAGGCACAGCTTAGAAGTACCAAGGTGTAATGAATCTATCACCTCTAATAAAAATGTCTTCATTTTTACGCTTTCACAATGCATCAAAGAAATGAAAAAATGTAATTCAATCAAAATTATTATCAACTAACTTTTTTTTATTCAACACAGTTTTCACTGATAACGCGAGCTACATGGTTGCCACTAACTGGGTCCTTGCACTTGAAACATTTCGTATTAATATTGAAAATTTTCCAGCATCGTGATATGCCTGACATCTTGGAGCACTTTCTCTACCGCAACCTACCGGTGTAGTTTCAGGAATGTGCGCTTTCAGTCGACCATTAAGTAGTTCCATGAGGGAAATGACCTGACTATGTAAGCCACAGGTTGTGTAAATCGAGTAATAACGCACTCAATTACCAAACCTCTGGCTAATTGTCTCAAAAACTATCGTCTCCGTTTCATGACATGGACGGACAATTTAAATGAATGGTCATAATTTATGTTGAAATCAAGATTTCAAATACAGGGATGAGAATGTGGTAACGGGGCACCGTGGAAATTCATGTTTCAATGGGGCCCAAATATAAAAATAATAAAGAATACATTAATAGGGTGGACCTATTCAGCCCCCACCCGGATTTCCGCGGAAAATGCATTAACGCCAGTCACTTTTTGTTGTAACTAGATGTAGTTGCCGTCTGCGAGATGTGGAATTGCCGAACTCTGAGCGCAGTATCTCGAACCGAAAAAAGCCGTAGATTGGATGGCTGCCTCCACAAGTCAAATGGAGTGGAGCACCTCCATCCGCTGAATGCAGCAGATCCGCAAATGCAAGGTGTAACAGTTATCTTATCATCTAAAGGAAAAGTGTTTAATATAGATACAAATCAATAAATTCAATGTACAATGGACTGAACAATGGAATGTACAATGGACATGAATGGAACAATACAGCTAGTGAAACTATAACTACTAGTAGCAGCCATAAAGTGCAGAAATACCAGCAGGAAGAGTTTAGACACAATAACTTGTTAAGGCCTAACGCTAATCACAAAAGCACCCTTACACAACTGAACTACAATTTTAAAAAAGACGACAATTATAGAACGACCCATCGAATTTCACTTGTTTGTTGAGTTTAGGACTCAATTTTTTAATGTAAAAAGCTTCTTTGATATTTAGGGCAAATCCATCACTATCTGATGCCAGGATTTTGAAATTTTCAGAGTTACATCTGCAACTACAATTCAGTCGGTGATCAAAGATCGCCGAGATTTTGGACTTATGCTCCTTAACTCTAATGTTTAGGTGTCTGAGAGTTTTACCAATGTAGGTAAAGCGAGGATCAACCTCACATGTGAAACAATATACAACACCTGATTTCAACATTAAAGGAGTTCTGTCCTTGTTCGAAAAGTAGCTTTTCAACTTTGTGCAAGTGAACACCCACCTAACCTTGCTGTCAGGATCAATCCGATTAAAAATGCTCTGAAGTCTCTTCTGAAAGAACAGAGACTGCTGTCCAAAAAAAGGAATTTTAACAACATGGCTGTATGATTGATCAGACTTGACAGAAGGGTTAGAAAATTTTTTATCTAGGAATTTTTTGGTGGTATCCACGATAAATGAGGACGGGTATCCATTGGCTTTGAAAATGTGACTCAGTTTATCAATTTCATGACCGCCGTATTTGACGGTCTCAAAAATTTGGTGTTTATTGCAATAATTGCATGGTGAAGGAAGTGTACATATTGTTAACACCTGATGACGGCGGACAAGAAACGCCGAAACGCGTCGTACCAATAGAAACAAAGTACATCCACTCAGTGTTCTAATGGACTCCATGTAATGACATTATTTTACTCCACCTCTTCTGCATTCGTGTTGTTTTAATTTCCGATTTTCAAATTGACGAATGATGTTTGCTCAGTAACTTAAGTGAGCTAGTGAACATGATATTTTTTGTGGTAACGTGGCTGTTACACATCACCAATACGGCTGGTCTTTTTCACAGGTTGAACCGGAAATATGATCTGTCTTTCAAAACCCTAAGATTCTTTGAAAAATGCAATTCCAAAATTTTGAAAACGACTTGTGATATTTCCTTTCTTGAACAATGTCTGAAGCATAGTTGTATTCCAAAATTCTTAAAGTTGAAAGATTCCAACAACCTTCTATCTCCACACACAGTGCGGGAGCGGCAAGTTCGCAAAATTGCGCTTATTATCAAGCAACACAGGTCTAAGTTGAAACAATTGAGGAAAAAAAGATCTAAAGTGAGGGAGGATATCTGTAGATATCTTAATGTGGTCGATAAGTTGTTGTTCTCCAAGTTCTTTGTTAGAGAAAACCTCAAAAACTCTAAGCGGATCAATGAGATTCACAAAATTAAGTTCCAGAAATTATGGTTGCAAAGTAAGTTAGCCACTCCTGTAGACACGGTCAAGAACTTAAGTGACTTGCAGTTGTCTGATGACCAGCTTGAGTTACTTGGTACAGGTCTGAAGCATCCCACAGTGCCGGGACGGAATGAGTCTCTTAACCTACAATGCCAACTCGAGAAACTGGTCTATTTCCATAGAAATAACGTAAATGTCAATCAGGTGAACGACATAAAAACCGCTTTGCACACCTACCAAAAAAGGTTGGTGAATTTTACTAAGGCCCCTGATGCGAAACACAAGTTGGATCTGATAAAAACTTACGTAACAATGACAGCACAAAACTCGTGCCGCTTGACAAAGGTAATGATATCGCAGTATTAAATACCGATGACTATTACACCAAGCTCAATGCTATCATTGACTCGGACAAATTTGCCAAAGTGACATTTCTAGATGATGAGATGCTGCTACATCATCCCATTGTTAAGCAGCAGAATAAGTTGAAGTGTTACTTGAACAAACCGCATGTGGACTGTAAAACGTTCGATTTTATCAATCCAATAGGCTCCAATTGTGGCAAACTTTACGGCACTGCTAAAGTACATAAACAGGGTACTCCTTTGCGACCTATTGTCGCCAGTCACGGTACCTCTGAGTATAACTTAGCGAAATATCTTAATCAGTTCATCACACCTATTATTGATACTGAGTTTTCAGTCCAAAGTAATAGTCAGTTGATTGATGCTATCTCGAAATATCAATTCTCGCCTGACTCCAAGTTAGTTAGCTTTGATATTGAGAGCTTGTTCACGAATGTCCCTCTGGATGAAACGATCAACATCGCTTGTGAGAAGGTCTACAATGGTGATGGTCTTAAACCGCCGTTTAGTCAAGATGTGTTTAGGAATCTTCTCAAATTCGCTACTGGTGGCATTTTCAGCTTCAATGATACTTTGTATGTTCAGCGTGATGGTCTGGCGATGGGCAGTCCGTTAGCCCCAACCTTAAGTAACCTCTTCGTGGGTTCACTTGAGAGAAAATACTTGAAGCAGAGTTGTCGAAACGTAAAGTTTTATGCTAGGTACGTGGACGACATTCTTGTGATGTTTGAGGATGATGATCATTCGACTTTCTTGGATTATATCAACTCGTGGCATGATAATCTCAAATTCACTGTAGAAATAGATATGAAGTCCATTCCATTTTTGGATATAAACTTAGACATCGAAAGCAATGTTGTGAACACCACTGTCTACCGTAAACCCACGTACACGAATCTGGTGTTGAATCACGCTGCCTGTTGCCCCTTACAATGGAAACGAGGCCTGTTACTAACCTTGATCAACCGAGCTTACGTAGTTTGTAATTCCTGGCTTAATTTCCACAATGAAATTGATAAACTGAGTCACATTTTCAAAGCCAATGGATACCCGTCCTCATTTATCGTGGATACCACCAAAAAATTCCTAGATAAAAAATTTTCTAACCCTTCTGTCAAGTCTGATCAATCATACAGCCATGTTGTTAAAATTCCTTTTTTTGGACAGCAGTCTCTGTTCTTTCAGAAGAGACTTCAGAGCATTTTTAATCGGATTGATCCTGACAGCAAGGTTAGGTGGGTGTTCACTTGCACAAAGTTGAAAAGCTACTTTTCGAACAAGGACAGAACTCCTTTAATGTTGAAATCAGGTGTTGTATATTGTTTCACATGTGAGGTTGATCCTCGCTTTACCTACATTGGTAAAACTCTCAGACACCTAAACATTAGAGTTAAGGAGCATAAGTCCAAAATCTCGGCGATCTTTGATCACCGACTGAATTGTAGTTGCAGATGTAACTCTGAAAATTTCAAAATCCTGGCATCAGATAGTGATGGATTTGCCCTAAATATCAAAGAAGCTTTTTACATTAAAAAATTGAGTCCTAAACTCAACAAACAAGTGAAATTCGATGGGTCGTTCTATAATTGTCGTCTTTTTTAAAATTGTAGTTCAGTTGTGTAAGGGTGCTTTTGTGATTAGCGTTAGGCCTTAACAAGTTATTGTGTCTAAACTCTTCCTGCTGGTATTTCTGCACTTTATGGCTGCTACTAGTAGTTATAGTTTCACTAGCTGTATTGTTCCATTCATGTCTATTGTACATTCCATTGTTCAGTCCATTGTACATTGAATTTATTGATTTGTATCTATATTACGTAAGACATTCACCTTTCAACCTAAAAGTGTTTGAGATGTCGTGAGAAGCATGGAGTACGTATATTAGGTAGAGCGGTAACTCCGTATTTATTAAATCCCCAATGTGTATACACCTTCGATTATATCAAATGAGCTCGAGGGGGATATAGTTGGTAATTGCCACCAAATGTGAGATATGCAAATTTTTGAAAAAATTGCCACGGAATTGAGTGATCATAACAGTAATGCTGACGGAATGATGGCATCTTACAGATTCTCATAGCCATGACAGCTTTGGAGAGTTGATGTTTGTTAAATTAGCAATTCGATGGGTTCCTATTATATACTTTCATGCTCAACCTCAAGAGTATTTTCTTAAGCGTCATCGTATCACAGGCACCCTGCCACTGGTAGAGCAAAATAACAGTATCAAAGATAATGATTTCTATTAACTTTGAAAGATGTACATGGGTCCACATCACTATTCTGATCTAAGAAATTAAACATGAATATGGTGAATCATAAAATCATGCCGGTGAAGATTGAATTAGAAACATGAAATATCAGCCAAGAAAGCACGAATAATATCGCGACTTTTTCATGAAGACTTCCTTTACAATACGGATATGAAATTCCCTTGATAATCAGCTTAATTTCTGCTTAGTTAAGATGCTCATTAGCAAGTATTCATTCCTTTTGATATCCAACTTGTTTCATACTACTTATATTGGGGTGTCATCTCGGTAGTATATAAATTGACAAAATTTTGACTTTTTTAAAACTGTTCAAATAATTTTTTGGACCACGACGGGAACGTCATCTCCGCAAAAAGCTGAATCTTTTCATATAAAAATTTTCTCTGTATACAGATACGTTTTTGAGTCGACACTCTACCTATACATTCCTACTATATGGTGAGAAGACAATGAAGTTGAACTTATAGTCTGGGCGAAAGAATGAGGAAATATGGTATACCACCAGGACTGCGAAAGTGGAAGTAGAAGCAGTAGGAGGCGGTTGTTTTCAGAAGAGCGGAGGCGAGCGCCTGGTCACCGTTTTTTCTTCCAATAATCGTCGATATGTGTTTCACGACAGAGCGAAATTTCTCACTGTGATTAGAAGAGTACCTATCACCAGCAGTCTTGAACCGATTACATACATGATTCCGAAATCGAGAGTGAGGGCTTAAATCAAGCGCGATTTCGGATTCCGCCAAAAAACGAGATTCAGTCAAATCTCACTAAATCAACAATTCGAAATTCTATTTCAGTCTGGCTTTTTTGCATCGTTCGTCGGAGATCTGTCGACAAATTTGAATAAACCAAAGCAGTAAACAGTAATCAAATAAGATTTGCAATAGAAATTTTGTTGAGACTGGCGATGAGCACCGCAAAAAATTGTAGCTCGCAAGACAGTGAGATGCGAATGAAAAGGTAGTTCTCTAAATCAAGGTCCCCCATTATTAGAAGCGGAAGCGAATAAAAATCAAACTCTTCCGCAGCACTGCTAATCAGTGTATTAAGCAGTCATCTTCATAATTGGATGTAAACAGTAAAACATAAATTTGATCGAAATTCACATATTTCAGTGCACCGCTGTTATGATTTGCATTTTCCTGCCTCATAAATTTTCCGGTAGGAAAATATATCATGGAATGGATGAGTTATAGATTTTCCGCCCGTTGCTCATAAATCACAACATGATCTGTGATTTACATTTTTTCATCATGCTTGAATTTCCGTAGCATTCCTCACGAAAGTCAAAGTGGTGAATGCCAAGAGACAAGGGCTGTATGCTAACAAGGGTAAGAATTTTAAAGAAAGCTCAAGAAGTGATGAAAGCATAGCATGAAGGGAGACACAAGACAAATGGACGCTTCTGTGTTGGGGAGAAGGTGCATCTTTGAAATACAAAAAGGGACGATCGGAAAGGTAATAAATTCGAGTCAGCTTGGAGCAACATAGCGTTCATCATAGAAGCAGAACACGGTAGGAATACCTATAGACTTAGAGGCGAGGTGTCTCAAAAGATCAAGAAGAAACTGGAAAATGGTATACATCTGAAACGCTTTTATCAATGAAGTATAACTGATGGATAAATGTTGTTTTTAATTGAGATATAATTTTCGGAAATTTTATCATGAGTGGAAAAATGTAAAATACGATATCATTTTTTCTATACTTAACTCTTTAACTAAATCAACATGCACAGTATGTGACACAAAGTGCATCAAAGAGCAATACAATATACGTAGTCTGCAAGACGGAAAATCTATAACATCGGAAAATTGAACTATAATTACAGTTTACTACTGCGGAAAATCCATCTATGAATTTGTTTCCCACCACAAAATCTGTCTATTATTCTCTTTCCGATCGGAAGCCAAATACGTAGGAAATTCTAAAATATAACATTGGTCCGAGAACCGGTGCACCGGTACACTGCACACATTTCAAATTTACAGGATGTGAAAATTCGAATAAATACATGCAAATACTCGTCAATGAATGATCATTTATTATTTATCAACACATTACTACTCACTATCAGCTACGAGTAAATTAATCGTGTTTATCCCATCATTTTTTTCTTCAAACCGGCACCATATATATGTGCAGTTATGTACCTATACAGCACAGGTTGTGGCTGAAACACGTCAATCAAAAAAATGTGTTGTACTATTTACAAGAACATAAGAAATTATACATTAACACAATCTCTATTTACCATAGTAATGAGATGCTCTTTCATTGATCTCCATTCACATGTTATCAAATTGGAGATCAGCTGATACATAAGGCCAAGCATAGGGCTATTAATTTCTGGTATTGTGAATTATCAATTCGAATTCCTTGTCTATAGGTTACCAAGACAACTACTCGCAATGCAACTGAAGCGATATTTGACATCAAAATGTGGGATGGAGATCAGCCCGTTCATAAACTTGACTAAATGTTAATAAACTAATCCTGGTATAAATGTAGAGAAAGTCATAATAAGACGTGTGCAGTGTGCAGCACATTAAGTAAACGTTATATTTTACTTATGTATTGGGATGGGCAATTTTGCAACCTGGAACCTCAAATCGACAATTTCACTGTATTTTCAAAGTCGAGCGAGGATCATATTCTGCATCTTCGAACCGTGTTTTCTCGTCTACGCGAGCATGGCCTCGTACTCAGGAGAGACAACTGTTTGGTTTGTAAAATCAGAAATAGATTTTGTAGGTTACCACGTCAGCTGCAGGATTTCAGTCTCAACAATGCAAGGATGACGCCATTCGCAATTTTTCAGTTCCTTCAAGCATCAAGCAAGCTCAAGAATTCACCCTGTGGTTAATTACTATCACAATTTATTTCTAAACTTGGCACGTATTCTGCATCCTATTTTCTCAGATCTTGTTGGGAAGCCTCGAGCGCTCATTTGGGACTCCTAACAACAAGAAACATTTGATTAAGCAAAAGCAGCTCTTGCCAATGCTGCATTGTTGGTTCATCCGCGAAGCAATGCCAACCTGTCTATAACTACTGATGCATCACATCATGCAATCGGTGCTGCTCTCATCAAGGCTAAGTTCAACCACTCGCTTTCCTTAGTCGGAAGCTATCCCAACCTCTGCAGCGATACGGTGCGTTTGACAAGGATCTTTTAGCAGCATTCGCAGCAGCAGCACGGCATTTCCATCATTTGCTAGAAGGTAGAAAATTCACACTTTGGACTGATCATCAACCTCTACTTCACGCCATCAAAAAGAGAAGCGATCCTTGGACTGACCCCAACGTCAGTAGCAGAACTCTCAGAGTATAACGTCACAATTTGTTATATCAAAGTTACTTCAAACGTCGTTGCAGATTCTCTCAGTCGCATTTCAATTTATTCTGTTCAGTTCGGTCTGTATTGGACGGAGATTTCTGTAGCTCAGCTGAACTCTCCTGAATTCCATTATTATCACGACCACAATCATAACTTGGTTTTGAGGGATACTGCAATTAATGATTCAAGCTTCACAGTGCTCTGCGAAATTTCTCAGGGAAACCCTCGACCGATAATCCCACAGCAGCTCAGAAGACATCAGAGCCACGAAAAGTGGTTTGGAAAGTATGGCTAAAGACATAAACAATTGGTCAAGAGAATGCCATTCATGCCACTCCTCGAAAATCATCAAACATTCTCGCGCAGATATCATACCAGAAAGCAATCCTCATAGACGTTGTAGTGAAATTCATGTAGATAAATTCGGTCCTCTTCCTCCTTCAAAACAACATGCTTATCTTTTTACTATGATTGATCGCTCAACTCGCCGGTCTGAAGTTACCTCCATGACAGACTCTACCACATCCTCATGTGCATTTGCATTTCTCGCGTCGAAGTAGGCCTAGACGTTGTGGCAAGTGATAGAGGCCCTCCATTTATTTCTGATTTATGGAGATCCTTAGCAACATCTGGATACTAAATCCGATATACCACAGCATACCACCCTGAATAGATTTGGTGCTATCGAAAGATTTCGTAGATTTCATGCGATGAATTCATGCCATCTACAGATTTTAATTCTTCTCTTCTACTGAATCCACCTCTGATTCGGAATGAACTGCGAGTGAATCTTCGCTTAAAATGACCTTACGCTTTGTCAACAACTCTTGAACTGGCTTTTCGTATTCCAATGCTGTCATGATTGCTGCTCTCCGATCGAATCTACAAATCTACGGTTTGATGGAGGAATGTTGTACATGTCAGTTTGATTCCAAAGTTGTAAGTACTCATGGATTTCACAACCAACTCTCAGTGGGCAGCGATCTCGAAATGGAAGTGGAGATTTTCACCGGGCAGCATCGCTGATATTAGGTGATGGAACTCATAGTCTTTTGAAATCTGTCCCAATCACTAAGAGAGTTGTGCTGGAAGAATTGTATGTGGTTCAACTTGTTTCAAGAAACCCCCTCTATCATTAAAATGGAAGAAGGTTGGTTTCAAATCATGCTTGCAATTGCACATTGCTTCATGGAATTGCTCTATCATTAAGAATGAAACGGTAAAAGTTGGTTGAACATGATAAGTTGACAGTGAACACTGTTTACCTTAATTATATAAAATATTGCCACTGACTTTCGCAGCAATTAAGAGCGAGATTTTTTTTACTGAATTTTCACCCCTAGCACAGCTATGAGCCATGAACGAAGCTAGGGGTTACTCAATGAAAAGTAACAAATTGTATTATTTTAAATAAATTTTAAAAAAAACAGATCTTCTAATCTGATTAAGCTGTCCCCATCAGAAACCTGTTCGTACGCCTCTTGAAAGCATCAAGATTGTATTGGTCAGGGAAAGTGGTCTGGGGAAGCTGATTCCAAAGCTGTGCCGTGCGAACAAAAAAGCTTTTCGAGCGACTCACAGTACGTGCGCGTTCTAAGCTCACATTATAGCATGTGAGTGCATTAGCTCTGCGTGTGCTTCTGTAGGAGATCTTAGGTTTGGGTACGCACTCATTTACTGCAGAGCTGCTTCTACCGAAATAGTACCTGTAAAAGAGACTGAGTGAAGCAACATCTCGTCTGACGGAGAGCGGCTGCAACTTGCTAGCAAGTTTTTCACCCATGAGATTCTTGACACGTTTCTCAACCCGTTCAAGGAGGTTAAGATGCGTTTGTGGGGCGCCTGCCCACAGATGACAACAATACTCCATCCGAGGACGAATAGTGGACTTGTAAAGATAGCAGACAGTCTGTGGTGGAAGATAGCTGCTGGCACGATAGAGACTACCAATGCGTTGAGCTGCCTGCTTGCTGATGGATTGGATGTACGGTTTCCATGACAAGTCTTTCGTAACCGCCAATCCAAGGAAGGAGATGGAATCTTGTTCTCTGATCCTATTATCTGACATCTTAATGCTATGATCATCTCCTTTACGTCGTGAGTGCAGAATACTCTGAGTTTTTGAAGGACTGAAGGAAACAAGCCAATTGGCGCCCCATTCTGAGACCCTGCGTAAGCCTTCATTAAGAACGTCGCATAACTGCTGACGTTGCTGAGTGCTTTTAGCGAGTCGCTCATTGGAATTGAAGAGTGTTGTGTCATCTGCATACATCACCAATTTACTCACTAGGCAGTCTGGGAGGTCGTTGATGTACAGCAGAAAAAGAGTGGGTCCCAAAATTGACCCTTGAGGAACTCCTGCATTGACAAACTTGGTGGAAGACTTTTGGCCATCTAAGACGACAGATATCTTCCGGTCACTAAGGAAAGAAGCAAGAAGTTTGTGGAGTTGATCAGCAACTCCATAGGACTTTAGCTTCATAAGGAGTTCCCGATGCCAGACTTTATCGAATGCCTTGGAAATATCCAAGGCAACTGATCTCGTCTCACCTTGTCTGTCAAGGACACGACTCACATGTTCAGTGACATATGAAAGAAGATCTGCAGTTGATCGAGAGTGCCCGAAGCCATACTGTTCTTCTGATAGAAGGTTCTGAGTTTCAAAGGAAGTTAACAATGTGTTGGTTAATCACTGCTTCAAAAATCTTGCCAGCAATTGGAAGCAGGCTGATAGGACGGTAACTAGATGGAAGAGATGAGTCAGAACCTTTCTTTGGAACTGGAACCACGGAAGCTACTTTCCAAAAAGAGGGAAACTCACCGGTGGATACACATCTACTGAACAGTTTAGATAAAAGTGGAGAAAGCTCAGGTGAGAGATGCTTGAAGACCGAAACCGGGATGCCATCTGGTCCACTAGACTTAGAGCTATCGAGACCGGCGATGATCTTTTTGACGTTTCGGACTGTGACTGAAGGAGGACTAACTGTCTCATCAGTGCGCGTGGGAATTGGAGGTGGAATTCTACCTCCATCGTCTAATGACGAATTCTTCGCAAACTCTTTGCAAAGAAGCTCGGCTTTGTCTGCTGAGGTTGTCGCCATAGAAGTACTGACTTCGGCATGACGGAGTGCTGGGATGGAGGATTTGTTCCTATTGGTGACACTGTTGTAAATCCTCAAGAAGTCCTTAGAGCCAAGCTTTTGGGTAGCAATGGATTTCCGTATATACAAAGCGTAACGGCTTTTGGCCTGATGTATGGTTTCCTTGCAATGTCTACGTGCGGTTTTGTACAATTCAAGATTGCCAGCGCTACTGTCACGCTTATACTTATGGAAAAAGTGGTCACGCTGGCAACTTGCAGCTGCACATTCTGGTGTAAACCAAGGTTGTGAGTGGGGCTTCATTTGGAAAGTACGGTGAGGAATGTAGGCCAACATCCCTATCTGAAGCCACTCTTTATTTTTTTATTCTAAGTTTCGAGATTCTTTAACAAGAGTGACAAAATGTCATTTATGCGTAAGAGCTAAACAAAGTTTCAAAATGATTACCATGAGAATATAGACATAGAAAATTACGATATAGAAATGCGCGAAAGATCATCTATCATGGAATACAGTATATACATTATACAAGATTAATCAAAGCAATATATTCAAAGGGAAATGTACAGAAATAGTCAAAAAATCAGCTACAAAATAAGAAATTAGACAACACGGAAAGCGAACGGAAGACCTTTACATTCAAAACACGTTTAATTTAGTAAATGTTTGTGTTGGTGAAGCTTTACTACCCCTTTTATCATAGTTTACTTCACCACCGTTCGCTTTTCGTGTTGCCTAATATCCTATTATATATCTGAATTTTTTGACTATTTCAGTACATTTTCCTTTGAATAGATTGCTTTCATTAATCTTGTATAATGGATATACTGTATTCCATGATAGATGATATTTTGCATATTTCTATATCGTAATTTTCTATGTCTATATTCTCATGTTAATCACTTTGAAATTTTGTTTAACTCCTATGCATGTTATTTTGTCACTCTTGCTAAAGAATATCGAAACGTTGAATAAAAAATCTACTCTTTACCGTAATCACCCTGAGAAATCGCCACTGGTGATATGATAGCAAATCATCGATGGGCTTCGATAATCGGCGTGATGAACTCTGAAAATCCCAACATTGCCCATCAATATGATATTTGGCATCATGCAAAATTACTGAAGAGAAATTACTGAACTACTTGTTGCTAGAAAGAAACCCCCAATTTTCTTTGAATAACTGAATTCGTTGCATCATCAATCACCTTTATTATTGTGTACAGCATTGTAACAATGATCCTGATATACCGGCACGACTGAGCTATGCCTGTCCGAAATTCAGCACATTCGAGCTACTCACCAATGGCATGAGAATACTATATTTCGTCGAGTGCTCAATTGTGCTCATGATGTAGATATGGATGAAAAATTATAAAAAGAAGGTTTAGGTTTAGTAAATGCTCATCCTAGAACAAATTCCGAAGCTTTAGAGCTTAGCGATAAGATTATCTCAGCGCCGAACTTTCTGGTTTATATCATTTTGTACTCAGGGTGTCGAACGGAAGGCCTGGACGAATTTCCATGATTATTCCAGGTTTTATAAAAAAATCCAGGTGTATCCAGAAACACTTAAATTTTGATTATTCTACTCAATAGAACTAGTACGGAAACTGTGATATAGTGCCAAAACAACATCGATGTTGAAACATAACAAACAAGTGATTAGTTTTTTTACTGAATGATTCATTATCTGCAGCTAGAATCATCAAAAATGTGTCTGGCACTAAATACAAAGCGAAACGATATTACAATTTACATGCAGCTGAAAAATGAACGCGTACCTATCTCAATCGACCTATATATATATGTAATAGTTTTGAAAAATATGTTATAACATGAATAATATACACAAATTCATTTCAAATTCTATTTCAAATATTTCAAATTTCTAACCCTTTGATTATGATAAAGCGTTTTATTTCAAATTTTCTTCGCTACGTGTTCAATTTGATTTCAAATGCCTATCGAGCGAGCCGAAAGAGATGCGCCACGGTATTGCAATATATTTCATGAGTAGTGATACACGTACCGCCCCTGAACGTCTAATAAAGTTATATCATCATCATTCATTCATATTATCATAAATTTCGGTTTTAATTGTTGAATATCTTAATTCTTGAGATAGATGCATGCATGTACATGTATGGTGGGCAGAAATTACACACAAGACGATTTCGTTCGATCACTTTCTGCCATTGATTATGATACACGTGATGAGATTGTAGCTAATTTAAGATTCGAAATAAATTAATAAAGAGGGCTAAACAATATCCAAGATTGGCAAATTGCAAATCTTTGGTTAAGTTGGGTTATAATTGTCATTATAATTGTAGTCATCACTGTCATGTCATTGTGCATGTACATGTAGAATGTTAAGAACTTAAAATCTTAGCAAACAAAATCTAAAATACATATTCTTGTATGTCATTTGTGATTTCCAATAGCTGTTTGCGAAGACGTTTCTGGTCATCCAACTTGTCCTGTAACACTGCTGCCTTTCGCTTTCTTTCAATCTTCGCTTTGTTTCTTGGACCTGTTTTTCTGCATTCGCTCGTTTCGCCTCTTTGTAACTAGATGCGGAATTTCTCGCAGACAGAATAAGTCCTTTGGAAATAGGGAACTTCGACAGATTTCCGTGGCAACGCGCACGAGCAGTCTTTTACCAAACGTTGTGCAACCAGTGATTCCTCATTTTTATTTTCTACCAGTAAATCCCTGTTCGCTGAGACCCCACGTTCTACCGCCGCTTGTCCATTATTGGGACATAATATGATTTTCATGTTTTTTCGCAAATCCAACGTGTTAATGGCTTTCTCTTCGTCGCACAATTTCATTAAAACACATCGAGTCGATCTGATCATCACTTTTGTTGAATCGTTGAACCTGTTGGATAAGGTCTTCGACAACGAAACGTTTCGTATTGAGTATGAATACTATCTGCAGTTTCATACTATCTTCTGACTCACAAAACATAAAACAGGAATCTGAAACAGAAGCGATGAAAAGGATCATTATATAAATAAAGAGCGGCGACCGAAATTGCTATTTTGCCATATACATTTTCCAAGTAGCAATAGCAATTTTCCATTTTCCAGGATAAATATCAATGTTACCGAACTTTTCCCTGATTTTTCCAGGTTTTCCAGGTCGTTCGACACCCTGGCACTGCTTACACGGCTTCCCTCGAAAATTTGCACACTATCATGCTGAAATGTGCTCCCAAAAGATAACACATGAATGTAAGATTGTGTGCAGCGCATAATGACCGTAACAATAACATTGGAAGAGATGAAGGGCAATATAGTTTCAAATCTTAATTTTCTAAAATTTCGGGAAAATGGTTCGCTAAACGTGCATAGAGCCTAAAAAGTTACTGCTGCAGAGTATATTTATTTGATGACCACCACAACTTTCGCAAGTCAGGACTATTTGCACAAAATTGTAAACTGCCAATTGTAAATCCCTCTGTTCCTGAGAAAATTGTTCCTTTCCCGATGTCATCAAAGAACGAATTCGCAGCTTCATTGAGATAAACAGACGGCATGTTGGTTAGGTGAGTCAGATTCCAAGTTACGTTGTGTTAAGTTCCATTCCCAAGTTATTATTTTGCTTGTATAACTAGTTATTTTTGGTACATGGTAGCACTCATACCGGCGTTTGTGTATCCTACGTTACAAGCACATATAGGCCAACGTGCATGTTCAGAGATACTGTTTGTCTTTTCCTAATCTCATTCGTCATACACAGGGCATTTCAACGAACGGTGAACGCTGATCGGAACGAACGGCTTTTTGCTTGATTGAACAGCAATATAACCCCATAAAACTCGGTGTAAGAAATAATGGTAGAAGATCTTTGATACTTTCAAAAATTGCATATTTACGTACTCTGGCTTCAATAAAGTAGTAGTTTGAAATTTGAAAATATTCAAGTGTCAATTTGGGAATGGGCCACCAGGGACCCATTGCTCTTTCGTGGTAGTGAAACCTCGGAAAATTCGATAAAAGAAAAATTTATTGATGCTTTTCGAAATTGCTTGTTTAAGCATCAAGACTTCAGTTCACTGACAATTCATGAATAAAATGAGACTTGCTATTACACAATGCTTCCACCTCTTGTTGTTGATTAGGTATTCAAAAATACATGTACTACTCATAAACCACTCAAAAATCTACGCATATCACCATCAATACGGTTTAGCAGTGGTGCGGGCACGGCACCGGTGTGTACGCCTACAATAACACAAGGCTTAATCTGCGAATCAATATCCGGTCAGTGGATATGCAAGTAGGGATTCATGGCGGCGTGCATAACGTGGGCCTAATGTATGTAAGCCAGGCTCAATATACAATTGAATCTGGCCTGATCACTATCGAATTTAGTCACATCATTTTTTTATCACTATTCCGGAAGGCTAGACCTAGGTCTATGCAAGCTGGCAAGTTCAAAGCTTTGTGTAAGCAGTGTCAAATGGGTGAACTTTGACCCATCATCACCTAGCAACTTCGTGCAGGGTGATGCTGCTACAGCGTGTCTTGGGTGAATCATCACAATAGAAGGATTTTGACATCCTCTATGGATTTTGATATTCTCCAGTTTCACTGGGTTTGATGCAAAAGGCCTGTGTGACGCTTGACGTCAACTTATGTTTTGCAATGTCATTTCCGGGAATTGGCCTACCGACAACGAATTTTGCAGCAGTAAAGCTTGCATTATTTCGCAATTTCAGATGGGAGAAATCCTGCATTGCCAACATACACTTTTCTCCGAAAAAAAACGATGTTAGAGCTAGAAACGGCAGCACTAAATAAGGTCCTACCGGACCATATAGGGTCCATAAAAATTGAAAATTGTCTTTACCTAAAAGAACGATTGAAAGGGTGTTTTAAGCCATGAACGAACGGAACGGAGGAACAGCTCATTTGAGAGGTGAACGAATGAGTCTGAGAGGACAATGAACAGAAGATCGAATGAACTGGTATAAAATATGACCGTGTAAATCCCCTGATCATGCTTCTTCCATGCATATCAGATCGATACGCCCAGATGTTTTATAGACAGAACAACAAGACTCAGGCCTATGAATAGATCCGAAATAAAATACAAGCAAATTATTCGTCCTCGTGCATAACTGTCAATTTGCTGATATCAAACTAATTCGACAAACAAAAGTACAGAGACAAAAAATTCGAAATCAAACAAGCATTACAGGCAGTTATAAGATCCCAACGACGGAAAAGAAACATCCTCATTCACATAGCTCTATTAGTTCTCTTATTTGAGCACTTTTTGAATTTTTGTAATATCAAGCAATTCTACATAAATGCATTTTTACTCATTCCCTAAAGTGTGATAAAAAAAATGCTGTGGCCGAAACAGCTGGTTGAAAGTTAGCTTAAATCAATCCTTACTTCATTTGTTAAATAGAATATTGTATTAAAAGAAAACATATTCGACATTCGGCAGTCATAATCAGAATAAATTCAAAAATTTAAGACACCTACATCTGTGTCATTTGATGAAGTTCTAAATTAAACTTTCGAAAAAATTTGACAGTCGATGTTCTTGTACTGTTTTAATCACAGACATCGAACATTAACAACTAGGTCCTTAATGCTCAATGCACAGACATCGAACATTAACAAATAGGCTCTTAATGCTTAATGCTTTGATGTTCGATGTCTATGACCATTTTTAGTCTACCACCATTATCTGTCTGTATAACCAGACTTCCCTAGCATTATGTGGCTGGATTTTAAAACATTGGATATTTTAGCCGCATGAAAGGAGAAATTTTGAAATTGGTATTCAGTGTTTGCAGTCGGTCATCGATGACTTTTATTCCATACTTGCCACCTGCTTGCTAAATGACTGCACCATCATAGACACAGACATGCTTTAATGTTCGATGTCTATTATCTTAGACAAAGGAATGGCCGAGGAACACGAGAATTGTTAAACCTAAGGTGACCGAGAAGTAGTGAATGTGTGGCAGTGCATTTCAAGCAAGAAAGCATGACTTCGTAATTTTCATTCTTCCTATATGCGAAACAAATATGTGAGCTCTGGTTTGCCAACGTCATTTTGTGTTTGAAATTTTTTTAAGATATGAAAATGTTAAAGCAGCTTCCACGGCATAGGGCCTATGAGTATGAACATGGCTTTTTAACAGCGCAAAAAATGACGCTTGCATTCAAGAGCGCACTTGTCTCAATATCTTTCCATGTGGTCTTGCCTGTGATTCTATATCAGTTGTCATGGGAAGTTTTATGTCGGTGAATGCTTAAAACATATAGAAATCTACCAATATGCAAAAATCTGGTGTGGAACTACGACAGGGGCACTTATTGTTATTTCCTACAAAGATATTTACTTTTTTGACTATCCATCACTATGAAATTGATGGAATATGTTGGTTTTGTTATGGAGTAGCGTTCTTTACGATTTAGGAAGAATTTTAAAGTTTATTTATATCTATAAAATATTTAGACACTTTGGTCTGCAGAAGTAGCCAACCAATTGTTATAAGATGAGCACAAGAAGAAATTTTTGCATTGAAATGCATGAGAAACATTTTTTCATTGAACTTGTAATGAATAATAAACACAATAATATAATTGAATTACGATAATAATTATTTATATAGTTGTAATGAAAATGCTCTATTTAAAAGCCGATCAAGTCATTTTCGTTGGATGACCATAGTTTCTAACCATTTTATTCTCTTTTCTTCTATGAAAAAATCTGTGATCTTATTTAAGGTAGTTGGTTCAACGGCATTTCTGAGCGAGAACAGTTGACAAAACGCGTCTGTTGAAAATATCATCATCTGTATTCCATTACAAACATGATGTCATTGTTCTTCTAGCAATTTACAAATGGAATTTCAACCATCTTTCATTTCTGGAGCAGTTAAGGAATAATTTCAATAGAAATGTCAGTGTAGATAAAGCAGTGGTCCACAAAGACGAATTTCCAATATCAAACACCATCGGACATCATGACCGCATAACACGCCAATAAGCTTCAACTGGCCGATTTGTACAAGACGCTGATCAAATCGCGATGGTTGGTGATCAATATTGTTCTGAAAAACAATCAATTTAAGTGAAAAAGATATGACCATGGAAGTGACGGAATTCATTTTTTATTAAATATTGGAAGGCTACATCATGAATCATGCAACAATGTTTTACTTACTTTTCGCTGAATCGCGCGTTATCTTGAGTGCTTTTCCATATACGCACCTGGCTATGATGAATTTACTGAATCTTCGGCTATCACAAGGTAAGACTACTTAAAAATAATGTAGGCTACGTGGTCTTGCCTTACTTTGCAAGACATGGGAACTTTATGATATCCATTTTCATCCATTTGCTTTGTAGAGAAATCGTGAAATTATTAGTGCGATTGGCTTGATTAAAAAATGACCCACTGACGAGATATTGCATCTCATCGCTTTTTCTGCATTCACTAAGCCATCAAAACCGCGTCATTTTAGGATTGCTAGGATATCATTTAATACATGATGATAATGAAATATTTTAGCAAGCAGAAAGACGTATTTAAAAATTGCTGATGACCATATACACATACATCGTCGCAAGGTCAACAAAAGCAAACTCGCTTAAATCGTTCAACGCACGTGGTTTTTGGCTATTATGAAGTATTCGAAGATGTCTGTACAGGAGTATTCGCACTTTTCTTTATTTCAAGATTGTAAGCAGAATAGACAGACTTTAAAAGTATGCCTTTGTCTGCAGGGATGCAGAGCCTGAATCATAAAAATGCCAAAGCACCGAGTTGCAATTTATTTCGAGATCGAGGCGAATTCGGAAGAGAAAGCATCCCTCCTTTACTCACGCATTAATTATGTCATTAACCATTATAAAGATTTTGATTTCATGTGAATTCGCAGAAGTTCGACAACAAAATCGTTATGACGGATGCCATTTCATTTTAAATTGAATTGTCTTTCCCATTTGCAAATTTCGATCACACGGCGTGGTGTTTCAGGAGATTGCATTCAGTTCGAACATAAGAATTTTTCGAAGTCATGGCTTCATTCAGGCGAATGAGGTAGTTTCTTCAAGCAACGACCACAAATTCACATTGATCAACGCCGACCGATAAATAGATGTCGCTCACAACTGGATTAATTTGCTTTGAAACCTTTTAGGACATTGTGATGCTCAGTTAAATATTCCCTTCATCTGCTGATGTTTTCTGAGTCGTTCCTTATGCGACCAACAGCAATTGTCGCTCAGTTCCATGAATGCTCTTGCAGGTTATCTAGCCTTTATGAACGATATTAGCTACATTATGACTGAAAAAAGATACACGTATAGACATTTTCGCATCGCTAGCGAATACGGAAATCTTCTGTTCTTTCTAGCATAGCAATCGTTTTCTGCATGTACAAAATTCATGAATTTGATACAGAACTAATGATATTGTTGTTTTATTCACTACAAGTATAGTGTAAAACACTAATTTTTGAACCTACTGGTTTTCAGTCTCAAGAGCCAACACAGGATCCGAGTCATCGCCTTGACTTCTCAGGGTATTAGCGAAGCGGACAGTACTGAGGATAATACCAGATTTGTTTGGGTCGGCATTCCCACGAGCTGAAAAGATTTGTAGCATTCAATTATTTGTAAATTAAGAAATTAATGTGAGGATCAAGCTTCTATTAAAGTTTAAAAAGTACACTTTCATTATGAGTGTATTCATGTCTTTGATACTAAAGAACTATGACAGAACCTCAACATTTGTTAGGTATAAGGAATATTGCCAATACACAAACATAAAAAGCAATATAATATCGAATATTTTCTTTCACCTTCAGCTTTACGAGTAATTTTATACTTTCAACTACAAAATTAAACATGAAGATAATCAAAAGAATGACAGCAAATATAAATTGTCTACAAAATCTATTGAACGAATGAACGATTTCGAGAGACGCAAGCTCTTAATCTTTGGCTTTCGTAGAGAAAAAGGGCTCACCGTTGCGATAAATTAGCTGTCTGGAACATGTAAGCACATCATTTCCTCTTAGACAGTAGGATATTGCGGAGTTGTTACTGCTTCATATATTAATTGCTTAATTCTTAAACCTCTACCCTTTACCCGCAAAAATCAAGATATCATCATCGACTTTTCTACGAATATTATTCAAAACAAATATTTAAATATGCAAATGTGACATACAGGGTGAATCAAAAAACTTTATTTGGTCTCTATGAAAAGTCTTCCTCAATTGTCATTCTACATTCTTTCTTGAGTTGACAAATTCAATATCTTCATCTGTTATAGAACACATAAAAGCATCAAATTGATGTTTCAGTTCAGTTCATTTCATTCAAATTCAAATCATCAGAGTAATGGCTGATACATTATAGAATCATTATTCAATTCACTAGAACGTCACTGAAACTCTCGAAAGGTGAAACTTGCTGCGTGGACAGTTACATGCTCCAACGTAGCTAAATAAAACCAAGGACGAATTTCATGAGACTTTTATGTTAACTGGACTGTGAATGAACACTATCTTCATTGCTAAAGTACCGAGAAATCAGCTACTCTATAGTGATCAGCGAGGCCGAGAAGTCTAGTGACTGCAGGTCAGTCACGGTTTGAGCTATTGATAATTCATATCGGCATCCGGAATTTCGACATCAGAGAACAAACAATGAGCACCGACCAACTCTACTGCAATGTTTTGGAGCAGAATGATATTCCGATAGTTCGACGGAGCGAAATCCGGAACAAATGTGGCTCCTCTCATCCCAACGCTAAAGCGCTAGTCATTCTCAATGAAAATTGATAGATCGATTGGAAAGATTCTGTTGAATCTTCACGTCGATCTCCAGATCTTGCTGTATGCAACTTCTTTCTGTAGGGAGTGTTATGAAGACGTGCGTGTGCACGACTTGCAAGGAATATAACAATATTCAGCATTCACATAGCCAACATTCTAGAAGAAATTGCACCTTAAGAATCTAATGCTTGTCAAAGGGCTTGTGATTCCTTTGTTCTTCGCTAATTTCTCTGTATTGAAGAGGACGGCTCCAAGTTTGGCTCAGTGTTGCAAGTATAAACTTTGTGAATATTTGCAACTGGTATGTCATCAAAATAAGTTGCAATTTTTGATAAAAATTCCATTAAAACGAGATAACGTTTTTTATGACTCATCATGTACATATTTTTCTTAAACGCTCTTTGATGATAGTGGAGTGACACTTCGCACATCAGATGGCGCAAAATGACAACAATTCTTCCATAAAATCAATCCTTTCCTTAGTCTGTTGACCTACCCGAGCGTAACTGAAGACCTAATTTCTTCTCAATTAATGTTCTCATTCATAAGCAAAAATGAAGAAGAAATCAGTCCGACCGTAAATTCAAGTTAATTTATTCCACTATATTATACCAAAAACAATCCATAGCAAACATACAAATACTGAATAATGATCAATAAATTAGCAACTATAGTTTCTTGTGCGCCAATAGCGTTAATAAAATCGAATAAATAGATCCAACTTTATGCTGGTACCTTCAATACTATTGATCTGATCTGTATAGTTTATTGAACCAACACAATGAAAGTATGTGGTCAATCTAATTTCGTGAATATTACCCAATCAAAAAAACAGTCGTTCAGATGAAAAAATGCTTTCAAAAGTATTAGTGATTGTTCGCTTCCTTCGCGCTATAATTATATATATAACGCGCTATAACGCAATAATTACAATCAGCATTTATCATCTCTAAATCAATGTTATCAGCACAGAATCGCGTGACGCCAGTTTTGCTCTGAAGCAGTTGTTAACTTATTAACTCCTACTAACTGTCAGATCTATATAGATATCTATCACATTTTGATGAAATCGAGCTTTCTTTCCTTCTAAAACTGATGACGATAAGAGGGTTTTGTAAAATATCATGACTGTAAGTGGTCAATAATACTTTTGTAGTAATAGCTAATGATTTGGTTCCACAGCAATGCATGATGTAAAACGGGCTGTGATATTAAACAAGGTGAAATAAAGCAGAAGTGACAGTGGGTAGTTTTAATTTTCAATGCGGATAACATTTCTTGGGAATGTCCACATTTTTACTGTCTATTTAGTCACTTATCCACTTATCATCTGATAAATCGCCACCTGCATGCCACAAGTAGCTCATGCATTACTTCCTGTCACAAATTTAGGTACACTCGAACCCCTGAGTTAAGGGCACCTCTGTCTATCGGGCATCTTCTAACAGCTTATATGTAGGTCTACGTGTTCGACAGAAAAACACTCACCACAAGAAATCGCGGTCAATGTTTTTGTACTGTATGCTCTAAACTGGAGTAAATCTTGGATGAAATCTCTCAAGCAATCAGCACTTTTTGTCCGAACTTCAATATAAAACTGTTGATCAGACCTTAACTGTATAAGAAATATAGAAATAATCTGATTGATCATGCACGAATTATTTCATGACAGACTTGCTTTGCATGTAGATGCATGGATAGGAATAAGAATAAAATACATGTATACATATACATAGCTCCCTATAACTGCACCCAATATCATATGTTACGGGCACTGAGATTCGGGCAGTGCTCGGTCCCAATTTGCCCGGATAAGAAGGGTACGAGTGTAATTAGTAAAACAAATGATAAATAGACCTGTAGGTCCATCCAACTCACTAGCGATTATATTGTCAAACTATCGAAGTAACTATACTACCTGACAGAAAAAACTTATCACTTACATTTACTAATCAATGGCATCTGTTAAATTTCTAAGTCGATCTTATTCCCAAACAAATTTCTATGTGCATTTCTATTTCTAGCAGAGCCATATGAAGATATTGTTCATCCGTTTACACAGGATCAGCGTTTGAATAAGTTTAAACACCGCATAATTGCAAAATTTGATGTCTTTCTGACATAAGTCGTAGCTGCATCATGAAACGCGACGATGAATTCGCAAAATGTGTGGCTATTGGAATGATTCGCAGTGGACGTAGCGCATGCGTGATGTTTGTAAAGAATATAGGATGTATCGCATATAGACTAGCTGTTAGGAATTGGTGGCCGCGTTGGTGTGAAGAAAGTAGTTTCGAGACAGGAAAAAACTGCAAGACCAGAGAAAACATACTGAAATCTGATGATTGCAGCGAAGAGTAATCGGCTTCAGAGCGCTTCGTATTTAGCAGCAGTCTGGAAATCTACTGCTGGTATCAACTGTTGCGTTAGAACTGCATATCGACGCTTGACAGAAGCGAGATTTAGATCTTGCAGACATACTCTGTACGGTAACCACTCAACAACTATTTGAATCTGCTGAATTTATACGATCGCTTTCCGTTATGAATGAACATTTTACAGGTCTAAAGCACAAACGAAAAATATCAGAATGAAGCGCGTGACATTTTAAAAGGAGCACTGATGAGAGGGCATCGCGTGATGTGAACTAGTAATGACGCTTCACCCTCGATTTCCACGACGGAGGAGTTTACATGCTCACAGACGGTTTGGTGAGAGACATAACGTCTGCTGCATTTCAGAACATGATCGATTCAGCGGTGGTAGCGTCAGGATTTCGGCAGGGCGAGTCAAGGCTGCTATTGTCATCAATGCACCTTGAATGGCTATGTTGTCTCTCAGATATTGTGACTCCTTTTGTTAGTCCACCAGTATAGGGACACCATCTCATCGTCCATGATGACAATGCGCAGCTGCATCCCAGTCAGGTAATAACAGGTCAGCAAATGAGTAACTATCATGGCCTTCACGATCTCCATATCTTTCACCGATCGAGAGTGCGTGGAATGAGCTTAGTAAAGGGTGGAAAACTCGCATCCACTATCCACATTCTCCTAAAATTTCGAAAAGAGCAATAAGAATGCATTGAGAAAGAGAGATCGAATGAACTCCGCTAACAATAAAATGTGAGCCTGCATTAATGCTAGGACAGTCGTGCAGGTTGATAGATATGTGCGAAATGAATTTTTGTCATTTAAAGATGTACTTTTATTAAATATTTATTTCTACTGTTTACGATTTAAAATTTCCATTGTCGACTTCAGATTGATTGACAAAACTGTGGCCTTTGGCGAACGAATAACAAGCCTAATGCGAATTAGGTTATAGTACCACTGATCATTCAAATTTTTGTAGGATTCAGTGCAGACTTCAGATATACATAGAGCTCTGAGCACAACGCACACCCAGTTTTGAGCAAAGGTCAATTGTGTCGACATGAAGATAACTTTGGCATTTTTGGAACGGATTGACAAAGCCTTTCCACGCAGTGTTCATCCATCTCGAAAAGTCCTACGATGCAGTACCAAAGAGGCTAACATGAAATTGTCTCCGCACAAGAGAAGTATCGTAATGTTACATCCGCTTAATGCAGGACATGTACAGGGACAGTACAACTGTAGTGAGATATAGACAAGGTGAAAGTCGAGCCTTTCCTGTCTCGGTTGGGCTACATCAAGGCTCAGCACTAAGCCCTTTTCTCTTCATTGCAATAATGGGTGAGGTTTCTACTGAATGCAGAAGAGGTGGTCCCTGGGATGCGTCGACGATCTCGTAATATTTGGAAGCAGTCATCCAAACTTTGCAGTCATCACGATGTGGAGCGAAGATTGGATGCATGGAGGGCAGAATTTGAGAGCAAAGTCCTAAGGGTAAGCCATTCCAAGACAAAGTATCTGTCGTCCGACCCAGGAGGACCAACGATGGAAATTCAAAGTCAGTCGTTGAAGAAGGTGGACTGTTTTAAATATCTGGGGTCCATATTCAATACTGAGGTTACCAGCGCAAGTGATGTTGCACATTGAGTGCGATGCGGCTGGAACACATGGAAGAAACTGACACCAGTGATATGTGACAGAAGGATGTCACTCAAGATAAAGAGCAAAGTGTACTCCTCGATGATAAGGCCAGCAATCCTGTATGGTTCTAAGTGTTGGGCCCCTCTTAAGACGGATGAGCAGAAGCTATACGTTGAGGAGATGCGGATGCTAAGGTGGATGCAGGACTACACACGTTTGGACCGGAAGACTAACGAGGAAATACGATCAAATGTGGTGATAGCTCCAATCCAAGAAGTGGCGAGATCAAGAAGGCTGGCATGGTACGGTCATGTGCAGCGTCGTGGAGAGAGTCATCCCCTTCAGAAGGCATCCTGTCTGCAAGTGGAGGGAAAAAGGGGTAGAGACCGTCCGAGGAAGACCTGAACGGCGGATGCGACCGCCGATATGAAGGCAAAATGAGTGGATGCCTCACTGGTCAACTACAGAAAAGAATAGAAAAAGAGGACTGGACCTACCCTGGGATACGCGGGACAAGGTTCAGCAAAGGTGAGCATTGACTATCATGCCACTCGGATGGGATATGCATCCGGTCGGTTTTTAATCGGATTGAATCATCGTCAAATCTCTGATCCGATGCACATCTCTCTTTGCAATCGAAGAATTGATATGCATGTAAGTTAGGAAGCTTCCTTATGAATCAATAGGTAGGACTTGCATAGCAGTAGTTTTAGATAGTTGCTGATCTTCAGCTTCGATTTGGTCATCACATCAAGACAATTGAAATGAATCATCATTTCATAACGCATCATGCTTGCTTTGAAATCGAAAGATTCAATTGTATTTTTACAGTTGAATAGTAGGACCAATCAAATTTGACATTTAAAAATGACATTACGATAGACTCGAACCAGCGACCTTGATGGCAGCTGTCAAAGACGGCAACCACAGACCAATCGAAGTAATTGACGAGTCATTGCTGCAATTCATCATTCAATAAGTTAATGGCCCAACATGCCATCACATCGTCAAGCCAGACCTTGCTAGTGTGACAACAATTCCACTTATTTCCAGATAATTGGAAGCGAATGTCATGTCATGACAATTGCCCTTGGAATAATCAACCGATAATAATCAATCGAAATCTGTAAGTAGCCCTGCCAGAAATATCAAACTCACCAGCAACACAAAGTCCATCAGTATCAATGCACATTATTCCTGTCACACTCTCCTGATTCATTCTGAAAAGGAAGCACTCTGATAAAACTGTCACCAATGTGTCATTTATAACTGTGAAGATAACATTATTACTGTCACACATAAATATAGTTTACACTCAAAATATCTGAAGCAGCAAATGCAAAGTTTGCAGGTATTCAGGCAAAAAAGATTCGATTTTAAGGGGTTTCTGAAATGAGCTTTGGCAAATATGCCGTATTACACAGTATGAGCTCTAGTATACTAAACATGAATGTTATTGAATTAGGGATGTGAATAATTGGCTTAAATATTTTTTAGTAAGTAAAAATATTGATGGCCATTACATAATTTGAAGCACTGGCACTGCCTGAGACATTTTGAATGAATTAAAATTTTCGAATAAATGTTATTAAATATTCTCGCCCGACAAGCAGCTTTGACAATTTTACGACAGTTAAATGTGACAACCATGTATCTTCCACTGTCTTCGAGGCCTCATCCTGAAATGATACTGGCCGGAATGCGGTAGATACCGAGGAATTGAGCTACCAGCCTTGAGCCTTCATGACTTTTTCGATGCGCAGCAGTCGAGCATAGGACATCCTCTTAAGGACAAACCTTAAGTCTTATTAACTATAAGTTTATTAAAATTATGAAACATGTAGACGTCGTTATGGGAATGTCCCAGCTTCAATAGGGGTTGTCATGTTATGCTTACCTAGATGCAATTTGCTTTTTGTGTTTCGGTGTGAAAAGAATTTATCATATGCGATCCAAAACATATTCGAAAAAGGGAATTCGAAGAAATTCGTAGGGATTAGCTCGATCTAAAGCTGTAGGAAATATCGAGAATAACAGTTGTAATGACTTAATAGTTGTCATTCTCTGTTGACATTCAATGTACTTCGACAGACCTCTTTTTGTCAACGAACTCGATTGTCGAGTATCATTGAATGTCCGATTAATATTAGCAGAAACTCGTCTGTTGGTGAACAACTTTCAGATCTTAACATTTCTATTCACGTTATCAATTAAGGCTTGGAATATAATGGACTAATATGCATAATCACTACCCACATATTTTTACGAATTATAGTCGATATCTCTGAATTTCTTGATTTCACTTTCAAGTTGTCGCCCCAGCCAAAATTTCGATAGTAGAAATGAAATTTATATTTAGTACAGCAATACTATAATGAAATCATCGTGAAATAAGAATTTTGGCCTATAGAAGAATCTTTATGTCAAAACAAAATACAAAGAATGTACTTCGTTACTTGATTCTATTCATTCATTGAAACTTGGGATGGCTTTTGAGTTTTGACCCAAGTTTTGGCCCAAAACGTGCTCCATGTACGGGGTTCCCGTGCGATAGCGAAATGAGGACAATTTGAAAATACAGGGAATTTTCCATCCATCTCCCAATTAAGGGAATTTACAGGAAAGATAACTTTTCTAAAAATAAATCTGGAAAACAACGAGAAATTTCAGGGGAAGATTTTTCAGAAGAGACGGAAGTATCAACAGTAGAAATATGCAAAATTTATGAGAATTTTATGACCGCATGGAGATAAGTATTTGAAGGCATTCGCTCTGTTAGAGATCCGAAAAGAGTCTGACCCGAGGTCGATGCCGAGTAGCGATCGAAACTAGGAGACTATTCGAGATATTCAGAGAATAGAAAACAAGGGACGAAACTGAAACTTGCCAAGGACACTGTTTTCCCATTCAAAGAACTCAATGTTATAATGCTTTATATTCCTGCTTGTTATCTCAATGATTAACATTGTCTCTTTTATTGTTTTTCACACTACAATAGTACATATTTGTCAGTGACAATTTGTTGGCTCTTGAGTGATTATCTCATATCCTTTCAATATTGATTGTATTTATGGCATGAAAAATTGCGATTATTATCATTTAATGACGACATTTTACCATTTATTCAGTATTATCAGATTTCCTTGCATGTATTGATGATCATAGAGCTATAGGTCTATGGTTTTAAAAACCATGCTCAAAAGGAATGTAATAAGTTCGTGCTTTTACTTCATACATAAGCCTTGTTATTAGACAATTTTATGAAGCAGTTGTCCTTCCTGGACCCTTCCCTGTTTGTCGCTCCATCTATCACGGCTGATCACTTAAAATTCTCCTCTATCTGTTACACAACTTATAAGATCTAGAGAGCCCATCTGGCTTTCAAATTAATTACTCTCATTTCACATCAACATAATCAAATTTGACTTGTCACATTACAGAAAATGTCAGCTATAAAATTCTGTTGATAAATAATCTCATTGACATCTTTCGTCCTACTGAATCTATGAATTTCGCTATTGAACAGATACCGTCGTGGTTGTAATTTTTAAACCCTAGTCAGTGGCGTCATCTCCGTGCCTGCAAGGCCTTCGCCGCATACCCAAAAATAATTATTTACGTTCATAAAACAAAGGTTCAAATAGTTTTAATTTTTTTGTTTTTGAGAGCATCTTTACGTTTACACCTTTACACACACTTTGCATTTTTAAGTCACTACTCTCAAATAAGTTCCGAGCGCCAGCGCTCAGCTGTTAACTGCAGGGATCTTCAAGCAATCACACAATGAGCTGGGGATGTGTTCACAGTTAATCACAGAGATTTGTGTGTTTGTCTGATATGTGGAGCGTGTGCGCTTAGCTCGATCGTCCTCTCCTGACAGAAACGAAGAAGCAAATATATTGCAGCAATGCAAGAAAAGATCTATTTACAAATTCTTAGATTCAGATAGAAAGAGGCGCAAATTTTCCCTATTCGTGACTTTGCCAAATTTTGGAGATGATGACGCGTTGAATCGTCGTGTCTACGTTCACCAATGGCTGAATGTCGGATCGGAAGGTTAGAAGCCCAAGAAAGGAGATAGCGGTGAAGGTTCCATAATTTGATTCAGTCAATCAGAGATAATGATTCAAGGCATTTGTGATATTATGTTTATGGCGGCGATTTCAACAGTGGTTATTTTCTACACCGGCCAGTCATCCGAGGGATTATGCAGAAAACTCTAGCCACCGTACACGAAGTTCATGGCATTGAAATAAAAACTAAACCACTCTCAAGGGATAGAATATCAGGAGGAGCACAAAAAACATTTTAGCAGACCTAAATTTGAAACATGTAAGTGATTGACAAGCTATAATAATCACAACAGAGTCTTGCGTTGGCGAGAGCGTCCTCGAGAGTGAATGTTCTCTATAGTAATCTCACCAAGGTGATCAAGCGTCATGTGAGAAATCAACATCACATTTTCATTTTCATTTGACGTTTAAAATCTTGGGAAGACAAGAGTCGCGTTGATGAACAGTCAGCTTAGGATTGCATGCTTATGAGACTGTTCAGAAAAAGAGGCTGTCACATAGGACTCACAGTGAATCACAATTCACATGCAGGATAGTCAACATAGGGTATTCTAAGGACTTCAGTGTACCGTTCATTTAAATATCAGTATCTACTTCTCACATCATTTCATTCTGTAATCATGGATGCCAGCATGATTTGAATGTTCATGTACTTGTACAAATGTTTGAAAATTCACTGAAATTAAGATAATGTCAAATTAATTGTTTTATGCAGAAAAGGAATCCACTTTGGAGCGAAGGGCTATAGTCTGGGAGTACGCGACGCCACTGACCCTAGTTCATGCGCGCAATATATGGTAACGTTCATGAAATGGTTTAAGAAAATGGGAAGTCTGGTAAGATGACCACTTTAATCAAAATCTCGAAGAAGAAAGCGACAAGTAATCAATTCAAAACACAATCGACATGACCATATTGACTTGAAACTGATAGTTCCCGGTGCGCACTTGCAAAACCAGTACCAATATTAGAAAATAAGTCGAGCGGTTGCTTGAATGGTAGGGGTTTAAATGGAAGTCAAGATGCGAAGTACAGTAGCAGGAGGAACTACCGATTACGTAATTGTTGAACTTGTGGAAAGCAATTTCAGCTCGGACTTCCAAAAATGCAATAAAAGTGAACACTCACACTTCATCCATATACCGCTCGAGAGCCTTTTCCATCCCTTCCTGAAAATTGAAAAATAATGCAAGAAAATATGAAGATTTCAAACAGATTGACTTAAGTACATCGACTCATATAAATAGCACAGTTCATGACTACTCGAGAAACATACGGTAACTTAAGGTACAAGTCGCAGAAGTTTATTATAACTGACAAAATCCCTTTCACAACGGTTCATAATGCGCGAATGATAAGGAGCATGCCAGTCATGCCTAGCTACGTCAATCTGCCGATCAATAGTCACAGCAAAATCATCCTACGACTGGCATTACCAATCATGGCTCCCCCGTAGCTTACTGTCTTAAGATAATTTGTAATAATTAATTAAGCTTAAGACAGTAATTTATTTATTAAAGAGAGATTAACTCATTATTAATTATTATTAATTATAATCATTACTGATTATCACCAGTCATGAACAGAATGCTTTACTTAACTCAGCATATGAAACTATGAGCATGACTGATACTTTTCATCCGTTAGTTTGTGAACATATCTCGAGTTAATGATAAAACGAACTTTTCTAATTACAAATGTGTGCGCATCATCAAAAACCAAAAAAGCTCTAAAAATGCATTTATCAGACACAAAAAAACATATCATTAACATCCGAATCTACACGATATTCAAGAGACTTTCAATGTGAGTAAAAATGCAATGTTGAGAGTCTGGTTTGCAGTATCTCCTCTGTCCTTTTCGAAATACGGCGTACATGTAAATAGCTGCAGAAAACAGCTTCTCGACATCAGCGCAAGTTGGCTTTATTGACAGGTTTTGATTCTAATGATAATCAGATATTCGATACCAAAAACTAAAATTCACAAGTGCAAATATGACAATGCAATTATTCAGTATGTGCACAAACATATTAAAGAATTAAGGGTCCCAAAATCCCGAGATCAATAACACAGAAAAATCTGATTTTGACATTTGTATATGAATTCACTAACCAACCAGTGTGGACAAACAATAAATCAGTGATCATGTACTGTAGTGTTTTGTCTGCTACAAGCACACTGTCAACTGAACGCTACGAGACCAAGCTACAGAAACTAAGTGAAACGGAGTTTCTTAATACAAACAGGAATGAACAAATATTCGTGTTCATTCGGAGCCAAAGTAATTTACTTTCCTAGAGGATACACTAAACCTGACTGCAAAACATTAAGTCAGGACAATGGGGAAGCAAAACACTCTGGAAACACATCAACACGAACAATTGTGCATTATTGCATTTTCTGAATAGCTTCATACATTAATACGTTGCTAACAGCGACAATGCCTTGTCAATTTTATGGCGAAGTAATATCGATCGGTTGCCTTGCCTCCGTCGGGGATACATTCAAAAACTGACTTTAATCATATATTGTAAGAATGCTTTGTTATTAATAATCGCCAATGGTCGAATTATCTTTTGATCGTCAATGTTCGGCTAAGTTAATTAGTCAATTGTACTCTCTCTGTCCAGACCACATATTCTCGAGAAAAGGTAGGCAAGGCCAACAAAAGAGTCTCTTGCGTTTCTCACGGCCGGTCAGCCACTTGGATGTTTGAAATTTTGATGCATTAAAATGTATCCCTTCTTTCTTTCTCTGTGAGTGTTTTCAATTTATATATCAGGTGTTGGTCTACCTTGCTTGACGACTGTGATCTTTCCAGTATATTCCCTTCGGACGAAAGGCATGGTTAGCTCATCTGCAGAACTAAATATAGCGTCACACTGCATCAATCACGTAAAATCAAATTGTGGAATCCCACCGAATCTGATGTACGAGTCAGATGCATTACTCTGCACTCATTGGCGAACGCTCATCATCTGATCACAGTCTTATCTGAACGTTAGTCATCTGCCATTGTTGACGGTGTGGCCGCTCTAACAAGAAACAAAGACAGGAGCAATTGGGTTGCGTTTCCCTTCCTATATTTAGGAAACCACCCCTCGACCAAAAATTGCGAAGAATTTCATTGCAAAAATTGGAGAAGGTAAAGCATTATGTCTAACAGGAAAACCAATGTTGGCGCGGGCGTGCACTTACTGCCTCACACGCGCACAACTCTCTTTCACTTTCTCTGAACATCAATGCTCTATCTGAACACACCACTAGCGTGTGCGTCTAATTGTTCGAAGAAAAAACAGCTGTGATTCGAGAATGCGCTGCAAAACTGTTCACTCTGATGGTGAGTGTCTGATTTTGAGACGGAAAGCTGTACACAGCTATCACGAGAAGCTATCGAAATTAATTGAGATCTAATGAATGATGACACCTTTAATTTTTATAAATATTAGTAAATTATTTTTGAGTATGCGCCGAATGCCTCGCATGTACGGAGAAGACGCCGCTGCATAGAACTATTGTAAAATGCTCTATATTGATGAAAGTCGATGCACATTGCAAAAGCGGGTTTTATAGCATCAAAGCTAAAATGACAGTATAATTTACTAACATTTTCAGACAAGGAATTTAAAATGAAACCAATATGTAAAGATATTGATTGCAAAACAATGCAAAAAATAAATTAAAGAACATATGTGAAGGAAAGAAAGTTGGTTACTTTGTTGAATCTCGAATGATTGATTTTTCCAATAGGCCCTTGGACCTTCATCCTCCAAAACCATACAACCTATATATCTTTTATGATAATTGCTTCTTATAATATTATAGGTATTTTATTTCCTCATCCTCCTATCATAGCATTGCGGTAACCATCTTACAGTAGTTCTTTCTCTTAGGTCATAATTTTCAAGTAACTTGCTCAGACGCTGTATTGTTAGGGAGACGCTAACTTGTTCGGGAGTGACTGTTTTTTGTCGGCGATCAACATGTAATAGATGAACGGTGCTGAGCAACATTTACGACCGAGAGATTCATAACTGAGGTATGGTACTGCAATGACATATAGCGGTGAAGCATTTGACAAGGGCTCCTAAGCCAGACATTAACTTTTGAACTGTAGTTCCGCAATGGCCAGTAAAATATTTGCAAAATATTTGTCATGCATTGTACAAATAGATAGTCAAAATTTTACTATTAATTCTTTATTTCGCTACTAGGATACAGCGTTTAATGGAACTTAAGTCAGCAACTCGAACTGCAAGGAAACTCATCAAAAAAAAGTTACAGCATCGCGTAGATAACGAAGCCGCCTTGTCCCGGATGCTTTTTAGTTGAGGTTCACTTGATGATACTCCCTCCAAAGAGTCATTGAGTACGGAAGACACCAGGAAGCAGATCCAGATCCCAATCCAGGCGTTCGTAATGAGATCCGTATGAAATACGGAATGCTTAATGATTTTGATGCCTTGGTTTCATGAGTAAAGTTAAAGAGCATCCCCCGTCCTATGTTCTGAGTTTGAAGAATAGTTTCATACATTTCGTGTTTTTTCTGTTATCAATCACGATGACGTCTGGGGATGGGATTTAGAGATGCTAATACATGTATATTCGGTATGTATGGGAAATGTTTTATAGGATGTATCTTCAACTCGATTCAGAATAAATTTTTCATATGAAGCGATAACATGCACACACATTTTCATACGTTAATCAAGAAATGACGGTTAAACAAAAATCGTCAATAACGTGATGGACACTGAATGGACACTCTGACAGTCCGCATTTTCTTGCTTGATGGAAATCTATAGAAACACACATTATTGATAATGTTATCGGTTATTATTACACGTAGAGCACAACACTGCACCATAATAGTGGTCGTCGAAATCATCGACCGACGATGAGTATGTGACTTTTACTTCGGACGCGCAGTCTTATGGCACCTTTCAACGCCTAGCTGCAACTTCTGCTCTCCATGTACCCTGGAGCGAATGATTCTATCTTCTCTTCGCCTGTCCTAAATGACGACATCATCAATTCTGCTTTCGGATGCTGCGCGCAAACGCCGCTACTTGACATTGCAAGAAGTGTCTCGTTTAACCCATGAGAAGATATACTTAGGATTGAGACAAGGTCAAAAAATTCGACCAAACTACACTTATAAATTATCAAGGGCTTCCTCGAATATGACGGTATTCAATTTCTCGCAGATGGAGATTGCTTGGCCGGATGGGTGGAAGGTTTCCGATATTTGCCAGGTTCTTCTCAATCAAGACCCCGATTTCGTGGGCCGCCTTCGATCTTTGTTCGCTTCTTTCGGGTTGCCATGACACGCTCGTTCGGGAGAAAGACACATAATATCTTCGGCACATTTTCCACAATTCATTGCAAAAATTGGAGAAGGTAAAGCATTATGTCTAACAGGAAAACCAATGTTGGCGCGGGCGTGCACTTACTGCCTCACACGCGCACAACTCTCTTTCACTTTCTCTGAACATCAATGCTCTATCTGAACACACCACTAGCGTGTGCGTCTAATTGTTCGAAGAAAAAACAGCTGTGATTCGAGAATGCGCTGCAAAACTGTTCACTCTGATGGTGAGTGTCTGATTTTGAGACGGAAAGCTGTACACAGCTATCACGAGAAGCTATCGAAATTAATTGAGATCTAATGAATGATGACACCTTTAATTTTTATAAATATTAGTAAATTATTTTTGAGTATGCGCCGAATGCCTCGCATGTACGGAGAAGACGCCGCTGCATAGAACTATTGTAAAATGCTCTATATTGATGAAAGTCGATGCACATTGCAAAAGCGGGTTTTATAGCATCAAAGCTAAAATGACAGTATAATTTACTAACATTTTCAGACAAGGAATTTAAAATGAAACCAATATGTAAAGATATTGATTGCAAAACAATGCAAAAAATAAATTAAAGAACATATGTGAAGGAAAGAAAGTTGGTTACTTTGTTGAATCTCGAATGATTGATTTTTCCAATAGGCCCTTGGACCTTCATCCTCCAAAACCATACAACCTATATATCTTTTATGATAATTGCTTCTTATAATATTATAGGTATTTTATTCCTCATCCTCCTATCATAGTATTGCGGTAACCATCTTACAGTAGTTCTTTCTCTTAGGTCATAATTTTCAAGTAACTTGCTCAGACGCTGTATTGTTAGGGAGACGCTAACTTGTTCGGGAGTGACTGTTTTTTGTCGGCGATCAACATGTAATAGATGAACGGTGCTGAGCAACATTTACGACCGAGAGATTCATAACTGAGGTATGGTACTGCAATGACATATAGCGGTGAAGCATTTGACAAGGGCTCCTAAGCCAGACATTAACTTTTGAACTGTAGTTCCGCAATGGCCAGTAAAATATTTGCAAAATATTTGTCATGCATTGTACAAATAGATAGTCAAAATTTTACTATTAATTCTTTATTCGCTACTAGGATACAGCGTTTAATGGAACTTAAGTCAGCAACTCGAACTGCAAGGAAACTCATCAAAAAAAAGTTACAGCATCGCGTAGATAACGAAGCCGCCTTGTCCCGGATGCTTTTTAGTTGAGGTTCACTTGATGATACTCCCTCCAAAGAGTCATTGAGTACGGAAGACACCAGGAAGCAGATCCAGATCCCAATCCAGGCGTTCGTAATGAGATCCGTATGAAATACGGAATGCTTAATGATTTTGATGCCTTGGTTTCATGAGTAAAGTTAAAGAGCATCCCCCGTCCTATGTTCTGAGTTTGAAGAATAGTTTCATACATTTCGTGTTTTTCTGTTATCAATCACGATGACGTCTGGGGATGGGATTTAGAGATGCTAATACATGTATATTCGGTATGTATGGGAAATGTTTTATAGGATGTATCTTCAACTCGATTCAGAATAAATTTTTCATATGAAGCGATAACATGCACACACATTTTCATACGTTAATCAAGAAATGACGGTTAAACAAAAATCGTCAATAACGTGATGGACACTGAATGGACACTCTGACAGTCCGCATTTTCTTGCTTGATGGAAATCTATAGAAACACACATTATTGATAATGTTATCGGTTATTATTACACGTAGAGCACAACACTGCACCATAATAGTGGTCGTCGAAATCATCGACCGACGATGAGTATGTGACTTTTACTTCGGACGCGCAGTCTTATGGCACCTTTCAACGCCTAGCTGCAACTTCTGCTCTCCATGTACCCTGGAGCGAATGATTCTATCTTCTCTTCGCCTGTCCTAAATGACGACATCATCAATTCTGCTTTCGGATGCTGCGCGCAAACGCCGCTACTTGACATTGCAAGAAGTGTCTCGTTTAACCCATGAGAAGATATACTTAGGATTGAGACAAGGTCAAAAAATTCGACCAAACTACACTTATAAATTATCAAGGGCTTCCTCGAATATGACGGTATTCAATTTCTCGCAGATGGAGATTGCTTGGCCGGATGGGTGGAAGGTTTCCGATATTTGCCAGGTTCTTCTCAATCAAGACCCCGATTTCGTGGGCCGCCTTCGATCTTTGTTCGCTTCTTTCGGGTTGCCATGACACGCTCGTTCGGGAGAAAGACACATAATATCTTCGGCACATTTTCCACAATCAAAAGAGCAGCTACTGCTGCCGCGCAGAAGCAGCAGTTATATCCCTCAAAGGGTTTTTGCTGTCAAATGTCGGACCGAACGAGAACTTGAACCAAGACAAGTTCCTTCTGGTCATTCTACAACTGGGCAACACGTCTGATGCTGAATATGGAATTTCCAGCGAAGATTTCATCCGGATGTCCTCTACGTGACGCATTCTCTTTTATTAAACTCTGGAGAAGTCAACCCTTAGTGGACCAATATGTGATTTTCAGAATCACACTTTGTGTCATTTCACGATTGCATAATAACATACCGTATTTATTCACGTGCCCTGCCACTCCGTGACTTTTACTCAAATATATCTACCTTCAATCTGGCAAGTGTGCGGATTTAATTCATTCAAGAATGCCTCTCTAGTGACTATCTTCTGAAGCGGCTCTTCGAATGATTTTGGCTGAAGCCAGCGATGCGAGTGATTCCGAATCAGAAACAACTAACGAAGAAGAAAATGATGACAACTTCACCCTCCCACATCCTCAAGGTGACGAAGTTTCAGATGACGATGAAGCAGTTACTGGAGCGTATTTATTGATTGGCAAGGACTAGCAGCGATGGTCAATGCATCATCCAGAATTTTGAGGGCTGCGCGACGCTGTTTATGTTTTTCGTCAACGAACAGCTCCTCGGACATCTGCAAATCAAGAATCTCTTCTTTAGACATGGAAATCTTTCTTCGCAAACCAGCTCCTAACATAGATCTCTCGCATTAGAGTCAACATAAGGCAGACGAAATCGACTTGAATATTACACTGTCACTGGTGCGATTGAAAGCTTTCATCGGATAATATTTCAGAGGCACGAATAACGACAACAAAGTTCAATAGAGGAAGTAATGAATCCAATGCTTTCTACCGTGCCACAATGTCCAGATCCCTCTTCAGGCTGCGAGTCATAAGGTTTGATAGTGCAACAGATCGGACGGACACCTCGACATTATTCAGAGCAATGTGGTAGGTCAACTATCTTTTACAAAGCACTTCGAGCAAGGTGATAATTTCGTTGTTGATGAGCAATTAGTGACCAGCAAATGTCAATCGCCCCCACCTTAATTCCTATCCCTCCAAACCTGGAAAAAATGGCGATATGGATTGTTGGTGTGTTGATGCGGAAAATATATATGTATGCAAAATGAACCTACTGATCAAGAAACCAGAGGACAAAGTCACAGTAGCTGATCACAAAGAAGGAAATAGAGTTCGCAGTTTGGTTCTTGACCTCCTAGAGTCATAATTGAGAATTGGTAGGAATATCACCAGCGATCGTTCCACTTTTCCAGCTTTAAGCTTACACAGGAATTGATGACTGAACAACAAACAATGTTAATGAGCAACAGACGAAAAACACCACCAACTTCACATGAAAAATTACGATTGCAGGAGTCAAAATATGTCTTTTGCATCTGCCTTTTCGTTGTGCGTGTAATAAGCGAAACAAAAGAAAAATATACGATTTCCTCCTTTCATCATGACAGATCAATCGCAGATGGCACTCAACATCTAAAGTCAAATATTACAAAGGAATAAATTCTACAGAAGGAGTAGACGTCATGGATCAAATGTGTCGAAGATACTCAAGATATTCCCGGTTGGAGGAATGCTCCATGGAGTGATTGCAAGCTCATTCTCGACATCTTTGACTCCTAACAATTGGTGATCACGTGATCATACAAAATCAGATCACTCAAATAAATAGGATGAGAGTAGACTCGTGCAGGAAGTGCAATCGAACGACCAGCACCTGGTGAACGTGGATGGATGCCGACAGAATTATTGCCAGGAATCACTGGTTCCTCCGCTGTTCTACTCGATGATTTCTTCATAATGTCTTATTAATTTTCATCCATCTTCATAAACAAAAATAAAGTCATAAAAAGAGCTCATCATTTCATTTGTGACTTTCAATGCTCATGTGACCTGATGAGAGACTTTCAAGAGCGAAGAAATTCTCTGGTCATCCGATTTTTATACAAGTGCATGAAAACTCGGCATCCGTTAAATTTTTCAGCAATTTTCAATTGTGTCAAATATCACATACGAATCAACATCAAACATCAAATGTCAAACAGGCGCAGTTAATGAGACTTTTCAATAACTGTCGAAATTCAGGATTTTGATTTCAAAATAAGATCGTGATAATGTAAGTGGGAAAAGATTAAGTAGGCTAACCCTGCTCACAACGAGTACTTCTTCCATATGATCGGTATTTAGATTTAAAATATGGACGTGCAGTGCAATTATTTAAAATGAAGCAAAATCAATTTTCCACATGGGGTTACTCATTGGAGACCGTAACAAAGGGCCAGCCACAAAATGAGGTTGCACAAAGAATAAGCTGTCTAGAGAATCCACCGCACTAAGAACAGCAACAAATGCAGTGAGTGATATCAGGGATTTAATTGATACTTGAGATCATAGACATCGAACAACAACAACTAGGTCTTAATGATTAATGTTCGATGTTCATGCTTGAGATGCTACTCTACCTAATACACACTCTGAGTCATGCTCTGAGTGATTCTCCGATGGCTACTCTCCATGGCATTTTTCATGCATGTTTGAATAAGACTGAATTTTTTTTCCTCTGGAGTCAGCCATAGCCAAGATTTCTAGGTAAATCAAATTTCTTGGTAACAGTTTAGTGGAATTATCGCGCAGATTCTGAAATTGATTCCTCTTCCTCTGACACAAGATAAATCGGAGTCACAAAATCATAGACACAAAACTAAATCTTGTAGAAGAAAGGTGATCTATTTATTGAGAAACTCTTCCTCGCGAATACACTTCCTCCAGTTTCTCTTTCGTACGAGAAAATTCAGAGATGAAACATCACAAATTGATGTGATCATCATAGTTCATTTAGACCTCTATTCATTTAGACTGTGGAATTCATACTTTCCATGACTTTCTATGCACTGCGACAAATATCCTCAATGCAAAATACATTGTGCAAATCTATATGTTTTATAGGTTGATGTCTTGGAAACGAAATATTTTTAAAAATGGCATCATCGACCGAACGCGACTTGTGCAAACGCATGCCAACAAATGATATTTTTCAGACAAGTACAGGTGTAGGGCACCATTGGAGGTCAGGATATTATTTCCCTGATTCGAAGTTTCAAGTGAGTATTAGTAGGGCAAAGCGAATATGCACAAATTGCAGCATATTCTGAGAAAACCGACCAATGCTTGTTTTAAGATGTCTTCGTTCCTAAGAGTTCCTCACTTGTTTACTTGGTTTATCACATAAAATGACTCAAAACTTGCGTTTTTCTTCAATTACAACATGATCAAATTTTGTTTCATCACCCCTAACAAGTTACTTTTCATGTCAAACTAACCGACACGGATAGAAATTTCCATTGGTTTGACTGAACAAGTGCTGTCCTCATTCTAAGTCTAAAAAGGCAGCTGAACCGACATGCCTCTCTCTCGCTTGCTCCTTACATGATCCAACAACCTGACCATCAAGTGAAATCATGCGTGCAGCAGAATGCGTTGTTGTGCATGCGGCCAAATAAATCATCTCAAGGCGATATGGCGCAGCTATTTGATTCCTTTTGATAACTACAGCTACTTGAATCTTCATGGATCACTGTGAACTTGTGGCCAAGCCTTAGTTTTGTGGGAAACCAATATTTCCATCTGTCTGCTCCCGCCACTTTGTCATTGGTACAAAACTAAGAATATGGAATACGAAGGCTTTATGTTAGTTCTGACTCAATTCACACCGCAGTTTTGACCCTTAAAGCCAAATTCACATTAATGAATCATTTGAGGCTTAAGTTGTCATAGACTCAACAAAACACTTTCCATATCAAAAGTTCATTGAATGCAGTGAATCGAGATTACTGTACTGATCAAATGTTTTTTGATGCTTAGTTCTATCATAGTTCGAATAGATTGCGATTTCACCTAATAAGGAGACACTTGATACTAGAAAAAGAGCACGTAATTGGCCAATTGTTGATGTATTCAATGCACACATTACTTAGGATATTGTCAAAATTATTTTCAAATTTTTACCTTATGCATTTTCAGCAATAAGTTTTTATTTCATTTTCCTTTAGATTTTGATCTTGTCGATTTACCCATTCTTTCATTCAATATGCAAGGTTGCCTGTTGTTGTTTACTCATGAGTTGCATATGATTTTGATGTTTGATTTGCGTCACTGGTGTTACAAGGATGATTCATCAAGAAAGTTGTGGCTATGTTCGTGGTCTATCAAAATTGCACCCTTATTTAATCTCACATCCTTATTAGAAGCCACCCACCGATTATAACAATAAAGTGAAAAGCTCGCATCACAGCCATCGGTCGATTATTCGTCAACATGATCACATAATCAAAATTACATGTAAGACCAATGAAGCGCAATTATAAAGAACTTGTCTTTCTTGACAATATTTAAGGGAACCCATGAATGTAATATCTCTCCAGGATTTTGTCTGTATTCGGACCACTAGTATCACATGTATTCACAGAAACATGACCGAAATTGGTGATCGCAAAAGGCACTACAAGTAAATCATGAACTCCACCATGAAAATGTCTGATCGGTGAACTTATGATTCTACCGAGGTTGCATTATCGACTTGACGTGGATCCCATATGGGTCAGATTAAGCAGTAAATGATAGTGGCACTAAAGTCATTGTGATAAATTTAATGAACTAATTTTATAGACGACATCCAACAATGTCGGAACTCGGAAAAGATGTAATTATTCCGCGAATATTGTAATTTTGTCAAATTTACATTCTATTAGATTTACTCGTAGATATAGCTTTGCTCATGTGCGTGTAAAACATCTTAAATCGTCTATAATGCTTTCCACTTTCAGTATGAGATTCTTGCATTTCCAAATAATTAATTGTGAGTGTATGTAGGTAACGCAATTTTTCAAGTTTTATCAGCTTTCCGATAATGAAGACGTGAAGAATCGCATCTCAAATTTTTATACTCACTCACTCCACGTTTACATGCAACTTCTTTTCCAAGTGTTAAATATCTAGCTCTACTGTTAATCCTCAAGAATCTAAACTTTTATCCAGACAATGTACGTAAGAATATATGTGCTGAAAATCATCTTCTATAAGTCTTATAAGAGGCTGAAGGGTTGATGACGTCCGCAAATGTCGATTTGGCTTGATGGCATTTCTCCACACCGTCCGATCCGAAGGGTCGACGGAGGATAGATTCCATTTTCGAAGATCTTCTTTGATGTTGTCAAGCCAACGTTTCTTTGGTCGGCCTCGTGGATTCTTTCCTGAGAGTTCGATGGTCTGAACTTTCTTAGGCCAGTCGGCTTCATCCATGCGTTGTACATGTCCGTACCAACGTAGTCTTCTCCAGCGCACACTATCTTCAAGTCGATGAATACCAAGCCTAGACCTTAGCTCATCCATAGGAACTCGATCAGATAGGCGCTTGGAGCAGATCCACCGCACCATTGCGTTGTCATTACGGCACAATCGGTTTTGCTCCTCGATGTTGATTGGCCATGTCTCGGTTGCATACAACAGAACACTTCTCACACACATGGAGTAGACATGACCTCGGCTGCTGAAGGGGATGTCTCTGTTCGTAAGTATGGGAATGAGCTCACGAAAGTTCTTCCATGCCAGCTGAATTCTCAGTCCAGCAGCCTCACATTTTAAATCCTACCTCGGGTAGTTTTCATTGCAAGCATCCCGGCAGAACAAATCTTACGCTATTTTATATGAAAATCAACCATCTTAGGCCTTAAGGTCTTTTGAACATTAGCATCTTAGATAGCTTATGTAAAACAATAAACAAAACTCGGAAACTTGGGATCTGAATATTTTGTCAATTTCACACAGATTTTAGGACTATCTCTTCTCTCTTAGATCTTATCCGTATTTTCTATTAAAGTGGTTCGTTTATTTATTATTAAGAATTTATAGGAGCCTAGAATTTAAGCCGTAACCGTGCCCATGCTCAGATACATGGTTGAACAAGTTAAGCCTCCAACAAAGTCACTATTAGCCGTCTGTTCTAGGTGAAGAGTGATGTCTTGGAATTTCAGTTTGCAGAATGCATCATAGTATCACGTTAGTGTGCAGTACTTCATTGTCATATTATCAAGCGATATTTTGCTATTAAAGAGGAAAAACATCGGTCTCAGTATTGAACTTTACAGTAGTATCCACCTGTGAATCGACGGTTTGGTAGTTATTATTCATCCAATACCATAATAATGACGAAAGTTTTGTATTTTATTACTTTGTGATAAAATACATTTCATGTGAGCGAGGATTTGAAGGCTTAATAGCAATTGCTAGATTTTGAATATTGACATGTTGATGCTTTGTATAATATGAAATATACGAATCTCAATTTTCATTGCATTATAATATAATGAGAATTGTGCTGCATATTAAATTGATCATGAAGGAAAATCTGTCAGATCGATGGAAATGCGTCTTTGAATCAATGCATGAACTTATTCTATGATTTTCCAGACCGTCCTGAGAGAGCCTTTACCGTCTGAGTTGTGCGCCCCGCCGGAAGTCAGTCCTGATGATCACTTCAAAACGACGACTGGATCTACTCACGACACAAAATATCAAGTTGAACCGTGTAAGAGTGATATCAATTTTCGACGTGCTCCTGGTCATTGGAATGTACACTTCTTGAAAGATCACAAAGAAAAGGTAAAAGTCTCGAAAGCAAAATTATTCATATTTTGTTTCAAAGAAGCTTTCAAATATGTCACCAAGTACAAGCGTATTTCTAAAACCTTGAATGTGCACTTGAATAAGTAGTATTCAATGAATATCCGCCGAGATTTCACTTTATATGCTAATCGCCTATCTTCATCATCCCAAGTGGATGACTGCAAGCATAAACAGGTATTGTGTCGATGTTGAGGATTGTGAATTATGCTGCTGATGACAGCCGATATTGGACGAAATGGCAGCTATATTCAGTCTGCTCCCATTTTTCAACTGAGGGTGCAGCTTAATATTCAATTGTTCTATTTACAAATTTCGTCTATTTTTTAATACAGCATAAGAGTATACTGAATGAAAAATAGAATGCAAATGCAAATGCATTATGTAGCCTGTGTATATCAAAATAACAATCCAAATTGATTCAGCCTTCTATATGAAACTGACCTTCTACTCATTCATAAATTTCGAAGTTATCGCTTTATTAAGCAATTGTGAAGAAAATTATGCCTATGAGCGTAATTTGAATTTCATGATGGTATGTAAAATGGCTTAGAACATACCTATTTAATTAACATTGTGCAGCACCGACGCATATAAGGTCAATGTACTCCAAAAAAGTGGGAGAAGAGTCAGCAATTTTTTCAGTATTCATATAGAACTATATGTAAGCTTATATTACACATGTCTTTATGACGACATTTTTTTTACACATGTACTTATAGCACCATGTAGATATGCTTGAGTAAAAGTCTAGCAGAAATGTTTTAGTTGTAATGAACAATTTTTGAAGAGTCAAAAAATATGCATAGTTTCATAAAAAATAAAAAATTGAATATTCAAATTTTGAATATAAATTTTTGGTTTGAAGGTCTTCGAATCATGTAAAATAAGCACTACCATTCGAAAGAGGAGACTCGAAATATGCAGTTTCAATGTTGTTTACAAGTTTTATCCATCGGAACATGGAAAATTTGAGGGGGCACTCCTCCGATCCTATTACGCTAAAAATCGCCCGGTCCTGATAGAGGTTTCAGACTCCTCTCCGGTTATGCGGGAGACTTTTCCCCATGCTTTACACAATGTAGTCATTTTTTACTAGATTTTAGCTTCTGTGTGTAGTATTTTCGTCTGCTTTTGAAAGTAAAACAAATACTATGCTGATATCGATGCTTTTTGCCTCAATGGTCTATAAGTCTTAAGGCGCGTTTACACGTGAAACTTTATTGCTGCCACCTGCAATCAGATGGCAGACGCCATTTACACTTGACACTAAAAAGTTGCTGACACTCGAGGAAAAATTGCTACTGACACTTTATCTATCTATATGATGACTCAGAAAATTGCGGGAGATTGCAGGAGTATTTACACTTGACACTTTTAGTCGACACTTATTTCTTCACGATGTCATCAAGAAAGTGAATGGCTGAAGCAGTTACAGCATACATTTTAACGAGAAAAGAATGCGTAAACAGCGAATGTGGGTTCGTGATTGGATTATGAGAGAACAGCTTGGATTTTGCAATACGATTATGCTCGAATTACGAGATCAGGATCCGTGTCAGGTAGCAAATTTTTTGAGAATGTCCGCTACCGACTTTGAAGATCTTGAGGTTAACGTCCTTGTCCATTCAATTTTCGTTTGCGGCATTTATCTGTCAGTCATTAATGAACCAGCGATCATCGTTTTACTAACTTTTGCTGAATGCTGTATAAATTTGTCGATATTAATGTAGCAACCAAACAATCAAAGATTGATTTTATTCGAGAAAGATGAGTCCCACCAGCTGATACTTCTATCTATTGCACAGGTACCAAGCGCCTTGCGCCGATACACGACTGCTAATTCGATGATTAAATTCCCATGCAAAAGGAAACAGATGTAGATCATGTCTTGTGGTGAGATATTCCAGATCAAACAATGCTAGATGCTCCCATAAGCAGGTCGAGGTTCTTGTACAAGGATATTCAGGAAAAACAATTCTGCCCCGCAAAATGAAACTGAACTTGATGTAAACTGTAAACACAAGGGTACGCAGTAGCAATGCAGAAGAGATGCATTAGTCATTAGTCATTAGTAGAAGAGAGTCATTAGTACTTTAATAACTGGTGATAATGAAAATAGCAAGAACAAATCCTACTTCCAAAAAGTCAGGTCGCTGTGTTTCGATCACGGTCGTATGAGTGTCACTAAAAGTGTCAGCTAAAAGTTGCGCCTCGTTCAACTTTAGTGACACTTGTGGCAGACACTTTTCGGAAAGTGTCAGGATCCGTTTACACCTGCAATATTTTCACTGACACTCGGTTGCAGCAACTTCTAAAAATGTCAGCAATCTAGTGTCAGACGGGAGTGTCAGTAGCGTTTACACGTGCAATTTAGGTGGCAGCATGTGTAAAGCTTCATGTGTAAACGCACCTTTAGAGAGGAATTGCATTGGGCAACATATAGGCCCATGCATATATCATTACAGTTGCATTACAAGTAATACATACAGTACATAAAATGATTTTAAGATCACATATTTTTATGTTTTTCAAAAATGTCTTTTAAGAGAAGAACAAGAAAATAGCTCATTTAATAATTATCTACTGTAGACTGAAATGAGTTTGAAACCTGCCACTCTACTTACACGGAGACTCTGGACAAAACAGGAGGAATATCATCGCTGCCAAACCACACCGCCAATGCAGAGCATAATGCTGTGATGACCACTGGTACTCTGAGGATTTTTAGCTTATCTCATAGAATCTATGTTTAATAATAAATCAGATACATTCAGGCGCTTTCTTTCATTCGCAGTCCATTTTGATGTCAAAGTCAGGTAGCGCTAGTGCATTCGTATTGGAGCATATCCGTGGATATCAAGGAGAGTCGAGACAAGCAAAAGCTGACATTTTACGATATTTGAGAATGATTTTTACATACTCAAGTCTACTATGACTGCAACTTATTGTCACAAAGTTGGAATGCATTTACTGTAACTATGAACATTATAGAGTAATTAGGCGCATAGTAATTATAAATTGGTAGAAATCATGTTTACATTTGATGATCCCAGAATTTGATGATACGCTAATCAATGTGATCATTGCTGTAGGCAAAAGAAGGGTGAATTCAATGCCTCTTACTTACAATTTCAGTTGGGTAAAGGTGGATGGCGCCGTCCACTCAGTCCTAGTCAACAAAAGAGTGAGACTCATGATCAATTTGACAACAAGCCACCTCTGTTTGAGCCCAATCCGTTCACTACCACCCAACCTTTCAATCTGCACAACCATCATGTGGAGGGTCCTTCGAAGGTGCGTCCAAATCGATGATTCTTAGCACATGTAAATTTTAATCGACTTATATCATTTCAGCGAATGGCTCCTGCCACGGAAAACGACAAATTGAAGGGAAGGACATTATATCCGAAGGACAGAGAAGTTCTTCGACACTTGGATCCGTATCTCACAACAAAAATGAAGGATCATAGAGTGTGGGATCCCAAAGAACTGATCGGTTACCCAAAGAAGGATATTGCAACTTATTGGAACTGTGAAGATTATCCGAAAGCTTGGGGCCATGGCTTGAAGTATAAGTAAGCTTCAGTTCGTATATTTCGAATTACTAAGTTCAAAGCATAATATCAACGTTAAGCATATTGCTGAAAAAAGTGAAAATTTTTCATTATGATGGCAAAAAAGACAAGCACCGAATGTTGGGCAACTTCTTTATTTAAAGGCAAAATGGCGATGTTTTGAGCTTTTCTATAAATTCCGAAAGCTTAAGTAACACTGAACGCAACTTACTTAGAAAGTTGCCTGTGTAATTTTCGTGCAACTCGCATGTTTAGCGTTCTTGATACAAATATTCATTCTTAGAACACATAATTCGGTGACAAATTACACAAAGACATTTATAACTTCCATGATCTGCCGTAGAACACGCTTTATGTGCTATCGGCATCCCATAGCCGTGTAGTTTAATCAATAATAACGTGTACATAATAGAAATAAATACGTAAAACAAAAAGCTGTAAAAACATTAAAATACTCAAAATCACATATGTAACCCTCTTCATGATGCATACTTGTTGCAATCGAGTATATGAAAAACATAAACAAATCTGCCTATAACAGGTACATTTTTGCATTTTCTGTTGACAGTCCTGTACCAAAAGATGCTATTCCCCGCGAACGGCCACCAATGCGTGATACTCTCAAATTCAAGTCTGCAACATCCATCCGCTACATTCCAAGTAAACTCGTTCCAGTTCCTCATTCTGGATTGAAGCCTCTTTATGCTGATAGCTTCCAAACGCCATCAGACGTTAAAGCGAAAGAAGCAAAATTGTGCCCTGTGGATACTCCATTCACACTACCAGGTAAACAGTTTATCCATAAATTTAAAATATTAAGAAGAACCAATGATGAATACAATGTATAAGAAATAGCAAATGATAGTGCTAAAAGTGCGCTTACACTAGCACAATAACTGTAACTATCAACCTGTGACGACGTTTCATCCTCTCAGTCCTACGATTTGTCGTTTAACTCGTGTTCACATTGCAACTATTTATCGTGACGATTTTGCAGTTCTAGCTGCGTGATTTTATTTTATTGCAATTGTGGACAGAAGAACAGATTTTAGCTAGAAGCAGTCATATAGACACAGATCTAGATAAAAAACCATTGCTCTTAAGCATATTATCTTGAAGTCCATGGATCAACTCAGCCCAAACTGTGATGTGAAATGAGTCATCATCATGCATTAGGTTCAAATAAGTCATGGTAAACACGTTCCATCAATAATTCCTTTCATTTATCCATTATTTCCAACGAATCACATACCTGTTTGTTTGATATTATTCTGGCTCGACAGTGCTCTTCTTTCGGCAATGGTCGGCAATATGATTAGATAACTAATTGGTGAAACTTCTCTGTAGTACTGATGGGGATATTTTAATACCGGGATTGAGATTTTAGCCATAGAGCAAATTATCAATATTCCCTCTAAAGTAGTGATGAAAATTTTCCGTGGAAAATTGTGGAAAAAATTGGAAAATTTTGAAAGTTTTGATTTTTTTGATAGCTGCCTTATAATTTGAGCGCTTCCACTGCCGAGGCAGCTGCGCACCAATAAATTGGGTCTAAAACTCTCAATTTCATCATTATTTCGACTAAAGCGATCGCAGCAATGCGAGTTCTGTCCGCGGATTTTTGAACATTCCTTTGCCACAGCGGCTATTTTTGCCATTTTGTTAGCATTTTTAATTATCACACAGACACCGTTTTGGATAACGTGACTCTTTCTTTACAACAGGGGTACAATTTCATGCACTAAAAGATCTGGAGCAAAAATAATGTGCTTCATTTTGGAGTTTACTTATTAGCTTGAAAGTTAAGCTTTATTATGCAGCGTGGATCAGTGAAAGAAATTCTTCATGTGTTGATGAACAAGTGAAGTATACATGTAAGCACAGAGTCCACGCAGCATTCATGAGCGACCATTTTGGAAGACATAAAGACTGTAAGCTCGTTAGATATTTGGTCACTAAAGATATCTGTGATGAGTAAAAGAATATCTTTGATAGCCTTTAACTTCTGGCGCAATGTCCGATATCTTCGTTGAGGATACACATCTTCCATTTCTAGTTCAGATGGTTCAGATAGTTCCAATTCGATTTCAGATCTGCCCAAATGAATTTCAGATATGATCCACATGAATCTCCAATTGAATTTAAGATCTTTTCATCTGTGCTTCTAACAGATATCTGAAATTCAGCTAGAGAAATCTGAAATCCATCGAATGTCTGAAATTCATTTGAAAAGATCTGAAATAGACATGGAAAAGGTGCAGTCGGTTACAAAAGTTGACATACAGGGATGATAGAGAAGTTTTCGGTCTTTGAATAATACACTCTTTTCAAACGACTAAAATAAGTCTCCAAAACAAAGGAAAAAACGTCAATCACCGAAAATCAAATTTCAAAATTTTCCAGTGGAAAATTTTCCGGAAAATTTTGAAAAAATTGGAAAGTTTTCCGGAAAATTTTCCATTTGCATCACTACAAAGTAAGAAAAATGAAGAAGATGAAGCTATCACAAATCCACACACAGCAGATACAGGTACTTTACACTTCAATATAATCGTCAACGTTCCGTTCCCAATTACTGACTGATCAACTTATGATGAAAGGTCGAGAATTGAATTCGAAGTTTTCTTCGGCAAAGCTGATGATATTGAAAATATAGCCAGTTCAAGGGGGAACATTGGCGGATTACACAATGCCGGGATTGAATCAAGATAATCCCCGGGATTAAAATTTTTAAGAAGCAAATTGCTCACTGGACCACAAATTGTTAGTATGTGGTGAAAACTCAATCCTGGGATTTAATTGTTCAGGACAGAGTTGGAACAGGCTCGTCTCGGCCTGCGTTATTAATTCTTTGCTGAACAGCTTTATTAAGCAATGTTTATCATAACCATCGTTATTTGAAGGCATCAAGACGCTTAAAAGAAGTTTGACTTGCACTGCTGCCATCCATTGTTTGCTATTCACATACGAGTATTAGTGCTCGTTGAATTGTAGGGTATTCTATAGTTCATTCTAACTAATGGATGCATTGCACTCTAGAAGATAAATGGATTTATGTAATATCTTCGACACTTGTTGTATCTGAGACAGTGTCCTTTGTCAACCAGCTTATCCACCTCTTATTTATTTAGCTCACATTGACCTCTTGTTGTGCTTTATTAGAATAAAGGTGATTTGCTAAAGATAAAAACAAAGTAATTTCAAACTAGATAATGTATTCTGTCGAATTATATCTGAAGCTAGTTTCATAACATATTCGCACTATTGACACGTCCTATGAGAAAATCTATTTACCCGAAACTGATCGACATAGGAACAAATTGGTGTCCACCGTGTTCCCTAAATCGAAGACTCAGTGCTTTACTAAAACTCGATATCACTCCATTGTGTGCGTCCAGGGATCCCAAAATTCCAAGATTGGATGCTTAAAATTCCGGAATTGAAATTTTAACTAAAATAAAATTTTATGAAGATGAAAATGTCACAAATCCAAACACAACAGATATAAGCTCTTCAAACTTCAATGTAATCATCAACTGCTGCTTTCAAATCCCGTCTGATAAGTTTTTTAGATGAAGGTCGATAATTGAATTCGAGCTTGTCATGAGTTAAGGCAAGTAATATTTGAAAGTGCGACCAATTTAGGGATGAACATTCGCGAGATACACAATACCGGGATTAGGAATCGAACTGAGATCTTTGGGAAGAGAATTGCTCACTAGGCCGCAGTTTTTGCTTATGTTATTAGCCTCTGGTCAAAGCTCAATCCCCGGATTGAGTTATTCAAGAAAAATTCTTCTCATTCGAACACAGTTATAATTCACAGCATTATGTTAATGTGTTGTAAAAAGCTATACATAAGATTCTTCGAAACCATTATCCCAATCCGCTAGTCTTATGCATGGAGCAACTACTTGTACCTATAATTTTGATTAACTTACCATTTTACTTGTGACTTAAGGTGATATGCTTGTGTTTATACAATCTCATCCCGAGTTAGCACTTGCAATCCCGAATCCCAGGTTCAAAAAAGTCCTGCAAGTGAAAAACATTCTACCTACCCTAACCTATTTACAACTGCTACCTGCTATTCTCAACTACAGCTTGGAAAAGCCCAACTTCTCTTGATCCTGGAATTCGGGATTGAAAAAAGCTGGGATCCTGGGATTTCGGGTTCGGGATTGACCCTAAGCCTATGGATAGTTCGGCGCTTAAGGGCTATTATAAATGGACTTAAAATTATTTGGGATCGAATCTATTTCCTTTAGGCTCTATGAGTAGGGATTTCAATCTAGGTACCTAGGATTACAAGCTCTTCTCTCAATGTTGCCATTATCAATTTGTGCCGTTATTGTGATGCGAAATGACAAGACAAGGGATTATATGCATTTTGATCACCGACTAACGCTGATTATGATTTTGCCATCAAAAGTTGACTTTGCAATATTGTGCTCGCGGATTTATTATCTTTTAAGAAAGTCGCTCTGGTAGCAATCTTGACGGCACCATTTTATCGTTGAACGATTTGTCGTTGAGAAAATCGGGCTAATGTGAACAGCAACCATGTTCCACATTCAGAGCGATTTTATTTCTATTTATCGTAGTCGGTTAAATGTGAAGTGAACACAACTGAACACTGCGTAGCGAATGTGTGCATCTTATGTAATTCGATGTGTATGTCGTCAAGGATCTCAAATATTATCTACGCGATTTTGTTCTGATCGAAATTTGGAAGCTTTTTTTCGATTATGATGTGATTGTACATTTCTTTATCTCAACAAATGAAGAAGTATTATTCATTACCTTATTTATAAAAAATAGAATCCCCAGTATGTCCCAGCGCTGACAAAAGAGACTCAGGAACCGACTGCAATTCTTCAAATGATGAAGTGACTTAGCTGCTATGTAGCCACTGTTGATTGACTTGACCATCAGAAGACCAAGGTATAAGACTAACGTTGAAGACCAAGGGTGATTATTTCAGTCACTTTAACCAATCGATAATCCTACCGCATAGTAATGAAGGAGGAATGCTAGTGTCATATTTTAAGACTTTTTGAGAATTCTGTTATTATGAAAATATGGTAAAAGGGATGAAGATAGACATTAACTTGTCTATAATTACTATAGTTTTCCGATCGAAGGAATTGCCAAGGAATTTCTTGAATCATGAATAGTCTCTAACTGCTTCATGGTGTAAAGTTCACTTGATAGTTGATAAGGCTCGATTGATGGTTGTCCGAAAATGCTGAACACTGTGGTCTTCATACACACTCTTGGCGATGTTACTTAACTTTATTCAGGCGTTATCCTCAACGATCTTAATTATGGACTCACGAATTTCAAATGTGAAGTTTCACAACTTGAGAACGAACCCCACCACGTTTAGTAATATCAGTTTGCTCTTCTCTTTACCGGGTAGTCAAAAAGTCCTTGGACTCTGGGCAATGTAACACAAATATTTTATTTGAATTGAAAAACAAATAACTATGTCTATACAAGAGGAAGTATACACGATAATAGTCTAAAGAACAATACTCACACAAATTTATTCAAAATGAAGTCCATTGGCCTGTATACATCGGTCTATTCTGTTGGCTCAATCACGAAATGCAGTAGTGAAATGATGATGATCGATATTTTCAATTTCTTGGGTGATCTTATTTCTTAAATTGTTGAGATTAGCAAATCGTTCTCCAGGAGTAAACACTTTGTCTTTCAAATAGGACCAAAGAAATGAATCACACACAGTCAAATCCGGAGAACGTGCTGGCCATTCGACTGGCCCTCTTCGGCCGATCCATCGTCCTTGCAAATGCTGATCTAGCAAGTTTCTCACATCTGCTGCATAATGGCATGAAGCCCCATCTTGCTGAAAGATCATATCTCTTCCAGTGCGACAAGTAAAATATGGTATTACAAGTGGAACAGCAACATTGTCTATGTATCTTTCCGCGTTCATAGTCTCCTCTTGAATAATGTAAGAAACAAGACCTCTGCATGAAACCGAGAGAAACCTGAGAAATCGTACGGCGCGCGTCTGTAGCATTTGTGACTGCAACATTAGCTGCTGTGCGTGATGGGTGATTTACAGATTGAAGAAAAAGTATATTTGGCGTCTTGAATGATTTCATTTAAAAGTCCTGCACAAGTAGCAGAAAAATATAGAGACATGTTCAATAAGGACTGCCCAGCAAAGAGTACGTTGTACTTTTTAAGAGATTTACTTTTGGAAACTGGATCCCCACGTTCGCATTGCAAATAAAAGTTGCACTACAAGATCTTTAACAGTTTGGGCTCTGGTTTCATGCAGAGGTCTTGTTTCTTACATTATTCAAGAGGAGACTATGAACGCGGAAAGATACATAGACAATGTTGCTGTTCCACTTGTAATACCATATTTTACTCGTCGCACTGGAAGAGATATGATCTTTCAGCAAGATGGGGCTTCATGCCATTATGCAGCAGATGTGAGAAACTTGCTAGATCAGCATTTGCAAGGACGATGGATCGGCCGAAGAGGGCTAGTCGAATGGCCAGCACGTTCTCCGGATTTGACTGTGTGTGATTCATTTCTTTGGTCCTATTTGAAAGACAAAGTGTTTACTCCTGGAGAACGATTTGCTAATCTCAACAATTTAAGAAATAAGATCACCCAAGAAATTGAAAATATCGATCATCATCATTTCACTACTGCATTTCGTGATTGAGCCAACAGAATAGACCGATGTATACAGGCCAATGGACTTCATTTTGAATAAATTTGTGTGAGTATTGTTCTTTAGACTATTATCGTGTATACCTCCTCTTGTATAGACATAGTTATTTGTTTTTCAATTCAAATAAAATATTTGTGTTACATTGCCCAGAGTCCAAGGACTTTTTGACTACCCGGTATAATGCTGTACACTGTGTCTCTCTTTACACCCATAGCATGAGCTACAATGGCATAATCTTCGCCTCGCTTATGGTATTCGATAATTCTTTGTCGATCTTTCAATGCAATGCATTAACCTTCTCGTGTCACCTTGAAATTTTCAACTAATTTGATGAATTAAGCTTCTAAAAATTCAAATGTAAATGTTGACATATATGACATAATGAATCTATCAAATCCTCGTTAAATATAGAATTTATTATTATTATTATTATCAAATCAATTTTAAAAATTGAAAATGTCATTTTTAAAGGTCATGGTCATATGCACAGCAATTTCTTCCATTAGAAACATAGAACTACATTAAAGGCTTATCAAATTATGTCAGTTTGAAAATATTTTGAAAAAATATCTGATCTGTCCACATGCTGTAACTTTGCTTTTGCAAGTCGGATATCTGATATTTGCAACTGGGATCTTTGCTTGTCCAAATCGGATATCTGTTTATGCCACTTGGATATCTGACTACACTACTCAGATATTTGCTTGTGCAATTAGGATCTTTGCCTGTGCTAGTCGGATCTTCGACCGGAAAAAACTGTAGTATAGGCCTATACATAGGTCCTATCTCTTTGATAAATTTGATAATTTTAACATTTCCCGGAGATGTTTTAGTTGGTTTTCCCCACACATGGTCGCAATCTGCATATTTAACGATTAAATTCTGTACAATCTATTTATCCCTCACTATGCAAACCTTTCGGTAGTCATAAACCGCCTCTCCTATTTTATTAGTAGCGAATACCGGGTATCACTTTTCGCATTATTAAGGCACATTCTAATGTTATTGTCTGTGTCTGCAATCTTATACAAAGATAGTGTAATAGATGGAATGACATATCAAGGTGTCTGTGACCTTGAATTGTGGTATCAAAATTTGAATCACAATAACTCTCACTTTTCTGTCAGTTTTATAGAATACATTATTCAGTGATAATGATGCTGTTCTTCCATGAACTTTGCAAACTTAAGTTTTTTGTTTTTGTTCAACATTTATGTAGACGGAAAATTTATTGATGCGGTCACATACCACATTTGTGATCAAAGTCAAGTTGTGATGATAGCATCGTTTTTAAAAAAGAAAATATTCTTGCACTACAACTACAATTGTGCAATCATCGACATTTTTCGATATGTCGAATTTTGCTTTGTTTCAAAACGAAGAAAAAGACAAGAACTTATATAAAGGCAACATTGTACGCGTAAGAAGACCACCGATATTCTTATCGGATATCAAAATGAATGGAAATTTACTAAAAATTTTTTTATTCAGCGAAAATTAAGGTGATAATCTAGGAAATTTCATGAACCACACCATAAGCCTTTCGCAAGTCTTCATGGAAAAGTTGAGATCTTATTGTGCTTCTTGACCGACATTTCAAGTTTTAAATTCAATTTTCATCGGCATGATTTTATAACTCACTAATTTTGTGTTTCATTTCTTGAATCTGAATAATTTTGCGGACCCATTTACATCTTTTAAAATTAATTAACGAAAGTTGCAATATCTGAGGTAACTAAGAGAGATGATAGTGTGCGAATGGAAAATATCAAATGCTATTCCAACCCTGATATTGTATCCCGGACATCGGCATATAATAGCCCAAGTATGTGATTTGTAAGTATATGTGTATGTGGACTTTCATGTATGTATCTTGTATGACGATCACTGACCTGTTGTTTGGCTGTACATACCTTGTGTGAGAGTATCTAGGATATATGTTTATATGTATAATGTAAATGATTTTGATGTGTGAGTAATTTGAATCTGAACTTTTGTTAGCGGGGCTAGGTTCCTACTGTCCCACAGTGCTCTGGCCCCGCCACCTCTACATTTATCTGCATTTGTGTTATATTCAGTATTTTGTAGAAGTAATAAATGTATATATCTGTATTTATCTACGAGTATATGTAAATGTAACGATCCTTGTACAGATTTTGTATTGGTGGAAAATATATTTCTATTTCTGTTTCTATTTCTAATTACAATTGATTATTGTCTTGGATCATGATATTCTGCTCTTTCAGTGGCAGGTATAGTATGTGATATGATCACGCTCAAGAAAATGCTCTCATATATCTAAGTCTGAGCATTAAAATATCACCCATATCGCATTGTTAACTTAATAAACATATTACCTCTCCAAAGTCATGACAGGGAGGATTTGTGAAATGCTATTCTTTCTTCTGTATTGCTATCATGATCAGTCAAATCCGTGTAGATTTCCCCAAAGGTGTAACAATTTGCATATCTCAAATTTGGTACTGGGTCTCAACTCGAGTTCAGGTAATCAAATCGAAACTGCATGCACATTGGGGATTTAATTAATACTGAGTTACTACTCTACCAAATATACTTACTCTATGTGTCTCATCATATTTATTCATCATTTCAGCTCCCGGACCACGCAGTGCATTTGCGGCTCCTCAGATGTACAATACCGAGTACCAGAATATTGGACAGCGGAAGAAAGTTACTGTTTAGTCTCTATGAGGAATTGACATTTTTGTCTGTGATCTTTTACTGGAATTTTAGAGACTGCTGATGACTGAAACAAAAGATTATTTTCACTTTTCTGTACATTGCAACATTGAATTTTTGTCACTTACGGATACGTCATGATGGATTGTTTTTCAAATGTGATAGGCCATTGTAACTGATGATCTTCACCGACTGCTGAAGTTTTTTTGACTGATCGAGTATTTATGCAGTTTTATAAGCTGTAAATCTGTATATCTTACATGAACTAAGAGACGCCAAATAAATACCTCCCACGACTCAAGATTTCTACGTCCTCAGCGAGAAAGGAAAAGAGTGTCAGAAGGATATTTCCTCATGTTTAGAGACCTGATTTATCTATTGAGAAAAATATATATTTGATTTATTTTACGAGTATCTAGCAGCTAAATTGATTAACGAATGGACTAGCAAAAATCAAATGTGAAAGAAATACCGGAACTGCCCGGTATGAACAGGCCTATGCATCGTTATGCACTGTAGGCCTACTAACTATCTAATGCATTTATACTTGTGCATTATCAGCAAAAAGTTGTGCTACAAAGATAAATAAAAATTTTAATATAGAAAACTTCTATATATTTCACAATTACAAATTTTCATTGATATAATGGCAAATAGTTAATTGTTACAACGATGAATAAAATTTTTGAAGAAAAGCAATTTTAAAAAAAGCTGTTATGGTGCAGGGATGTCTACAAGGACGCGTCCTTGGATATAGCACTTTATTCAGAATACCCACACTATTTGCTGTCACTTTGGTGACACTTTGCTAGCAAATGGTCAGACAAATGACTGTACATTAACTGACACCGGTTAACTAGTGTATGCTACAGCAATACAATTTATTGCAAAAGTGATGTACAGTGTATTACCGATGTAGACCTTTTCATCTAAACACACGATTGTGTGATACAGGCTGCTACTTATTGCCAATAAGGGTCTTTCATTTATTGCGTCGTAGACCTCTGGCAATTTACAGCCGGACCCGCCAATAACGGACTTGCATATTAGTTAGAATTGCGACGCATCCTCAATCTGCCTCAATGCACCGACACAATTTCCTATCTCACTGTATAAAATAATTATATCTCACAATTATCATCGTGCATGCGTACCTGTAATTACAACGCAATTCCCAGATGGACAAATCAACCCTTCTGACCGCATGGAGATATTTGTGAATTTTACACCGTGCTTTTTTCGCGTGAGTGTGTTGCATCATGCCGCCAATGCGAGGTTTGCGGTTAATATAGAAAGCTCGGTTGGTTTGTCGGCCATATTCAGATCAATTCCCCATCAACTCCAACAAGTCTTTGCCAACAATTGAGAGTGCACGCAACGCGACGGGGAGATTATTAAAGCAATTTGCATAGCTACACTAGGTGACATCCCAAGCTCAATTACGCGTAGGCCTAATTACACATGACCCTAAACATCCGTGGCTGTGCGTGACATTCCTGCAATTCTGTCGACAGTCCTACGTAATGTAGATTTTGCGTCTCATATGTGTCTGTACGTATGAGAGGCTAAGTAATGTGATAGGACCTCAATTTCATGCTCAGGGCAGACAGAACATGCTTAGCGGTTCATCCGTGGTTCAAGCGGCAACGCTGACAACCGTAGACGACGAGTAAACCATAAACACTCGCCCGCGCGTATTCATAAACATTCTCCATGTTTTGACAGCATCAGATCACGTGAATGCTGACTCTAAGTGCTGCGCTCATGAACGCGTGTAGAAGCTGCTCTTATCCACGGATGTTTGGGGTGTTCCGTAATTACGCGTGAATTACGCATGGCAATGTCACCTAGTGTAAAGATCTGGGACGACCGCATAGATTTGTTAGGCGAACAAATCTCTAACACTTCACCCATTGAAATTACTTTGCTACCTGCTTCTCTGCGGTCGCCCTGAATGTCTATGTCCAAAACAGGGGGAATTTGATCACTTCAGAGAGCAAGAGTTCAAGGCCTGCGACAATATGGGGCAAATTATTTCATATCATCAATGTAAAGCGCGCAGTTGATATTGTACAGGCTTCTACTGAAGCCGGGTCAAAAGATCGTTTGTCAGAGAAGCGACAGCATCGAGGAAAAGCTTGCACTTAGGCCGGATTTTCGTCAAGTTTCATCATGGATACTATATGCACGCACTCAATAGCCTACTGTTGGCGCCTTTTATACAGGCCTGTGATGTGACAGTTGATTGCTGCCATTCAATTACACAGATTTTCATCTGTGCAGACTGAAGCTAGAATATGTGTATACAATAGATTAAAAATCACTTCGCCCATTGGAATGCCACGAAGCAAGCAGCTGTAGGCCTAATGAGTTCACAGAAGAAGCTCATCTCATCACTGAGTCTTTGAATCGACATCGCAGATTACTTGTCAGAAGAATAGATAACATACTTTGTGGCTACATGGCTTAATATAGAACATGCAACATGCCTCGCACGAGTATTACAAAACTTGGTCATGAATTTTCAGAATTCTCTTATTTACTTGCGGCAACCTGTTTCCTGTTTGCATTTTATATGTAAGTAGACAGCTTTGCAGTGTTGGCAATAATGCGCCTGATCATGCTTCGTTAAGTCTTCAACTCCTGTCCACTGAAATGATCGAATTCTCTCGAGTCTGATGGACCAATTGTGTCTCTAGAACTGCGTGCCATGATTTGCTGTCAGGCCAAGCCAGTATGCTCCCCGAGATAACCCCAATAAATGTCGTACCTAATTAAGGCTCATCAGCGGAGACAACTCTCAACACGGCATCATTCACTTTTGCTATCGTAGAAGGCCTAATTCATATCGAAATTGATTATAAATTGTCTCCTTCCTGTGGGAACGAATCTGGCGAAAAGCTGGCAGATAATCAGCTACATCATGAAATAGTTCAGTAATAATTTTTAGCATATTCGCTGGCGAAGTTCGCCGGCGACAATTCGCGAATTCGCGCTCTGTTTACACCTTTTACTTTTGACTTTCTCTCTAATTTTCTTTAGTAATCCGCCTCTACAGCCGAGGCTCTATATTCTCCCTCACCTCCTCACCATCACCCACACATGGATAATCTATCTAAGAAATAAGTGCAGACTATCATTCTTTGATAATGATAAGAATATAGAGAATCCGCTTATATCAATTTTCATAACATCTCTTGACATTCAATAATTTACAACAATGACAAATATTTGAATAATATAATGGTATTTACTGCGACATTAATGGAAGATAAATACTTTTTTAGGTTGAGTCTTCGTGAATTAAAAAAGATTCCTTTTTATCAGATCAGACTGAGTATACAATATATTTTCATGTAAAGGTAATATACGAACATTACTACTTACCACTAATTAGTTGCTACAATATCCGCGATTTCGCCGGTTGACGAAAAATCAGCTCGCATTAGTAAACAAATATCTACCAACTAGTGATGAAAATTTTCCGGAAAATTTTGAATCAAAATTTTCCGTGGAAAATTATGGAAAAAATTGGAAAATTTTGGAAAATTATGGAAATTTTGGAAAATTTTGAATGATTTGATTTTTTTTGATAGGCCCTATAATTTGAGCGCTTCCACTGCCAATAGGCAGCTACGTTCCAATAAATTGGGTCTGAAGCAGTTGATTTCATCATTATTTCGATTAAAGCAATCGTAGCAATGCGAGTTCCGTCCGCGGATTTTGAACATTCTTTTGCCACCAAAGGCTTGTGCTAATTTGTTAGCATTTTTAATTGTCACACAGACATCGTTTGGCATAACGTGAACCTTGGTTTTCAATAGTGGTATAATTTCATGAAATGTGAAAGATCTGGAGCAAAAATAATATATTTCATCTGGGAGTTTGCTAATTGTTTGCTTGAAAGTTAAGGTTTATTATGCAACGCATTTGATGCAACGGTGATCACAGCAGTGATACAAATTCTCCATGTGTTGACGTGATTTATTTCCTTTACTAAAGGGGTATAATTTCATGCAATGTGAAAGATCTGGAGCAAAAATAATGCACTTTATTTGGGAGATTGTTTGTAGCTTGAAAATTAAGCTTTATTATGCAACATAGCCTTGATTATATTGATACAAATTCTCCATGTGTTTATAAGCATGTGAAGCATACACATTACACAGTCCATCACAGCATTATACATGAGCGACCATATTGGAAGATATATAAAGACTAAACTCGTGAGATACTTGGAAACGAAAGATATCTGTGATGATCATAGAAGAATATCTATGACAGTTTCTAACTTCTGGCATATTGTCCGAACGTCGCTGAGGACAAACTACACATCTTCCATAGCTCAGATGGTTCAGATAGTTCCAAATCGATTTCAGATCTACCCAAATGAATTTCAGACATTTCCGTATGAATTGGAGATTCTCCAGTTGAATTAAAGATCTTTTCGAAGTTGAGCTTGTGACAGATATCTGAAATTCAATTAGAGAAATCTGAAATCCATCTAATGTCTGAAATTCATTTGGGATGACCTGAAATAGACATGGAAAGGGTGAAGTTGGTTATAAAATGTAACATGCAGGGATGATAGAGAAGTTTTCGGTCTTTGAATATTACATAGTCTTTTCAAACAACTATAACAGGTCTCCAAAACGAAGGCAAAATCGTCAATCACCGAAAAATAAATTTCAAAATTTTCCAATGGAAAATTTTCCATTTGCATCACTACTACCAACTAATTATAGCAACTTTTTCGCCAACTGTCGTTTTTTAACACATGTTTTTGGATAGATGATGACCATTTTCACATGCGGAGATAGTTTTTACACGAAAATGAACCTTTAAAAAAATTATCCACAAAATCGCTACCTCGCCAGATAATCTGTTGATATTAGCAAGATGCGTTCCCACAGGTCTGAGCACCATTTCAGAGAAATTCCGGTTTAAAATGATTCGATCATGGATTATCTCAGCATAATTGCCATGCCGATACTACACATGTAGGCACAGATATATGGAGTTCTAAGATGTAGAGCAAATTTGTTTGCGATTAACTGTGGCATCGATGTTTCCTTCGCTGACGCCAGCAGCAGTAGCTGTAATTCAGTAAATCCTACGATGGCATTGATAAATTCCTAACATTTTTGAGCCTAGCTCACTGGAAATTAACATACCGGTACTAACTTAACGACTGGCATTCACTTTGTAAGTAGGCTATATAGACCAACCCAGTTCTTGAATTTGAAAACAACATTTGACCAAGCTAGGAATGCCAATGTTTTATTCAAAACAAATATGGTGAAAATCGCATATTCACAGCCGAACATTAACGACTGAAACTATATTTTATTGAAAAAAGGCAATTTTCGAAAGTGCTGCTTTTTGGCAGAAACGGTCTGTGATGGAAGCATGACTCGTAGTATAATAATACTGCATTCAATTATGAAGCATTTACTTCCATTCAATAACATCTAAATAGCAAGTCTAATTTCCAAACTTAAACAACCAAAAACACGAACTCAGTAAATTCACATATATTAAAATTCAACTCATCAGGAGTTCTTCATTTCAGGAAAAATGCGTCCTGTTTTCACTAGTTTCTTAATTTTGTTAGAGAATTTCACATCTCTTCTATTCTTCAAATTTTTCTGTCTCTTTTCCTGTTTTTTCTCTTTCTGTTTCTTCACTGTTTCCTCTCTCTTGGCCCAATCACGACGACTCTTCTCTTTTTTCTTCTCCATTCTCTTCGCGGTCTTCTTCAGTTTCGATTTATCATCCTTCACTCGTTCTCCCTCGGCTCGCAACATAGCTGTGGTCCAAGCAACCTTCTGTCGGAATTCCTCAGCTTTCTTCGGATTCTCCTTCGATAGCTCCTGCATTTTTTCCTCTCGGGCTTGCAATCGTGCAAGTTCTTTTTGTGCATCTTTTCCTCCGGTTAATTCCGCCGCTAATCCCTTTCCTTTCTTATTCTTCTTCTTCGCAGACATCTCTTTTGCTACAGCCTGCTCTGTAGGATCAATGAGATCGAACTTGGAGAATAATGTTCGTCCTGCTGCGTTGTACTTGGGAGCGGCAGACGCCGAAACGGTGGAGGCTACAGCCTTGATAGTAGACGGTCGTTCAACGGCTTTATTTTTAGGCTTCGGCGGTTCAGGAACTTTCTTCCGCTTCGGATGTTTATTCCGTTCCGCTGCAATGAAGATGAAGAAGGAAATTACATGATGAATCATGAAGTACTTGATTCAACTGTCATTCACTCTACATGTAAGTGCACGCAAACAGAAGGTGGGTTGATTTTATACGAAATGCGTGCAATGGCGTTCAGAGGAGGGATGTGTTCCTACATATTTTTCTGTGAGGTCATGACGAATATGAAGTAAGGTAGATCCCATAGTTGGAACCGGCCCGTTTCGCAGTTTATCAGGAACACCTCAAAGTGAAGAAAGCACGACGCTAACTGAATGACTGAATTGCACTGCTGCTATGCATTCTATGTCCTTCAAATAATTATGAGCTTACCGTATTTTTCGGACTATATGGCGTACCTGATTATAAGACGCATAAAGCGAAGCAAAATGCCGGTAGTTAGATAGGTCAGACTTTATTAAAATCATTAAAATTAACTATCTTAAGAGAATGACAACTATTAAGTCAATAAAAGAAACCAACAGCCTTGATTTCCCGACGACACTTGCCTGACCCAGGAATCGAACCGAAGTCCGCGCTGGAGACGAGTTCGCACCTTCTTCACTAGGCCTCGCTGACGGCACAAAAGGAATGCGAGAGAAGGAGGAAGTCATCTCTTAGTGATATTGACAGCTATTAGCTATCGGATGGCTATTAATATTAACAGAACGCTACCAGCATTCATATTGTAGCGAAACAGCATATCGCTTGTCATTCGACTACGTCACACTAAAGATTGTCAAAAAAGGTCTGTTGTAGTATATTGAATATCTAAAAAGGCCGGAGACGAGTGGATAAAGCGATCCGGTCTACCGACGTAAAATTCTCTGAGCCACTCGCTCATTTTCTCCTCGTCCGTACAGTCTTTTGGATTGACCTTGACGATGATCCCAACAAGTAAATTTTCTTTTGGTAAAGTCTTCCTCTTAAAAATGACCATGGATGGTAGTTTCTGACCATTAGCCTGGAAACCAAGAACTACAGCAAAGGATGATTTCTCATTCCCTGTGGTGCGCATAGATGCAGTAGACGTCCCTGTTTTTTCTACGGTACGGTTTACGGGCTGTCAAAGGAGAGAGGAAGCTTATCCATATTTTTTGATGTGTCCGGCTGTGAGAGATTATATATAAGGTGCATTGCCGACTTTTTTTACAAATATGAGGATTTTATGTGCGCTTTATAATCCGAAAAATACGATACTCTCAGAATTGCTGGCTATTCAATGGTTTATCTTAGCTAATCAGAGCACTATGCTTGTAGACAGAGCTAAAACGGGTCGTATCAGTGATCCGCGACCTGCATTGACCAGTGACCCATGATCCGTATTTCTAGATACCGAATTCATATTAATGAATGTTTAGCACGTCATGATCATTCTAGCTTGCATAGGATGGCGTTTAATAAAGAAAAAATTAAGCGGGAAAAAACCTCTGGAATGAATGCAATTGCCCATAAAAACATGACCATGTATCTGATCTAAATTATCTCAGGAATAGAAAATCATGGTTTTGCAAACATGATTTTTTTCAAACCTGTGTATGGCATGTAATGCACTATGGAAGAACAGAATACATGATTAATACATTACAATGTACATGCATATAGCATTTGGATTTAACAGTTTTTCAAATATTCATGCAATCTTCTCACAAAACGCTCACAACTCCGGAATGGTAGTAGAAAATAAATCCGCGACGGAGATCACTTCCACCAATTCCGGAATCATAAAGGCTCTGACTTAATCATGCTACAGATGCAGTAAATGCAGGATGTCTTTCAGATTCAGAGCTACAACTTTGTAAAACAAACACGGAGCATGCCACAGCAGTTAGAACAGGAAATTCCTCTTTCTTGTTGTGCCACCATTGAAAAACATTCAGTTGATTAGTAGTGAAAACCTTTAACCAAAATTGATTAAAACATTCATCGGAAAACATGTCAGAACGGGCATGGGCCGCGGAAGTGGGGGGGGGGAGGGGGAGGCCAGGCCAACCCCTCGAATAATTTGCCGGGGCCATGTGTGTGTGTTTGACCCCCCTCAAATTTGGGATGTTAAAATATTCATCTTGATGATAATTTGCAATCTAATTCTTTATTAAATAAGTACAAAGTCGGGAGATTTAACGACCTCTATCGCGCTGCATCATTTCCGCTAACATCAACTGACAGAAAGCTAATCAACACATAAACATGTGAAACCAAGGATTGTAGCCACCTCCGCAAAGTGTTTGTTTATGGTACAGCAGCTTTGGCTGCCGGCAACTGCTGAGATATTGCGTATTCATCTTTATGCACTTAAATTAACAGATGTTCTCCTCATCAACCATGCATCAACTCAGCGAGTTCTGACGCAAGAAAGTCGACAAAGTGCTTTCAAATCCGTGCGACCCATGGACCGTCCACCCACATGTGTAGTGGTTTACCAATTGAGATGCTTGCAACATGTGCTCGCTATTCGATTCGCTCTGAAGATGTCTTAAATGTGGGTGGATGACTTATGCATCAAAGGATAGACCATAGTTGACTTCTATCGCATCGTGCACATATAACAGATTTTGTTAAACGCTTAGCGGATTTTCTGCACTTTGACTTGAATTCACGGCAAGCAAAATTCATTATGAAATGATTAAATTGATGTTTTCACACTCAAGGTCGGTGGTACAATACGGTACAGGGTAATCCCTTCAGCGGCTCCAGAAGCCCAGTCGCTGTGTCGTTCCTGGAAGCAGTTACGACTAACTTCGACGTGAGAGACCTCGGCCCCGGACTTATGTCCGGATGTTTCTCTTTAGTGGGAACGCGGAAGAGATCCGCTAATGAAGCAGTCGTCGAAGGAAGAATAACTCATGGGCTTAGCGTACCACCGATCCAGCCAATAGAAGTAGGATCACTCTCAGAAACGGTTGGCCACCAGTTACTGTATGTTTAATTAGACATTTTAGCATTCCTCCCCTACCTGGGTCGGATGACCTGGCTGGGTGTAGTGTCGATCAAGCAACAACTTTGACAGTCTGAGAAGCTAGTAGGCACCCTGATTGGATCGACCGTCTGAGAAAGACCGGCCTGAGAGTGAAGACGGAAGTTTAAAGTTGCTTTCGATTCGCCAGCAGCTCCGATCATGAGATGGTGGCACGTCTCATCTTGTGGGTAGCTTTAAGGTAGGATTAAATGTGTTGAAATAATTACTCAAAAGTCCACGCTTTCGAAGACACTCACACTATAATGCATGCACTCAAATGCTCATTGCATATTATGCTCCCTGCAATAGTGTAAAATTCGATGTACATATGATTCTTCATGTCAAATGAGATTGGAATATAATGCTATGGCATATAACTGACAGTATCTAGCCTATACAAACATGTATCATAAATTCATAAACAGAGAGATATAGATCAAGTGAACAGCAAAGATCTATAGTTTCAATAATTAGGAACGGTAAGACAATTCAATTTTTAAATGAGGAATAAAGATGGTGGCACGTCTCATCTTGCGTGTAGCTTTAAGGTAGGATTAAATATGTTGAAATAATTTCTCAGAAGTCCACGCCTCCAAAGACACCAAGATGCTCCTTACAAGAATGTCAAATTCGATGTGCAGGTTGCGGCATAAAAAATGTAACTAAATTTCAATGTAGCATAACGTTTTAGTTATCCAACAGAAACTAACGAATAAGGTCTCATTTTGAAGCCAATGCACATCTCTATTGCCACAATCAACATTGCAATTATTGTATTTGAAGATGAGAGCATAAGACACTGTAAACACAAAGCGGAAGAACTTGAAAGCCAAGAAACTAGATGAAAAGAACAACGACTGAATGGAAAAGATAGCCTACTTCTAGTTCTTCACTGAAATGATGATCATCATGACATTATGCAATAAAGAATATTTGTAGGTGCAGAAAGGGATCGGTGTGTTGAATAGGATATCTTTTGATATTTTTATCTTAGAATATCATTTTGATTTTAATTTTAGATAATCTTTAGATATTTTCGTATGAAGATCAATAACCAGAGCTATATATCTATGAGCTATCTGCAAAATCGAACTTCATATCTAGAATAAGTAAGCTTAATTATAGGCGAGTCTATATAGCCAATAATCTTTGCTCAATTGTGTCACACAATTATGAGTATAGAAAAAGAGTTTATTAAACGATGCGTTTATAGAATTCTGTGCATATAGAGCAGAATATATATATATTCAATATACATAACAAATATATATATATTCCGTTTATAAATAAAATCTTTTATGTCTATACAATCTTATTGTGATGAAGCATTGTACAAATCTTATGGCCCCCCTCGTGAAAAATTGTTCCGCGGGCCCTGAGCACGGGTCAACGATCCGTTTTCAGCACTACTTGTAGAGCTCTAGCATCCTCGACATTTGTTGCTGAGGTGTGCAAATCCGGTCCGAATGCAACTGTCCGATCGCATTCGCTCGCATATTATCGGATAAGCATTTTTAAGAATATCCGAATTGATCCGACATCGTGGGTTTTGCAACATTGGCTGCTGTATGAAATGAAATTATAAAGGGCCTATCATGTCTATGGAATTGGTAGCAATATAGAAGAATATGCCACGATTTGGTTAAACACGAAAGATCAGAAAAATATCGGCAGCTGTCGTGAATTGAACACCATGCTAAAGTAGAATATGAACATAACATACAAATCTGGACACTGCTACTGCTATTATACATCGATTTGTGTGAAGTATTTTGAAAACTTATGATATACAGGGTGTCCATTAAGTTTGTACCTGTTTTTAACCCGCTGTCATTTTGAAACTAAATGTTCAAATTCAAATTTGATCCATCACATCTAATGATGAGACCCCTAAGTTTTGCTTGCAGCAATATTCGGGTAAATCCAATTTATTCCACAACATTTCTGTCTTTTCAACTTTGGGTCTCAGATTTCCGTGAAAATTTGCATATATACTCATTTTTTTACGCTGAACACGAAAATCTTAGCGCCGACCACACCAAATAAAAACTTTCCATAGAAATCTAGCACTTTTAAAAAGCCATTTTTTCTACATCTCGGTCCGAGGACAAATTGATCTCGGTCAGATAGATGTCGAATAGGAAACTCTTTGGTTTCTGCATTTGGGTTGCTGATGAAACTGGGAACTTAGGATGAATGCTTGCATGCGTAAAGCGAAGTGACCAAAATGTAATGTATTGCATATAATGTCCGTTGACCGTGACCCACCTTGTCCTCTGACCGAGATTTCTAAGTTCTCCGTCAGAGGACAAATTGATGTCGAACAGGAAACTCTTCGGTTTGTGCATTTGGGTTCATGAGACTGCGGGAACTTTGGACGAATACTTGAACGCGTAAAACGAAGTGATCTAAATGTAATTGCATACATTATCATGTCTTTAGACCGAGACCCTTGTACTCTGACCGAGATCTTCAATTTCAACGTTGTCCTCTGGCCGAGATTTTTTAGGGTCTCGGTCAGAGGACATTTTCGTGGTTTTTGGAGATTTTGAGAGGGGTAATTGATATAAATGAAAAATTTCTTTTGCATAGATGTTAAGAGCATGGATCCCTCCTATGCTGTGAAATTTCATCGATTACTGACAAAATTTCTGGTTTCAGCATCCATATGAAATTTTTGGGAATATTCAAATTCTCTGGTCGAAAAAACGGATAAAAATATTTTTAAATCAATATTGCACACTTGTAACGGCATCAAACTGAATTTTCTTTACGGATTTATAAACTAGCACACTAGAGGATTCGTTTGGTGCAAAACGTTTAATGGAAAAATCAATATTCTTCGAGAAAAGGTACCTCGGTCAGAGGACATTTTTTTCATTGGACAATGGAAACCCAGTGAAAATTCGATGATTAATATTGATTATAATATTTAAAATTAGACTGTCTTAAAGAGCTGATCTTCTTCTTTCAGATGATAAAAATATTAGTGGGTGTATTTGAATGTATCTAATCGAAAATCCGTGTTGAACTGAGAGTACTGCAACTTTAGACATGCTTTTTTGGTCTTTTTTCGGCAAAAAACGGCAACTTGTGAAGAAGGTCTTGGCTTTGTGTCTTTTTAAAAACCATGCCATAATAGATGAAATCTTTACGGTTCGATTAAAAAAAACTATTGAAATCGGTTCAGAAATATGGATTTTACAAATCAAAGACACATTTTGTCAAATGTTGTGGATTAAATTGGATTTACCCATTCAAGGTCAAATATCTTTGACTATCTTAGATTATCTCGGAAAAACATTTTGAAGAACACCTGAAGTTTAAAGTTTCTGCAATTGACAATTATTTTCAAGCATAAACCATGCACCTTTGTGAAGTCATTCGTCGGTGCCAGTTATTTACATATCTAATATATAGAACTAATAGAGCACTTTCTTATGAAAAAGTAATGCCCAGGACATTACCAACGATTAACAATATTTGTTCTTAAAGCGGCGAAGTTCAATGATTGTTTGAAAGTTTAGCCATGTGGTTTCTAGAGTGATATAGCCGAAACTTCTTTTCCTATGAATTGAAGAAGTTGGTTTCATCGGTGTGGTCCTTCCCATTAGACGACTAAATAAATAAAAAATCGGAGGATAAAATGGGGGTTTCTGTCGGTCTGGAGAATCGCCATCCCTTCCAATCCATCTTCCGGGAAGGTTGCTGCGGTTAAGAATCCTCAAACTTCTGAAGTTGTTGAGAAGAGAAAATCTCATACAGCGCTAGTTTTTCTCTATTGCTTTATGGAGTAGTGCTCCAGGGAATCTCAGTCAGCGACGTTGATTTGCAAAGTGATGTTGAGCTGTACTCTTGTAAGATTTTGTGAATTTGAACTCTCTTTTTATACTCGTGAACTTTATCCTCTTCTACGCTAAGTCTCCCAGAGTATGTGAGAATATTTCTTGCCTCCCCATTCATCAACTTTCACTCAGCCAAATTATCAGATTTCAGCTTCGCCCCAAGCATCATAATGTTGTTTGCGGCCATCAGTAGCTAGCATGCCGGCAGGTGTGGAAACTTTTCCTGTAATTTGAATCATCGCACGCGAATAACTTATCTAAAATTTGTCTCAACTTTTATTTAAATATGCAGCATTTTTACACGAGCAAGTTTTGGTAATAAAAAGCTTAAATTTGCAATCTAGGCTTTATGATAAAAAAAATAAGCGTGTGCTGTTTGCGAGAAATTCAAATGACTCGAATTGTGCAATATAAAGTATTCAAATATAACATCTGGCAGTTTCTGTTTCAAATGAATTGTGACATCAAGCATTGTTGTAAACAAAACTTAAGGGTCTCATCACTACGTGTGATGAATCAAATTTGATTCTGAACATTTTCTATTAGAATGACAGTGAGTTAAAACCAGGTACAAACTTTATGGACACCATGTATGCGTTTTCTGCTGTATGCCAAGGTCACATCGATTTGACAATTCGATAAAGGCCAATATGAACGCTTTATCATCATTACAAAAGATGAATCAAGATATAGCGATGTCCCAGTAAGTTTTCACTATTAGCTTTCACTTTTTTGATAAAGCGAATTCACGTCCTTATAGTCAATTGGAATTCAAGTGATGTTAATGTTTATAAATTGCATTTGTTATTATTGGTAATTAGAAATAGAGCTAACTATTTAAATAGGTGCGAAGGAGTTGGAAACAACATGCCGTTGCGAAAACCAATAAATGCGGGACACTGGTGTCCCCTGGGGCTTGAAGGGATAACAAAGTCCAAATGCAAGAGTTACATTCACGTTCAGTTCTGTGAAACACTTATGCTTTGAATTAAAACGGAAAGTCGAAAATACGAGACAACATTTATCATCAATAGGATGTTGACATGCAATCATTTCACTGTCTCCAGCTGCAATTAAATTATTTAATTGCAATTTTCATTCCTTTTATTTCGAACCAAACTGTTAGCGCTGTATGAAGTGAACTACGTCAAGAATGAAGCAAACGAAGTAAAAATACTTCTCAAGACAGTAATCACAAAATGGGATGAGTGTCATTTTAGCGCACAGGAGGATGACCAGTGCTATATGGTCTCAAATAATGCAGTCCACACACCGGTCGCGATGTATAAGATTCAGTCTCTATACAAGTCCTCCACCACCGCGGCTCATCCGCTGATATCGACTCAACAAAACCCATTATATAGATAAAATCATGCAATCAATTGTTTGCCATCGCACATTTTATTATGCATGACCACTACTTACAATGATGATATTAGACAATAGCGTCAGATGTTGCTAAAAAATGTAAAGAAAATGTATCAAATTAATAAAACGGTTTCAGCCTCAGTCACGGAATGTATAGCTTTAGTGCACATACTTGAGAGGTGGGTGTCAAACAATACGAAAATCTTTTCCTGAAATGTAATGCGAAACTCCATTGATTCTCAATTTTTCTTGCAATGACCTTTTTTGAGTTGCCAAATCGATGTGACCGTTGCAACTCGAAAAGGTGATTCACCATGAACATTTTCGCACTCTGCGTCAACCATTTTCTCAAGGTCTCATCGATTTTAATTCGGTCAGACCTCGATTATTTTAAGAAAACTAATTCAACTTTCAATACAAACTAGGAAAATGTTATCGCGTGAAACATGTGAATTGCATGTATTTTCACCCAAAATATTTTGATAAAGTCTGACTTCTAAATTCTCCTGTTTCACTGCATCGGCATGCATTAATACACTTTGAAATATCGCAAAGCAAAAGAGTAAATATTATAATGCTGATATCTAAGATACTTCTCTTTTTCTTCACCTCTCATCTCGTAGTAGTAGTATGCCTTCAATTTTCTATCATCAATGAAAGTGTAATTCATAGCACGTTGACAATCTATAGAAATGCTTTCAGGTTGCAGTTATAACCAACTGTTTTCTCTTCTAAAGTCAGTCATGCATTGAGATAAAACAAGTTTTCCCAGCCCGATCAGGCTTTATTAGACAATGCTTATAATACATCTATGTGTTATACTTGTGCATCGTTGAAAGTGAAGCCTAATAAAAATAAGCCGAAAGTCAGATCCCCAATCAATCAGTTATAAGACACACAAAATATGATCAATTAATCAGAAGTGGAATACAGAAGGTGTAGGCATGCACGATGTAGCCTGCGAGCGTCATAAAAAATCTTTCGGGCTATACGAATGTCAGATACCGTTCGTTCGGATTCATCTCATTCTCTTCGGATTTTGATCGGATTCAAGCTCCAATACGATGCACACCTCTAATTTGGTGTACTAGTTACAGAGACCCTTCTCAACTGCCTTACATCTATTTTATTTACAGTAGCCTATATTGACATTTTGTTGCATTATATTTACATATGTAAGTGGCTTAATAAAGGTAAAAATACACAAAAAGTGATTTCAAATTATGTAATAATGTATAACACTGCCTACAATGTCGAATTATCTCTGAAATTAATTTCAGAGATAATATTGCGCTATTGACACTTCCGATGTGAAAGTCTATCCCCGCGAAATTGATCGACATAGTAAGAAACTGGTGACTGATCACACATTCCTAAATTTAAGACAGTATTTCAAACTGCACGGTGACTCAGTGTTTCACCAGAATTCGATATCACTGAATCGTCTGCGTCCCAGGGGTGACTTACGGATCAGATAGCTGCATGGTTTTCAAACTCACTTTTTTTCATTTGTGATTACATCATCGCCTCTTCTGAATTTAAGAGTCGCACCTACGAGGTTCATTCCTTAAGCACTCCAGGCCCGGAAAAATTATCATCTCCACTTACAAAGTCGCATGGTCAAATTGATAAGTGCATATTGTTACAACCAGTGACCAGTGTTGTATGACCGCGGTCATAAAATGACCGTGAACGCAAATCTTCTGCGGTCATTTCATGTGAAAAAAATGATCAACTCAGGTAAACAATAGGTGAAAATGAATACATTTTGCTGCCGATGGTGGTTATGAATTACATAAAAATGCATTACATTCCTGGTCCATACATGCTCTCTTGTATTTGCATAGTACTGGGAAAATTAGACCAGAAAAAGGACGCAGGTCGCTATAGATTCCGTTAGGACTGTCCGATTTCATTAATTCCTGTTGCATATGAAAATTCAGATCTTCTGCTACAATTCATCTCGATCATGTTTGGTTGCTTCATCAAAATTATGGCATTTTTTTCAAAATTATGGAAGTCTGTAGCCGAGCGAAAGTAAATACAAAAGCGATTTTTCTTACAATATTACCCTTCCGTGATCGGTTTTTCTGTCAGCGCGCTAACTAACGCCTTGACCTCAGATGCGCCTGAGGGGTGCCATTGATAACAAATTAACAATGCAATAGATTGGAACCTCTAGGCCTATCTATTCACTTTACGGTTTCACTAAATAAATTGTTTATGGGCAGATTTAGGAAAGACAAATACAAATAACCTGTCGACCGCATGCAACACTGCCACTGACGCTCCGTTGTAAATTATTCAAACCAGCACCATGCTCATACTGAAGCCATGTTGACTCAAATTGCTAATTCAGCTGCCACAATTGCATCATAAGCAATGTTACAAACTGTTTATAAACGGAGTAGGCAAAAACCAGTTCTGTCTTCTTCTAAAATTTTATGGTTAAGAGATGACGTTAAAAGCTATTTACAGGTCCGACGTTTCACGCCTTCGCGCTTCCTCAGGGGCAACACAAGCTAAAACCACAAGTAAGACCGACAGCGTAAGGTGTCCTTACACCATCTCTTAACGTCATCTCTTAGCCATAAAATTTTAGAAGAAGACAGAACTGGTTTTTGCCTACTCAGATATGAAACGTAGTCTTCTGTTCGCGGCCATCCTATTGTTTATGAACGCTTTATAAGTAATGGTAATACTCAAAAACTGAAAATTTAAAATCGTTTTGCATCTTAATTCTTTAAGTTGCTAAATGAAGGCAATCGTTTATGAGCCATAATGACTAGGACAGTTGGATTACTTCCTCTTGTAAACAATCCAACAGTTTTATGTCAAAAGCGGTAGCCAAAGTTCATGCGTTTTTTGTCAGTCAGAATTCAAAGCATCTCCCTTGGTTGTCCACTAAGTATATATCGGTTGGACTGAAAGAAGGGTCATTTCAAAAAATTGCAAAGGCAAGGAAGGGTCCTGAAGTTAGCGTGCATAGGCAGCTGAGATTTTTGAATGGCCACAAAGATAACTGAATCTTACCTTTGAACTTCTGAAGAACACTGTGTAACTTTGCCGCTGGATCTTCATCTGTGGAAAGAAAACATGAGACAATAAATTGCTTGTATAAATCAATCAGTAAGGTAGACCAGCCAACCATGTGACGCAAAATTCGTGACGTGGAGGATGGCAAAATATTGTATTTTTTTACTTCTTTGACATATTAAGACTTCACAAGCTTTTTTAACCAGTAAATTAGATGAATGAGCCAACCAAGGGTTTGTAGGCAATTATAACAAAATAACATATTTCAAAAATACGATTTTGAAAAGCTTGATTGAAAGAACAATGTTTTAACTGTTTGAAACACAATTTAAAAAATCATGTTTGAAAACAAGGCTTACAGCCATACTCATAGCACTGTTCAAAATCTACGTTACATAACTATGCTTAGAAGTTGAAGTTAACGAGCATAAAAGCTAAGCTCATGTTATCAAATCTAATACCTATTTATTTAGAAACCTGTACCACTAGCAATTATTTGAATAAATCTAAAAAAGCAAGAAACATGTTGATTTTAAACAAGTCACATTATTTATGCCTATGTAAACCCTTTTCATACAAAGTTCGATACTTTAGATACACCCCAAGGGAAACCTCCTTGTGAGAACTAGTCCTACCTCAGACTCACACAGCCACAACTTTGTTGACCTGTCCCAAAACCTGCGGATCAACTATTTAAACTAATCGTTAAATGTGTTCTGTCTTATCACTATATGAGTGGCTTTTAATGACTTTGATATTCCATGTAAAAATATGTTTACATGCTTATATGCTTTTAGTCTAAGCACAATTATTCTGTTAATTTGCACTGATCTAGGACAGTGATTCATGTTAGTTAATATCTTGGATGGTTCGCAGTTTTCAGAGATGGTTCGCAGTAAAAGCATCAATTATATTTTCCAGAAAGTAAAAAAGTGTGAATTTTTGGATTTTATGCTCAATTTCAGTAAACATTTCGATAGCTATAAAAAAGCATGTTATATTAAATTGAAATGGCTGAGTCTGAGTTTTGGCGAGTTCTAATTTTCTAGTTTGCCCTCCTTACTTTCTAAATTTATTCTCAGAAATTTTATGAAAATGACGATATTGGATGTGAAGCGCATACTCGCTCTAAAGGTAGAATTTGATTGACTCAACTCATTTATCTTAGTATTATGAATAAAAAATTAACATTCAAATGCATTTCTTTTGTGATATTTGCCTTGGACTATGTTTTTTCCCCTTTCCTTTCTAGATAAGCAGTCAAGATGTGCATTGACATCAATACACATTTTGGATATAACCTTTCTAATGATGTTTTTTGTTTGATTCCACATGTTGATAACGTAGAAAATGTCAACTTGTAAAACTAGATGTTCTAAATTTTGGGTCTTTCAGACAAAAAGGAAAATTGCATTGTATAAGAAACTTGTTGTGTTTCCGGTCATTCTTCAATATTTTGCTATTCTGTCGTGTTTGTCTCATCCAGCACCAATGGTGCCATCAGAACCTTTCATGCATTTGCTATAATACTAACATAATTTACTCCTGCATCTTTTCATCATTTTAGAAAAACTTTATTGTAGCAATGTAGCAAAGCAACTGGATTTCAGATGTCTTTGGTGGTGTTTGTGTGCGCCCCACTACTGGTCTTAATTGTTAGGCTTCTTGTCTTTTGTCTGTTTTTTAAGCGTCTATATTAACCATGATTTTGAACTGTTTGGATTTTGCCGATGAAATAACAGAACACACAATGTCCAAACTCCGAAAGTGTTTTCTACATAGCAAGGGGCCCTGACAATAATTTCATGGATTATGAGTCACAAAAGGTTTCCCGTTAATGCGAAGAGGTGGATAGCGCCACCCGAAGACAAAAATGTTTCACGCTGTAATGCGAAGAATTGTTTGACATGCAAAGTTCTTGATTATGATAACTGTTTTTATTCTTTTACAATGGGCTGTAAATTTGCTTCTTTGTATGTAATTTGTTCCATTATATGTAAAAAGTACTATGTCTCAGTCTTGATGGACGAATTGGGAGTAAATTGTAGCACTTTGAGACCTGTTGGCAATATCACTTATTCACCTGTTCAGGAAACAGAAAATGTCATTGTTGAAAGACACAGTGATTTGTTCGATTAACTGCGATATTTCTTTGGAGGATGAGTGTAAACGCTTGCCAAGAATTTTCTGGATTCCTAAGCTCCATGAGAATCCATTCAAGTCTAGATTTATTGCCGGAGCACGTCACTGTACGACCAAGAATCTTTCAGCAGTACTGAATAAGGGTTTAACTGTTGTTAGAGAAAGTTTTAAGAATTATTGTGATGTTATTCAGAAAGTGGTCTCCGGTATTTTTGGAGTATTAAGTATTCTTTAGAATTTTAGAAATTGTTAATTCAAGTAATGAAGATTTTCCACTTCAAGTTTGCGATTTTTCGACGCTGTATACTAATATTGGACAAAATTATATTGTTTGTGACCTGTTCGAACTGTTTTATTTGGTCTTCGATTCTGCTTCACGAAAATATTTGTGTGTCGGATGGAATCGTAGTCTTTTTCTCTAGGAGAATGTGTAATGGCTATCATTGTTTTGATCTTGCACAATTTAAAAGCGCTGTTCGTTTCATAATATCTGAAGTTTGTGGTTTTTGGCGGACATATTTTTAAGCAGATTCGAGGAGTTGGTATCAAGCAAGAACTTTGGCCTTGCGAAGCTATTGTCGCTCAGCACGAAATAAATGCATCTTTAATTCAACATTTTGACATTTTATTAATGCAAATCTACCCGGATGATTTGATTGTGGAAAGAAGCGGGAATAACAACAAATGTGTTTACTTATTAAGATGATAATATCAGTGCTTTTCAAGATGGAGTCCACTCATCAGTGTATCACAAAGTTGATGATTTCCTTTTGAAGTTGTATTGTTGACCTTTACTGAAAGTCTTCTTCCTTCCTATATGGGTAGTACAATTTTTGCAGGTCAAGTTTTAAGATATTTAAGCATTTGCTCACATTTATGCTATGTCGTTGATAAGATTAAAATCACATGCTAATTGTTACAAAAAGAGGCTATCTTTTATGTGATTTAAAAAGATGCACGGAAAAACTTCTACAAAAGCATTTTTCGCTCCTGAAGTTTGTCTTGTTTTCAAGCAGGTAATTGTCCGTTCAATGTGCAGGCCTCCCAGCGATTCCAGATCAAAAATTTTAAGATTTTATGACCAATTTTAGAAAATGTCACAACCATACGGAATGATATATGGACGTTTAACGCATACCGGTATCTAACCACATATTCCTGCAAAAATACATATGGGTCATAATCTACATGACTCATATCACATTCTAAAAATTAACAATTTAAGGGAACAAAAATTATGATCTTCTACTGTATATCCGATCGGTAACATGTTAAAAAAATCATATAAAAAAACAGCACTTTCTGACTAGTTGCTTAAAAACTTTAAAAATATAACAAAATAATCATTAACTTGATGGATGATAACTTATCAATGTCAGGCAGGCACGCGTTTCTGATAAAGATCGGAGCAGAAGTCTAACAACAATGTTAACAAATTAATCCACAGCAAACGTTCAACAATCGTAACAGAATTTCACCGAAGATCAATGGAAGAAGACCTATCTTTCACAAAGTGGACCATGCCACAAGTACTGAAGGCTAAGCAGAAACTTGAGTCTACTGTATTAACAATGAACTTTAACTTCTTGTTAACTCAGTCATCACATTCGCCAGCTTACTTCTTTCTCTTCTTCGTCATTTCTTCTTCAAGTTTTTATACCTCTTCTTCGAGTAAGCGTTTTCGTTTTACACCCATATCCAATGAAGATTGAGCTTTTTGCAGTTATGCTCTTGACAGAGTTTTGTCTCTCAATATTCTCGCAGTGTTTGAGTTTGCATCATTAATCGTTTCGTCTGCGACTGAAATACCAAGTTTTTTGATTTATATCTTCTCTTCGATGTCTTTGAGTTCAGATTGCATTGATGCCTTGTGGACTTCCGAGTCAGTTCGATTCTTCAGATCTTCTTCCCAGTTCTTTTTCGTTTCAAGATCTGCCTGATACCTTTGGTAGCTTTGCCTAGCAGTCAACAGAAGATTCTTCGTGATTGGGATATTAAGGAATCCGCCGGCATTCAAGATCTCATCTTTGACAATTCGCAGTGACACCAATGTGTTCTCATCGAGCGATCTTCCATGTGTCGCTAAGATGGCCTTATTGATGGAGATTCCGGAGCTCCATTTCCATGACTTAAAGTCAGTACACATTTCACTATAGACGTCAAAAATGGATACTTCAAATTACCTGCTTCATCCTTCATTACTGATACTTTCTTCCAAAAGAAAGCAATCCTCATATGTGACGGTTGGATGATGTTCATGTTTGCAAACTCCAGCCCAAATTCTTCGTGGACACGTTTCCAGTACGAGTGTAGATTGCTTTCATTTTGTTCAATTTTCGGATTCAAGTGAAATGATGGGATACTTTCATCACACTGAAAGAGCCTCCATTTTCTTCGCATTTGGTCACATAAATCATCTGACGAGTGAAATGGTTCAGAAAAGACATTCTCAAGAACTTTATTCATTGGCTCCATCATTTCTAAAGACAGCTGCGAAATATTTGTTTATGGGTCAGGCTGATGACGCTTTTTTGGATTAATTGCTTGCGCATGTCGCAGAAACTTTGAATCAAACGGAAGTTTCAATTGGAGAAAAGACACAGATGCTACAAAAAAATACAAACAGGCTTTGCGGAATTTCTCGATCTGCTTTTGAGTGGGGTTCTTTTACGAAAGTATGGGTACCGATATCAATGTTTTTCTTTCGTAGGCCTATACGGTTTTCTGCTTGTTTGACGTCGATTTTTGTCAATTTAGGGGCAGGCTTCCGTTTTCCATGTTCGCTGATCATTTATTTCTCTGTCAACGAATTTTTGAAACAAGCTGTTGAGCAGCGTGCCCATTCTGCCATACAGATCATGAATTTGTGGCTCTTTCCTCTGAAATTTCAACAATAATGCTTCGAAGTCCTGAGCTACGAAAGCAATGAAAATATTTCAAAATGTGTTTTCACAATAAAATAGATAATAGCCTATAATTTGATCCTGTAAAAAACATGCAGAGAAGTAATGTTTAAATCGAAATGGTCGACAAATTACAAAAATTTTATGACTTTCTATGACAGGTGCTATATTCTATTACTTTTTATGACCTTTTTTGAAAATCAGGAATTTTATGACATTTTATGACGCTGGGAGGCCTGAATGTGGTATGATTTGAGTACATCCTCAGTATTTTGAGTACCGTTATTCCTGCGTATTTTGTTTTATGGGGTACGCCAATGGCGTGGGTCCGCCACTGCTTATTCGTCCGACATGTTGAAGGACCCGAAACGAGACAAAGGCAGTTGGTCATCTTGCTGATGAGCCCCTTGTACATATACATTACTTGTATATATTTGTTTAGTGTTTGCTTGTTCAGTTTTATTTTTGTACTTTCGTTCTTGCCTTTGTGAACTTTCAAGAATCCGTGTGTCCAGCCCAGTGAACGCTTATCATATATAAATGATTTTTATATTTCATTATATGCAATATCCGCACGTTAGCGGACTTCAGTTACAATTGATATAATATTTCATCGACTTGTCGATTTTATAACAGATCAACTCTAAACATTGCTTACCTTTGTTATTCAATCGCAAATTTAAACATGGTACGTAATGTTACATGAAGATTTGCGTTGATCAGGAACTTGCACATGTGCTACGTTCTATTGCGGTTTATTATAATGGCTAACTTCTCTTTAACCAGTTACTCTGTAGGACAGATTTGAAAATCATTAGAGTCTTTGCACATGTTTTCACAATCCTACACAAAAGAAATAACCTTACAGATCAGATTCATTAAGACTAATTTTCCATGATCCTTTAAAGAATTTCATTACAAATCATGATCAGTTACATTTGGAAATCAATAAGAATAAATGCCACAGATTATTTACAAAAAATATGGATAAAATGGCATATAGACAAAATGTTCCGACAGCTACGATCTTGAAAAAGCCGCTACAACCTGAGATGAAGCTTTAACGTCACTACTCCCCTTACTGGGGGCTTAGACGGTGCTGACATAGGCAGACTAATTCTGGAACGCTGTGGCACTTTACGTCCGGATGCCCTTCCTGCTGACTTCCAACGACACGTTCGGGGCTCGACCTCTGGACCAAGAGATCGCTAGGCCAAACAATGAACCACTGTGCACACGGTGTCACGCTACAACCCGAGATCGACTCAAAAATTCTTGGGAAGTTGTTTTGGAGAAATGTAAGACTGGAATTACCGTAAACCTATTTTTAAAGTTGAAGTACTTTTTAGCTAGTAGAAGCTGTGAATTTTATATTTAAGCGTCGAAGACGCAAGTGTCAAAAACGTCAACGCCCCGATCGCTACGGGACATTTTTATCGTTGATAGGCAGCGGTTACATAAAGACAAGTTGAAGCTTCACATTCAATTAGCCTAAAAGTATCTGATAAATCGTGCATCATTGTGATGCGACTGTATAATTTTTTTAGCGAGCTAGAGATCCATATGCATTAAATGTCCCGACTTATGGACATGTTGCTTTCGTGGACAAGTCCTATAATTGAGTTCATGCAAATACAAAGACTCCTCTGATGATATATTCAACGCGCGCTGTGTGTACAAAACGGGATGATTACATGGATGAATGTAATTGTCAATGTCTGTTATAAGAGATATCACAGTGTTGACCACATAGACAGCTTCTAAATGCGGAATGATAGACTCTATAAGCCAATTGTCAAATAACTTTCGAGAAGTTACTGTCCATGCTTCATGCCGCAGTCTTTGCAGGATTCGACTCAGCTGACATTTGAGAAAAAGTGGGTTGAAAAACGCTCCTGCTAATCAGCAAAAATATCAAAATACTTGTCAAACGTTAAACAATTTGGCTGATAAGGATAATTCAATGTTAAAAATCATCAGTTTTTGATCAATTTTGTGATATCAATTTAAGAAACTCACCAGCATCACAGGATTCTGCAGACTTGGTCATATGTCGCATTTTCTGACTTTTGTGCCCTGAAAAAATAAATACAGGAAACTAAAAACATGTTTCTTTATTTAACAGTGGAATCAATAAAGCTAATTAGCGAAGGAAGATTTACTCTTTCGCTGACTTAGTATTTTCCACAGTAATCATATCTATGATTCATATCCTATTTTTTGCTATTTTCTCCAGTCAGGTCTTGATTTTTTAAATTAAGTCAGGCGTCTGCCTGCTCATGCCTTCTACGCTGTACGATGGATCCCGTTAATACATGCCGCTTAGCTGCTGAACGTCTTCCTTCTACTACTAATATCACAGACTTTACATTTGGTACGTCAGCTATAAATACCTCTACATGTGAATCTTAAATCTTATTTATTTTGTAAGTCATTCACTCAATGCCTGATGAGAGCTATGATAATTATAATTAGCAAAAATTTACTGCATTGTTTGGCAAATATAAATAAATTACATCAATTTATTGACTCCTTTCAAATTCTGGAAACAAGTTAAGACAGCAGCCATAACATGCGAATATAAGTTTTCCCTTTTGTCGAGAAGTCCATGATACTCTTTCCATGTTTACACGAGCACATCAGCATCAATAACCAGTTATTAGACTTAAAGCGAAGATGAAAATTTCAGCAGGCCGAGTTCGGAATTCCAATGGCTATCACTATCAGAAAGACACTTCTGCTGATACTGCTAGTGAATAATAATGTTCATTGGTCAACAAGAGCGGTCATCAATCTACGCCACCTGATTTATTTCTCAAATTTATGTCGTGGTTTCTATCGCTTTTCAAACTGCAGTGCATATACTCGTAGATCTTTAATTTCGCTTTATGAACCCGACGTGTTTGAGCTCGTTCCGATAGAGTTTCAGATTCTCTAATCCGAAAACCACTTTTAATCCCTTTGAACAGGTGTTAATGTTGGAAAACAAACTGCAATTTTCTGCAAATTGTAAGTGATTTCTAGAGTCTTTATTTCATTACTTACCGACACACCACTGTACTACAAAGTTCGAAATCCGTCATGCTGCTGCCACGAAAAGTGAAATAAAACCTCACTATCAGAAAGCTGCCTATCAAAGAAAGCAATTTGAAAAATGCTTCCATGATGCACTAACCTCAACGTGAAGTTGCAAGTAGAGAAAACGTAGTTAATTCTCATAAAACTGGCCAAGAAACACATACATTTAGAAATTCGGACCAAACTACACAGCTGACATCTACACTTGCTGTTACTGCTCTGTCAACTCAGGTAATTAATAGCTCTAGAAGATTACCAGAGGTAAATAAATACATACACAACAAATATGACATTGGGTCTTCGCACATAAAGACAATCAATATATTTCGACATTTCGACAGCATCAATCAGTGATCAGGGAGACATTTCTTCGCATTTTCACCAAAATTTGCCCGAATGGATTAAAAGCAAAGCTATCCACTCCTAGCTAAATTGCAGACAAAGTGACAAATTAACATTTGCTTAATTCTCACCTGGTTTTAATTTGTGGGAATCATCATGAACACCACTAAGGTTTGCAGGCAACAGATCGGAGAGTCGAGAGAAGTAAGCGCTCATATCCCTGACCGTTTGCTCCATCGTGATCTGTAAGGGAATCGGAATTCAATACTTTGAAGTGACAACCTAAGCCAGGAAAAGGTATCTTTACAAAGCCTTAAATACGAGTCCGTAGGTTTGCAGCAGCACATAGGTGCAGGCAATCCTTGATACAATGATCAAGGCACGGATTTTATGCATTCATAAATCAAGAAATATGCAAAAATGGTCTTATGCATTTGTGAATTCAAAAATATACATATATGTAACTTTATTTAAACGGCAAAAGTTGTCAGACTATATTATGCAATAGACCTCGACTATCGCAGCAGAAATAGACTTTGAATTTTGTTAATAGAACAGTAAAATAGATGCATATTAGTCGCATAAAAATATGAGCTCTATGTGAGTGTAAAAATGTAGAACTTGTGTACAAATAAAGCCGGAATATAACTACGTGTGTGCTCCTACTGGTGGCAAGATTAACAGCGAAAAAAGTTGATTGCATCATGTGAATGAGAGTAATTTCAAATATTCTTCATTAAGAGAATGTCGTTTCTCAGTCATAGTAATGCCACACATCATGAACTACGCATGAGACTCACCCAAATGTGTTCCTCTTGAAGATCTGTGCTAAGTCTCAGAGCATCAACTTAGTATGACACATGTGTGATAACTAAGCCTCTTCATAAAATCCTATATTTTGAGGTTCGTAATCTTATAGAAGGATTAGTTTGTGGAAAACATAGGATGTGCTTCGAGACTACCATATATTGATCACTGAACTCCTGTGTGATAAACTGATATCACATTTATCTACGAGCATTGCATAGTAGTGTTGCCATCCGCTCGCATGAAGGATTGCTTTTAGGATGCTTCTTCACATATTGCGATGGGGTTTCGCAAGTCTTGACTACATTTGTAGTTCTCAAACAAATGAAAGAGCATTCGACTCGGATGTCTACATAGACAATAGACAGTCAGATGCACTGCACTATTAAGATGCGGTGATTTGTACATAATTATCTATTGTTCTCTTTTATCATTTTTTTACAGAATCTTCACCCCTAGGACAGCTATGAGCCATGAACGAACCTAGGGGTTACTCAATGAAAAAGTAACAAATCTGATCCAAGCATTCAAGTAAAGCAGATGTTTGATATAGTCTGACATTGCCAACGTAAGAGAATAAAAAATACGACAGTAAGATTCAAATAATAATGCCTCGATCGTCAAATCTAATCTAGAGCAAGTTTGTATGTTCAATTGTATTTGCCAGAGAAGGATGAGAAAAGTCCTTGAGATCTGATGTTTTCCCACTATTGACAAGCATGAGACCTTTCCATCGTCACCGACAGTCATCTTCAGGCGAATCAATCTTAATTCGCCGGTGACGGCTGAAAGGTCTCGTGCTTGTAAATAAAGCGAAAACATCAAATCTCAAGGACATTTCTCATCCTTCTCTGATTATGCAAAGTCCTTTATTCAATGAACAGATTTCATGGCTGCGCAAATTTTGTTGATACAATGATAGTGGCGCTAGTGAAGTTGCTCGCATCAATAACGATGGGAATCGAACCAAGACCCAATCAGCTTGAGCGACTTTCAGCAGAATATGAGAGCAGTAAATTTTTTCATTCTTGCAGAAATTACTCCCTAGCCTCCTTCCATGTCGTGAGTCAATGCGCCCTTTATTGCTCAACAGTCAACCGCCTTGCACAAATAGCTATAGTTAGCATTACAATCACAACTACTTCACCCGATTTCAATTATGATAGAATTGTACGAGTCAAATGATTTAAGTGATTTTACATTGACTACACAGCATGTTTGCTAAACTGCACTTTCTCAGAAATTTTTACCTTCAAACAAGTATTTTATCAGACTAAGTTGAAAACTCGATTATCAAAAAAAAGTTTACTGATTATGCTATTCATACTTGACTAACGCATGTCGCCTTTGGATCTTTTGATTTAAATTATGCATTATCAATTAATTATTATTATTAATTAATCATTACTAATTATGTATTTATCAACCCTACATACAAAATGATGGGCGCCTGGTGGGAATCGAACCTATAACCTGTTAGGACTGTTCGCGGTGCACCGGTCATTTCTGCATGCACTGGATCTCGGACCGGTGCACCGAAATGTGTGGGCCTACATGCTTCTTTGTAGTTGAATATAATTGTTTCAGACACGTACAAAATAAATATGTAGGGCCCATTAAATCCTCATAACATTCTAGCATTTCCTTAAACACATTTCTATTGGATGCTATCAGTCGTCCGCAATGCAGCAGTAATCAATCCCGACGGCAGAAGAGCAGGTGGTCGACCCATGCTGCTAGAGACGGACAATCTCGGGAGGACATGCAGCTGGCCAAACCGATCAAAGTAGAGGCAGCACAGCTTCGCGGACCTCAAACCGAAAGGAGCACCAAGATGATGACGAATTTTGTGAGAAGTTTAAGAAACACTAACCAAAGATACCGAAAGATATGAGTAGTGGTACCAGACTTGTATTGCAATTGCAATCACTTTCACAAGAAATTACAGTCAACTACATTAAGGCATGTACGAGTAATTGAGAGGTGATTGCAATTACTTTGCAGGTAGCACCATTAAGTAATCATTCAGCACGCAGGTTAAATCTCGTCGATAATGCGTCACTGTACTTAGATGGTTGGATGAGCACCGGGTTTACAGCAATCTATAATTTTTTCTACGAAATTTACGATGAAACATATTTCCAAAATCTATATCAAGTGCCGGTGTTATGAAATTCTTTCCACCTCATCTTAATTTATAATCGGAAATGTGCATCAGAAATCTAATGTTACTAAATTTCCACTCGGAAAAAGAGAAGCTAGTAAATTCTTCTAGAGAGGCCGCAGTTTAAAATCTTTAAATATATCTTAGCAGAACCAAGAAGCCACAAGTATCGATCGATATCTCAGTACTATATCATCAGTTTGAATCGTAGTAGAGAGGGGGAAGAATAAGGTGGCATTCAACGCTTTCCAGGAAGCAACTGTAATTAACCTTGGAATATTCGCCCGGAAAAAAGGTGAATAAACGTTTAGTGCATAAATAATGCTTTTTATTATAATTACCCAGGATAAATAATGGTTTAGTGTAATACCGACAATTAACTGAAGTAATTGCAAAGTATATAATTGAAATGCAATTGAAGAAACTTTTGAGTAAGTAATTTGTAACTGTAATTGTAATCAATTACATTTCTTGGTTAATTGACACAAGTCTGTTGGCTACCAATACACTAAGAGAGTCCTTAGATATTGAACCTTTCAAAACATAGAAGACCATTGACCTCAATGCTGTCATCATGACTGTCGTGAAGTCAGTCATCCAAAAATGACTTCAGCATTCATGAAAATTATTAGAAATAACCCGACGCTGAAGGAGGTCGCTTTCCTCAGTCGGATATTCAGCTAACGCGAAAATTCACTCAGGGTCTCGGCTGGATGGGATACATTTCATGGCCTTACTGCATACGAGAATGGAAATTATGCACCATCCAATCGTTTGAGAGGGAAGAATTATCGGAATTCAATTCCTCACATGATTACCGAGCAATACATTGCATGCTTTCTGAGATGGATGCTAATTGCATGATTTCGGGTGTTGTCGACGACTTGAGATGCCAGACATGTCTCCTAACCCTTGGAACCACAACCTGGCGCCCGGGCTGCAAAATTACGACACTGATTTCCTAATAAGGAGGCGAGCAGACGTGGTTTCGGACCATGCTTTACAACTAAAAAAACCGTCAGCATGAAAAATCAGTGGTAATTACTGTAGTTAATGTCTTGACCCGTGAGATCTCTTCAATATGCATATTCGTCTTTACTCTCAGTGCAGATGGGCCACAACCAGACATGAGTAGCTAGCGCAACGAAATTAACATCAAGTGATAATAGAAATGTTCATAAATCCATCTGTTTGTTGATTGCGTCCCAAAATAAATTTAATGCATTTTAGTAAACAGATTTCGCTATCGAAGAATTCAGATTTTTCTAACAAGTAGATTTCTCTTGTAAGTAACAATTGGCCTTGGTTGATGTGTAGAGAGAAATTTTAGTCAAGGGACTGATTGCAGAAAAAGTAAACGGTTTGCCAGGGCTACCCCCCATCGGCCGAGAGGTACATGACTACAAATCTACTGATAGTGGGGACAATAGTGGAAAATCTTATGGTTAGTGTGAATTTTATTTTAATTTACCTTTTATCATGGTTGAAAAGAATTTTTTTTTGTTTTAACACTATGATTTTTGTTTATGTAATGGCTTGAGGCGGGAAGGCGCATAATGCAATAAAAGGAAAAACGTCAAAAAATCTCTCCCCGAAATATATATAATGCCGAAATAAACCAAGGTTTAAGTAATAACATATAATAAGTAAACATCGGCAACGTTTTTTTCAGCTATTTTCTTGTTTCATGGCTTAAGTGCTTTTGTGTGTTTTGTTGAGCTACAATATCTGGATTGAAATTCGCCGTAGATGAGTAGGAAAATCTACTTGTTAGTAAAATCTGAATTCTTCAAGTTAGCGAAATCTTGGGCGTTTTCGTAAATGCAGAAACAGTTCCAGGTGTTTCGAAAGTGTTTCGAAACAGGTCAGAAACAGGCAGAAACAGGTTTCTAAATTTAGAAAGTGTTTCTGCATTGTCAATAGCAACGCAGAAGCAGTTTCAGAAACATGAGAAACAGCCGAAGGCACACAAGATCTCTTTCATTTTCAACAATAGATGTCAGTTATTATCTGATGACGTGCTCCGATTGTTTATTGATTATTTATTGCGTCATCAGTCATGAAAACGAAAGCAGAAACATGTCAGAAACAGTTCTGCGAAAAATGTGAAACACCCATGCCCCTGTTCCACTTTTTCAAGATGGCGGAATCAGCTGTTATTTACAGTTTCGATAACCATGGTTTTGATTGCCATGGTTTCAACAGCGTATCATGAGCTGTTGAACACTGATGACTAGGTGGCTACTGCTTGACAGCCATCAATGCCTTTTTTGTAATTTTTCACGATCGGTCATACATCTACGTATAAACTATGAAAGTATAAATGAAATAGTCATTTTCTCGCCTTATACACTTGTTTTCAGCATCAACAAAGTTACCTGAAAATTACTGATTTCAAACATTGAAAGTAATCATGATGAGATTCTGCTTCTGACCACTGTGGACGATGAAAGGTAGCTGGGTAAGGAGTGCGCAATTGAACCCACTTACTTTTACCATAGGCATGAGTTTCTACGAATAACCCTTTTACATTATCCTCAAATTGATTATCTAGAAGTCAGTCATCAAAGAAGTTGAACAAAAATGATAAAACTATGGTTTTCCTCAAGCAAGGAGAGCGGTCTATGTTTCAGTGGGTACATCATGATGTCTCTGATTCAATCAAGAAATCATTCATACCATGAATTTCTTCCATATCTCGGATGACAGCCGGGTGAAAATGAAGGAGAATATGGATAAAATTTTAATTTGAAGTTTTCGATGATAATTTGGTCACCATAGTGACTTTCAAACTTAAGCTAGCTTCTTGCTTCTTTTATGACATCATTCTTGACTTCGCTATACCGGCACTTCAAAAAATATTTAATTGGTGGGGCTCCTATATCTTAATTTTCTTTTATTCTTTATGCCTACAAAACTTAATCATTCATGTAGGTACAGGGGTGTGGTGGAGGGGTAACGCGGTATAACGCCGTTATACTTCCTAGGAATATACGACTACACCCCTGTGTAGGTATGAGATCTTCACCTGTCTTGCAAGGTCAAAAAAACAGAAACACGCGTATTTGGGACTTTGCAGGACTCCAATCGCAGGCGAACACTTAATTTCCGATGGCCTTTTTGGATAACTTTATCAATGTTCAGGAACACCTCGAAAATTGTAGCCACTCGCCTCATTCAACTAGCTTCAGGAAAACCTTTTTCACAGGCAAAACATTTGACAGCGAAATAATGCGATAGTGGGAATAAATTGAAACATTTTTAGGCTATGCATATTCTTGGCATTTATTGACTATTAAAGGCCAACTAACACTTCACCGAGAATGAGCTTGTACTTGTGACAATAAAAGTTACTTAGAATTGTTGGATTAATACCGCATACGCAGCCCATAGGCCACATTTTTGCCGCCTCGGCAAACCTCATTCGAAATCAGGGACTCAATCATCCAAACCACGCGCAATAATGATTGAACTACATTTTGTCAAAAAACGGTGATGACGGATGTAGAATATTTATCATTGTAGTAAGTGCGGAGGACGAGCGCTTCTCGTCCTATGATCAAAACGCAACTGCAGTTACCGCACATTTATTGTAAGCAGGACGGGTATGACGGGTCCAGTTTCGTCTTCAGCACTTGAGACAGTAATTTTTCATTTGCACAACTCGGCAGTCAGATGAAAATAACGAGGGCGAGCTGTCTTCAACCGGTTAATAGCAGTAGTTATTTAATTTTCAAACATTTGCTTTTAGACCTTCGAATGTGCGAAATTATTATGGGCGATAGTCATCTGTCTGTTGGGATTTTTTTCTCAAATTGTCAAAATGATGATGAATTGATCATTATGTAGGGTTGCTTATTCAGTCAACTAAACTGTGCAACTACCGCCTTTTTACTGATATTATTCCGTACAGCTGCTGTAACCATCAATTCGCCCACACTAACTCCAAATCTAAAGTCAACTGCATTCATCCGAATTATGCACAAAAATTGCATTTTCTGAACATGAAAATTAGCGAAATATATATGTAGCCTTAATAAATAGATCAACGACTCGCAGAGTAAAATGAAAAGCACATGTGACAATGTATCATTCAGCTTTATGTTATGACAATTTTCAACTGTCAATTACAATATCTCAAAAAGAATTTAGATAGGTCAAATGCGAAGCAGTACGTTCGACACATGGTTGGAGAGTCATGGCTTCCCCATCGCTTTCGACCACCTCATCGGTCTCTGGAGTTAACGAACATTCAGCTATGGCATTTTCTATTTCTTGTTTCTCCATTGTGAAGATCAGGTTCCAGCTGCAAGAAGAAAAGCGCATTTGAAGCCATATGTTAACACACTTACATTATACAACAGTCCAATGATAGCATCAATTATCGCATCAGAAGCCTGCTAAGTATCCGAAAATGTCCTGCATTATTCATGAGTTGACATTCAAAAGTCCTCTGTGAGTGTATGTCAATAAGATCAATATTTCACATATTAAGTTCTCCATTTCATGTAAACTGCACATATGCATGTGCATGAAAACTTCAGCTGTTAAGCGTTACTAAACTGAGCCGCTGTCCCGAGTAAGCTTTCGCATAGTTATCTGATATGAAACTTAAATTGAGGAATAGGGGGATATACATATAAAATCAGTTTGCATTTTAAAATCCCGTGGAGTTTATTATTTTCAACATTGAGACCTCAGGTGAATCATGATAATAGAAATAGTCGAACCATCACTGTCTCTGTCGTACACAGGATTTGGTTATGAATTATATTCCATCATAGAGCATTTCCTTGGACTTGGGTATGATGAATGCAACAGCATGGTTCATGGACATGCCCCAGGCAATGCACGGGGAAAGGCTCAATGCGAGCAAAAAATGTCGTCATAGAAATATGATGGGAGAAATCAGAGGAATATTACCGGACCCATTAAATAGCCTGCAGCTGATTTAGTTGCACTGAAAATATGCTAAACAAATGAAATGAGGGCCACGTTAATGGCAATTTGCACATCTATGTATCATTGCGTTATATGAGCAATTCTAGGGTGGCGATAATATAGCTTTATTAGATAAGTTATGTAACGAAGCAAAGTGCTTCAATGCAGATACGGTTGTACTTCATTTTATATCTCATTCATACATTTCCATGGTGCATCAAATATTACGATAGATCAAATCTAAATCTAATGATGGATGAGTAGAATGAAATATCTGTAGCAATTGAATAGGAATTTAAATCATGGATATATAATGCTACAATTGCAGAGAAAGTCTCATCCAACCAAATCACTTGGCCATTGATTTCGCACACGTCTTAAAACACTCTAACACTCGATCTTAGAGCCAATCCATATTATATAGACTTATTTGTGAAGTGTAGTCTCTGCATGCTTTGATCAAGTTCTGAAGCACAAAGACGCTTCTGATCTCCCGAAGTTCGTGACCCGGTGTTATTTACAGTATTAAATTTAATACATGTATTGAAATATACAGGACGTATCTTGGCAACAAAACAGACTGATTTTTTTGTTGCTACTAGGGTGAAAAAACATTGGTTCTGATATTCAATTATTCAATAATTAATAAATTATAATGGTTTCTTAGGACATTTGATTTAACTTTCGATTAGAAAAACTAATTATTGAAGGTTTAGATATTACAGAAATCTTAGTATCAACTGTTGTCTGCTTTTATTGGTAGTTGGGATCATTTCATGGGGAGTGAATGCACTTCCTGCACTTTCAGCACATAAAATTAAAACAGAATTCATGTGCTGATGATGGTTGCGTGCAGCGATTGAAAGAACTCGATAAAGCGCATGCATTAAATGTCCATCGTTTTCCACGTATTTGCTCACAAGGGAACAAAATGACCAGAGTTTGTTATTTCATGCAATAGAATTTCTCTTTTGGTACTAATATCTAGTCGTAACTCCTTAACTGATGTGAGCGCAGCTCACTCGTGCGAACATAATAATGAACAACAAGACAGAACTTGTTATGTTAGTAGGAGAACGAATCGAGTCAGATTTCAGTATGCAGATTGAATAAGTCCTTCATTCCTCTTGTCAATGAATCATCAGTCGCTTAGATGTAGTCGTGTTTCAATCTGCAGTAAACCTGTGCTATTATTGAAATCATGAACTTGAATAGTTCAAGTGTAGTGGCATTGTTTCCCAATTATTTGATGACAGAGACAGCTAACATCTACAGAGATCGAGATGGACATCCTGCGTCAGTGTAAGGTAATAACGCCGGGCACACCTCTGGGAGAAGTTTTAGGTAACATAATGGAAACGGGATGACTGGGATTTTGTTTGCTTGGGGCAGATCCGGGCGCGGATTGCAAATTATCATTCCAAAAATGTTTAGAAAACTTTCCAAAAGAAACGTCAGCATGACAACAAAAGGGAAGTAGACAGAATGAAATTCAATGCGTGCAGACCGCCCGAAGATGTGCTGAATCCTATGAAAACAAATGTAACTCGTTGATGTGGCATATTTAGTTTCTGTGCAGCAATGACTTTTGTTGAAAAACATTGTTTTTAGCCATAGTTGCAACAGTGAACTTAATTGCTAGTTAAATTATTCGGCCACATATCAAAATCACTATTCGGTGCATCACTTTTGTAACCCCTAAAGATTATCACTTGATACAAATGTGAAATTTTAATTGGACTTCGAATGAAGCATAGAACAAGTCGAGTCGTTGAGAATTAGAAGTAACGCAATTATGCTTATATGAATTAGCCACTTAACCAAACGCTCAATAAAAATGCTTGTATCCAAAGCAGTAGCCAAAGGGAGGCAGGGAGCCACGACTTATTTATTCATCTCTGTACTGTTTTTAAGTTAAAGAAATTTTTTGGCTAAAAAATAGAGCCCGATGAGTGATCAAATGTGTTCTAACTCAAAATCAAAGAATATAATTCAGCAAGAAGTAGATATTTTGGATTGAGAGAAATATTTTGATTGTTTAGCGCGTAAGTGGCATCAGTCATAAATCCTTGCCTTACGAATGTACTCAGTGCACCTGATAGAGACAACTGATATTTCAATTATTTTATAGGAAAGCCAAGTTGCAAGATATTATAAGAACTTCATTATTTTTATTTATATATTTCGACTACATTTATATCCGCAGCCATTATCAAGGCAAACAGGAGGAATGACTTTAACAAAAATTGTGTCCTTCTGATGTTGTAAGGTCCCCATCAAGCTCCTAAGCTCCGATTCGCTTGCACCTGTGTCATGCAGACTTCCAACGAAGAAAATCCTGTCAGCAATCCACCCCACTGTTGGTCCTACAGAATCCTTCATGCAAATAGAATAATTAAATATATGTCTGCGTTTCTCAATTGAATAATGGGACATTGCTCTGCGTGATCTAATTGTGTTTTTCAAAGCAGCATTTATAGTTTATTACTACTGAATTAGACGGCATGCTGGTAGTGTGCTAAAGCATCATTGGACAAATACGCAAGAAATTTCAAGCAATGCCGGCTTGCTCATTGTGTACTTAAATTTACTCAGGGTATGGCAGCATTTGGAATAGGAAGTCATGTTGACGTTGACGTTGGGGATGTGAACTGGGTCTCATATCACGATTCCAGATATTGGATGAGCGCCGGTCATTCAAGTATGTTCCCACTTCTTCAATTTCATCATTGAGGATGCAACGCAATATTTGATAATTCCAGGAACATGACTACAAATTCGCTTATTTTAGCTTAACTCGTTGCCCTGGTTACGATTCAAGCGTAACTTCAATGCGTGCATCATGCGTTTTCAAATTGCTTAAGGCTTGCTTGCAAAATAGCATGACAGAGAATCAAATCAATAAACTAGAATTGCTGTCGATCTACGGCAGTAGACCTGTAGATATCGACTGTGATGTGAATCATTTTTCAGTTTACGAGTAGCCTGCACGTAAAATAAAAGTAGCTTTAAAAATGATTTCTAGCATTTAACTAATTGCTGAATTTTGAAATTTAACAACAAATAATTGAGATATGTGGTTTTTGGCTATTACAAATTATGTAGGTGGTATTTTTGCAGTAGAATGGATCATGAACAGAAGTTTTAGTACTACATAGGGTCGTTTGTAAATACATGTAAGCTTTTAACGTGCTTCTTAATAACACAGCCTGCCTCTTGTACTTCCACAGTGCGATTTCATACCATGCATTTTGCCATATGGTGGAGACGAAAAAAATCTATTCATCTTACAAATGTATGATAATGCAGATACTCGCAAATGAACAGTATCAGTTACATTTTGACAGTCCCCTCATCAATTCGTGACTACGTCCTTTGAAGCAACCACGACAGATTCCTGGAGTGATCAATAACTTACATCTGATGAAGAAGTGAAGTGGATAAATGGCCATTTTTCCAGCTTCGATTGCAGTCCAACAGCAAGCTTCTAAAGATGGCTGTGTTGATCATTCACCGATCGAAATTTTTGACTGGTGCCATATTAGCGAAAGACAGTAAATTCATCTGGAAGAAAGAGTACATGTTAAAGAAAATAATATGTTGGTCCATGAGCATACACTTAACATGCACCTCTGAAAAATAACCTTGAATGAAAAAGCAGTAGAACATAAATAACTGAATACCAAAAATATTAATGCTTAACATGTGCCTAAGCCTATACTAATAACGCGGAAACTTTAGCTGAAATACAGGTATCGCTGTCAGAACATGTTGCACTCGTGTAGTAGAATGCGTATATATCGGCTCTGAACTAAGAAAAAGGCGCCGATGCAAGTAAACAACCGATATATGAAATGCAAACATGCATTACACTCATATTTTGAATATTTCTAGCCCATGCTTTGATCAGTTTGTACATACTATGAACATACTCTGACATGTATCGTGCGGTTACCGGCCCTAGAATGATACAGGCGCATCCCTGCTTCTCGAAAGAGGAGACTAAAAGGGACTTTGTGGTACATACTGTTTTCGTTTGAGAGAACCGAGCGGTAAGATGTAATGTTTATTCACATTAGCGAAGTTAGTGAGACATGACATGCAAACACATTATGTGATTTACAAAGCGGCAATATCAAGGAGCGATAAAGGATAGCGTTATCAGCATGCAGTCATCTAAAGTGTCAGGTGTGGGCGCGAACAGATGAGCGAGACGTCAAGAGACACTTAAGATACCACGGGACCCACATGCACTTTGGGTGGTTTACCGGTTTCTTTCTAATCTTTTCTTCTCACTTTTCTTTTTTCTTAAAATTCAGTGCCGACAGACCAATTTGACGATGGTCATAGACTCCTAGACATTGGTGGCCTGGACATGAGGCTAATAGCACAAGTGTACAACATGAGGATCAACCTTCCACTGACATTGACATATGATACTTTCTGATCACTTCTTAGTATCATGTGTTCCAATTATTTACAATTAGTTTATACGATATGTCTTACACTCACAGATTGTCGATCACAAATGCTGTACATGCGGTTCAATTATTAATCCCAATAAAGTAAGAATTTCCAACTTAACTTCTGAAGAATCTCATTTCTCCCATTCTGATCCCATCTATTTGATATGATATTCTATGATATTCGAATGAGCAAAAACGAAAGTACACGGTGGTAATCAGAATTCGTGTATATTCCCATTTCTCACATACTTGTAAACTCAGCGTTTCTTCGATGAGAGCTTCGTTATTTTAGCACAGTGTCATTACTGCGTACAATGACTCGTTCATTTAGAAAGTTTTTATAGACGCAATTGAAGAATGATCCTGTTATATACTCGTATTTAGCAAATGGATAACCATTTTCACAATCATTTGGACAGATGGAATTCCTAGCGAATGTTTGAAAGAGATTGATGAATAACAGACTCTGACTAGGACTTAGAAGAAATTTCTGGTGTAATGAATCCTTCGAAGACAGATGAGAAGCCAACTTCCAACGAAGAATTTATACATCATCGCTTGTGTTTTGCTGGGAATTCATCCCTCATCATGTACACAAATTTCCATGAAATCGATTGCCTTCATGTCCAGGCCACCATTATAGCGACGTCTTTGCAATGGTACAGGAAAACGCATACTGAGTATCTCGACATTTTAAAAACCTAACTTTGACAGAGGCGCGAACTGCTGTATAAATTATTTGACGGAGGAATGCCAGGTACAATTTTCATATCTCATGTACATAACTGCATACCATCTGCTGTCGATATACTTTACTTAGGGATAAAGTGACTTGGCAGTAACCATCTGCCTCAGAATCTATCCATTAGAAAGAAAATCCGAAATATATGCAATGAATGTCTATTAGACCACATACATGGGAGATATGAAAATCTCTCCTAGCTCACTTTTTCTGCTCAACGGAGATCGATGAACTTCTTTACATTTCAAAAAAAATGTTTCTATTTTTGAAAATTAGTATATTTTTCTTACCATATCATCAATATCAAACAATACGACACATTTGCAGGAAGACAACTGATTGACTAAATGGATTACATGGATTTGTTGATGTCAATTGCCATTACTTTGAGATGATAGCTAATATATTTCAAAAAGTCGGTGACATGGCAGCCATCGAATTTTGCGTTTTAGCGATTCTTGGTCAAAATTATGAAAAATAACTCAACCCATTAGGGTCCTTCAGGAAACATTAGGATCCATCGCAATGATTTTGACTTATTATCTAGCCGGAACATAGCAATGAGGCATAGATTTCTCATTCATAACGGTACCTGTTGGAGAATGTGCCTCAGTAGCGTCCCCAGAAGATTTTCTCTGGGGGGAGCTTTTTCTTTCTCGGGCTATCTGCAAGAAATTCACTTAAAAATGCAGGAGTGTAAAAAAGTTTTGTAAAAATTCCATGAAATTTGAAAATTGTCTTATTCTCGTGGGAGGGGGTAGCGAGCACGGTAGCTACCCCTTTAAAAAAGCTAATGATGAAGCTTGATTTCGTATCAATGTACATGTAGTTCCTAAATCGTAAATTCATATCGTAGAAAAACGCAAGCTCTAATCGCTTCCTCTATTCGCTTAGATGCATTGCTGTAGGCTGAACGACATTTGACATTTTATCAAAATATTTTTTGTTTGGTTTCAAATTTTGAGAAACTAGGAAATTGCATAGGTGGGCCTACTGGCAAATGTGATCTGATTGTGTAAAAATTGAGCTAGTTAAGTTCTGGTTGATATTTGAATAATAATTGACAGAGATGCGAAGTTCGACTGAATACTGCCATGTCACCCCATCGATGGGGTGACATTCAAATTAGAATGTCAATAACGCTTCCTACAGAAGTTCTAATATAAAATAGTTGGGAGATACTGTGCATATCACGGGCAAAGTATTAAGCTTTTTCTTTCACTATTTGGACATTTTGGATGAATTGGATGATATGCTGTCATGTCACACAATTCTCCCCTACCTATCTTCGACAGTACGTGTGCAATAGGGAAGCGGTAGGAGCTGATTCCAATCAATCATAGGCGGTGTTCCACGAGGATCCTCGATTGGTCCTCTTGCATTTGGATTTTTCTGAATTGGTGATTTCCTGTGATGATATTAAGTTAGCGAAGAAGTTAAGAAGAAATGATTCTGCGCGTGTTATCCAAGTAGCACAGAACGCAGTATGGCAGTGTTGAATATCTATGAACAATAAACTTTCATTCGTTTGTGTGTTGCGTCATTCATTCATTTAATTCCTTCATTGTATATGCCATGCCATTGATTTGCTTTATCTGATTAATGCTCGTTGCGAGGTGTCAGTTACACGTGGACTTGATTTTCACAATACAGTTATACGTGATCAGAGTTGTCGTTCTCTCTTAAATGTAAAACCTCAAATTCAACATTGGCGACGAGGAAAGCAGAAATGGACAAGTTTGCTGCTCCAGTACTGTCTGCGAACCCTAAGGAAGCTGACTGAATTTTCTTTGCAAGACAATTTGAGAACTACCTGGCCATTGTCAAAGCAGACAAAGATCAAAAGTTACCGCTTCTGATGAACTGTATTGGTCGTGATGGAATCCTCATTTTCGACGGGTTACCATCTCCAAAGACTGAATATGCAGAAACAATAGACCGCTTCAATGACCACTTTACAGGTCGCACTTCAGTTCTGCTCAAGAAAAAGCTATTTTATGAGGCTAAGCAAGGTACTGAAGAAAGTGTTACAGACTTTGCATGCCGTCTAAGGCGACTTGTAGCCGATTGTGACTTGGGTTCAACTGCTTCAGTTCTTTTACGAGATTTCATCGTGATTGGAGTCGCGGATGATCGTCTGCGTGAGCGTCTCCTTGCGGAGGATGCGAATCCCTTACATTTGAACTTGCCATTGCGAGAGGAGAAGCCTTCGAACGTGCCAAGAAAGGAAGAAGCCGGACAATTGCTGCTGTGGGGGACAAACCTTCAAGCCCAAATCTGTTGAAGTTGCTCCTGAAAGAGATGAAAAGATATCCAATGCTAGATGCTATCTCTGTGATTCTTCGAGTCACTTGGCGAACGATGCTGCGTGTCCCGCGAAGAATTCCATCTGCAGATCCTGTTCAAGACTCGGTCATTTTCTGAGGTGTTGCCGATCGAAACCAATCGAAACAGATGCTGTTGGTCGTTCCAGTGCAGGTGCGAGAGGTTCGAGCCATACCGGAGAGTAAGACCGGTTCTATCTCTGAATTTAATATTTTTTCTTTTGAAGACTGTACTGTAAAGAAAATAGTATTCATTGACAATGTGCCAAAGTTTGTAATTATTGATAGCGGCGCTCAGGTTAATGTTATGCCTAGATACCTTGTTGAAAACAAAGCTTTAACCCCTACAAATGTTCGCATCAAAAGTTGGGGCAATTTTGAAGTGAATGTCCTAGGAAGTGCATATTTTTCTGTTTCCTGCAATAATCGTACAGTAGAGGCAGAATTCTATGTAGTTGAAGTTGACGCGATGAGTCCGCTATTTTCACTCAAATTGTTACGTGAGCTCAACTTGATATCAGAATTGTATGATAAGCCTACAAATACTTGTACTGATTTAAACAACGCAGCTGTAATGTCCATGTTGAATAATGTTGATAAATGTGATTTTGGAAACATTACGTTGAACAGTCTCGACACTGAATACCAACGCTGTTTTCCGTTTCTAATGATGATTGTATTAATACGGGATATACATATCGAGTTGTACTTAAGGATAATTTCATGCCCTACTGTGCCCCAACTAGGCGAATTCCTCCTGCCTTATTACATAAGCTAAGGAATGTACTCGATGATATGGTAGACAAGGGAATCATGAGGAAAATTGAAAAGCCGACTGAGCACTGCGCTCCCATGGTTATAGCGCTCAAGTCAAGTGGTGATTTGAGGGTATGTTGCGATTTTCGACGCCTAAATCATTCATTAAGACAAGAGTTGTATCAAATACCAACATTGAACGACCTGGCGGCTAGGGTTAAGCAACCAAAGATATGGAGTCGGCTAGATTGCAAGAATTCATTTTGGCAAGTGCCTGTACATGAAGATAGCCAGGAGATTCTTACTTTCTCAACCCATTCGGCAGATTTTGTTATCAACGCCTTCCGTTTGGTATTGCTTCGGCTCCGGAGGTGTTTACACGGGTTCTTCAAGATATACTTAGTGGAATTGACAATGTGCTTGTACATGTTGATGATATCGCTATTGTTGCAAAGAATATCGAGACTCATAATGCTACATTACGTAAAGTATGCGAACGATTATCGCAAGCTGGTGTCAAACTGAATAGAGATAAATGTATGATTTCGACCAAAAGTATTGATTTCCTGGGCCACGTTTGGTCTTGAGATGGTATATTTTCTGATCCCCAAAAATTGGAGGCTATTCGGAAACTGCCAATTCCTAGAGATCAGGAAGCGCTAAGGTCCTTTTTGGGTTTAGCTGGTTATTTGGGAAATGATGGCATCCCGCATTTCAGCACATTAGCAAAGACTCTCTGGGAAATGATGAAAAGATCAAATTTTGTCTGGAACAATGAAAATATTACTGCTTTCGAAAGACTTAGATCAGAATTATTTCAGACAGATGTCGAACGTTCTTTGAACCAACAAAGAAAGTCGTGATTCAAACTGATGCTAGTCCGACTGGTATTGGAAGCGTATTATTACAGGAGGGTATACCACACATCAACAGCTCCTACCGCAACAGAGGCGAGGTACTCACAAATAGAACGAGAATTTCTAGGCTTGGCATTTGGGCTCACTCGTTTCAGTAAACTATTCTTTGGTATTGAGTTTGAGGTACAAAATGACCACTTGCCGATAGTACAACTTTTCAAGAAACCTATAGATGTATTATCGAACAAGCTCCAGAGGTGGATGATTATGATCCAGCATCATGTATTTCAAATTAAACATATCAAGGGATCGAGTAACGTACTTGCAGATTGTTTATCGAGAAACTCAATCAAGATAGACCCATCTGATGAAGAAATAACCGAGCATACAGTATGCTTTTTGATGAAAAGTAATCCACTCAACTTAAAGATGCTTGCAGAAGCTACAGACGAAGACGTAGAACTTCAGGAGGTCGCGCGTCTAATACAAAGAGGTTGGACTCAAAAGTACTCTATTCATATCCGTCCCTATTATCTACAGAGATTTGAATTAAATTTGAAAATATGCAATGATCGCTTTATAATTTGTAGAGGCGATCAGGTGATAATTCCTCAATCGATGAAAGAAAATGTTATGAATGTCGCTCATGAGGGTCACTGTGGCATATCTAAAATGAAGTGTAATATTCGTAGCCATGCTTACTGGATCGGTATGAATTCTGATATCGACGACTATGTCAAGAAATACACTGCTTGTATGTCTATCAGACTAGATGTGATCCCGCACCATCAACTGTAGTGGCGGAAAATGTGGATACGGTTTGGGAGAAAATATCCATTGATTTAACTGGGCCTAGCCAAGTTCTTGATAACAAGGTTCTATTAACAATCATCGATCTGCATTCAAGGTTCCCGGAGATATTTATTTTAAATCGAGGTACATCTCATGAAATTATACAACATTTGCGCTCAGTTTTTGCCAGATTCGGGCTGCCGAAAGTAATAATTTCCGATAATGGTTCAGTATTTACATCATCTGAATTTACTGATTTTCTTAAATGTTGTGTAGTAACCCATTCATTTGCTTCCCTTTACTATCCAAGAGGAAATTCAACAATCGAACGCTTGCACGGAACATTGAAGAACAGATTGAAGGGTATTCGGAATGGATCAAGAATATCTCTAGAGGCTGCGATCGATCAGGTACTCTTCGATGTACGGAGTTCAGCGAATTCTGTCAATGGCGAGACACCTTTTCAGCGATTTTTCAACAGACCAATGCTAACGGAAGTAAGCATGCTTAACGACAAACCTACTTCTCCAGTGTCGAGGAAGAGATCTGTGAAGCAGGAATATTCCAGTAAATATTCTAGAATCAGAAATTATAATCTTGGTCAGCGTATTTTGATCAGGAAGGGTGATGGTCAGCATATATTCAGTAGGGTAAAATTGTCAGGAAGATAAGGAAATATACTTACCTGGTGGATCTTGATGGTCGTCATGCTAGGTATAATCAGAGGAATATAAAGCCGTTACATGGGCAGGGCATTAGTCGCGATTTCTCAGCTGACTTAGCGTATGATGATGTAAGTCAGGGTAAATGTCTATCTTTAACTAATTCCCATTCAACTAGGAGGTATCCATCTCGTGTGAGAAGACCTCCACAATTTTTTGGTGATACAGTAACTTCGTTATTATCTGATCTTTATGTTTTGCATGTATGTATCATATGCATTAAAAAGTTTTCTTTTGAAATTCAGATTCTGGATTTTCCCACTGTTGGGAAGTGTTGAATATCTATGAACAATAAACTTTCATTCGTTTGTGTGTTGCGTCATTCATTCAAACAATTCCTTCATTGTACATGCCATGCCATTGATTTGCTTTATCTGATTAATGCTCGTTGCGAAGTGTCAGTTACGTGTGGACTTAATTTTCACAATACAGTTATACGTGGATCAGAGTTGTCGTTCTCTCCTAAATGCAAAACCTCAAATTCAACAAGCAGGGAGTATTAAAATAAAATAATGGATTTAACAGTGTATATTTCCAGCAACAGGCATCTCGACTTGTCAAGATAGTCCATCAAATATGCCACTGAAGTCCAACATCGAATTTCTCAGTTTTACTGTTCTGAGGGGCTTGAAGCTTTTTCAACCAAAAGATGATTTCATTATTGTGTGCAATTCTTCAATAGTAAGGATACTTGAGCACGCCTTTGCTGCCATATTCAATATCAAATAGCGCTTCAATGAGTATGATCGTTTCAAACTCTACTCTCAAAACTTCACGGTTAACACTCATAATAAACTCTACTCTCAATACTCTCATAATCACTAAATGCCTAGAAAATGGTAAAAATAGCGGCAATCGATCGCGCAACGAATTTTCATAACGTAGAGGAAGAAGCAGAACCAAGTGATGAGAATAGAAACAAACGATCGAGTTAAGACACTTTCTTATGCGCGTTTCTTGCTACCTGTTGTGAGTGATTTGGGTACTTCCTCTTTCCCTCCCCAAACACGCATCTTCCAACTTTTCCATATTCATCAAATTACGTCAAACAGTCACATAGGATTTAGAATGGACTTCATCTGTCACTGAGTGACAGTACAGCACAACTGAGAAGTCTTACTTGAACCTGGGATGAAGGATTGGTCCCTTGGATACTCAGCCAGAATACAAGGTACAGCTGTGATCATAAACTTCGTGGGATTGTTGTCTACGGACAATGAGAAGCAGTTGTCTAGCTCTGAGACTGTAAATGCTCTGCAAGCTCATTCTACACACAACGCTTTTGCGACAGTAGTGAGACAGGAGCAAGAGAAGATCGTGCATCGAGAGACGATGCAAAACTCTCGGGTGTCAACAACAAAAATGTGGTGGGAAGAATAGAAGCACCGTGATTTGGAGTCTCTTATAGATGAGAAGTAAGGCGTGTAAATAGACGTGGACGAATATTCTGGTGAATCACCCGGTGTTAATTCATTTTTGAATGAGACACGCAAGTCAATCCAGAGGTTCACGTGGAATACACGTGATGAAATCAAATTCATGAAGAATCATGACAACAAACAACTGAATTTTTAATTAAAAAGCACCATTGCTGAACATGAAAATTCACTCAGACCAACTTTCTCTGAATATTAAAAACGAAAGTATTAGCTGTTTCTGAATCAGCTGATTGAGATGGATTTCCCTGTTTCTCAAGGTCAAAAACAGATTCTCAAGGTCAAAAACAGTTTCGCCTGTTTCTGCATTTA
>CAJQUW010000828.1:0-26813 GCA_907163375.1 Prostheceraeus crozeri
ATCACCATAGATGTCCACCCACCATTCATCATTAACTGAATCAGCTTTAGTGTGATATTCATGAGAAGCATACACCAGACCGCTTCCAATAATAGGTAATGGATGTCTTACAAAATGACGCAAGGTTGGAGAGAAATAAACTGTAAGTTTGTCATTATATTTCTGAATAACCAACTTATTTTTGTCCGCCATAATTTTCTCTCCATACTTCTTACCCACAGTCTCATTCCATCGTTTTACTAACTCAATAAGTGATAAAGGTTGAACACCACGCTTTTTCAAAATGATGCGTTCTTCGCATTCTACAACATTTTCATCAAATATTTTAAATTTATAATGAAATTTGTTGATTCGATTTGAATAAACTTTTTTAACATTTGCAGTAGCAATTGACGTTAGATGTAGTCCATGGCCAAAACCGAGATGCGGATAGAATTCATTATCCAACCTCAGTGTAAGACCTTTAGTAAAAGAATGAAAGCGAAGGAACTGTCTCCCACTCCAATGATAGATAGTAAACTCATAAACTTTCTGATCCTTATTCTTCATGATGGAAGTATTACCACTGTTGAATGCCTTAATAATTTTCTCATTCCCAAAATGGACCATAATAATAATGATTTTATCTGAATCCATTCATAGTTCCACTTTCCATCTGACGTTAAATTGTATGGGAACTGGAATGCATTATTCATCGTTATTCCATCATGGGTGCGAGGAGTCAATATCATTTCTTCCAAATCATTCACATTCTGAATATTACTATCATAGCAAATACTAGAAACGCCAACCTCCCATTCACCTTCTAAATGTAGTGGGCGATTTAATTCTACACGATAGTCTGATGGTTTATTTTTGGGAAATTTATTCATAGAAGCATTACTGGGCAAGTAGATTAGAAACGAGTCCTTATTTTCACTTTCCATATTATTCACATTGGAAAAATTGATTAGCATACTTTTGCATTAACTCTTCATTCGGAAATGGAGTGTGATACTTGTCACAGCATCTTTATGAAAAGGAATCAACGCACCAGCATCGTCATAAATTGCAATATCAATTTGTGGGATGTAGTTTGATTTCAGCTTTGTATAATGCACTTTCTTGAAAGTATGCTCAGATAAAATACTGCAGCTTTTTGGCTGGTATGGTATCATTGTTACCAATGGAGCTTCAACATCTCCCACACGTACATCTTCACCAATATTGGAATATATCTGAAAATAGTTAATACGACGCGATAGTGACATGTCTGCGCTAGCTTTGGTTACAGTACCACTTTTAAAGATATTTTGATCAAAACCCAAAATGTCCATTAGAGTTTTATCCATAATTAAGTTCAATACCTTTTCCACTTATAGTGAGAGACAAAACACCTTCTTTTTCAGAAAATGAAATTTGTTGCTCATTAATCACTTCATTTAAATAATCTACAACCAATTTAACTGAAGTAATAATGCGAGGCATCAACACTCTTGTTTCATGTAAGATACCACCGAAAGGCTCTACACACTTTCTGTATAAAGATACGGTCCATTCTGTATCAGATTGATTTGACCTTTCACATGGTAAATGTTGCATATCAAATTGTCCATGAACAGCTGCAGAATGATGTCGTAAGAACTGATGAAAATCTTTTGAACAAACTAATACTAGATCATCATCATTTAATTTACTTATTGCAATATGATTAGATGATTTGATATAAGTCAATGTTGCCACTTGTTTACCATCAACTTGAAGGAGATAATTTAATTTCTTCAATAATGCTTCAGGAGTCATGTTTGTCTTTCTTGGCTTAATCACAATCTTCTTCACCAACGTCTTCTCATTTTTTGGAATAAGATCTACATAATAAGCTTCCTCTCGATATATTAACTGTTTATGACCACTTGGGTGGTAATTAATGTTATAATTATCATAGCTTGTTAAGGCGCTAGCGAGGTAACCTAAATCATTTCTTAAACTTGGACTTAAACCAACAATCCAATCTTTCTCAACTACATGATGTACATAATTATGATCATCATTGTGCGAGAGTAAATTGGACAATATGTTTACACGCTTTATTCAAGAAATCATATATAAACTTTTTACATGATAAGAGATCTTTCTTTGGCCACTGTGGAATGTATACTCGACAGCCCTTTTCACATTGGTAAGCAGCTGTGCGTCTCATATTAATAGTCATCACCTCATGATCAAAAGTATAGACACAGTTGCTATGAACAAGTTGAGTGACACCCACTTCCCACTTTCCATTTAGCTGTTGTGCATGATCAATGGGAGTAGAAAAGAGTGCGGCTCGATTACTAGCAAATCTATTTGCGGCCGCATTGCTAAGCAAAATATGATAAAACGACATTTTGATATTGCTGATCTCCGGATTTGCTTAACATCATGAAGACTTGGATTTTGGACTCTCTACAATATATCAGAGTTGATCGTAATGGAAACGTACATTTCAAAAATTCTCATGGTCATACATCAAGAGGTATTACATTAACACGGCGACAATTTGTCAACCTCAATGATATCATGAGGGATTTGGAATATTTTGAAACATTAAGATTCATCTCCTTGGGTGATCAAGTTTGGCTTCAACGTCGCAACAATGAAATTCAAATCTGCCATTCACATTCCGCAAACTGTTTCTCATTTCGCAAATACAATTGGGAGAAGTATAGAAGATACATACATCGCTCCATCATGACATTTATTCGTCGTGAGTTCATCGCCCTACTATGCAAATCTTAATCAGACATGACTACCACGCACCATGAGCTGGAAATTAGATTCCCTACAACGTATTGAAACGGATCATGATCGAAACGTCTATTTCAAAGATTCAACTGGAAATGTGAGAAGAGAGTTTGCTTTATCTTATCGTCATTTTCAATCTCTACATCATATCATGAAGGATTTGAAATACTTCTATATGAAAAGACATTCACGTATTGGAAATCGCATCTGGTTGCGCGTCAACAAACGGCGAATTCAACTCTATCATCCCCAACTCCATACTAACTTCACATTTCATCAAGGTAGTTGGGAAAAGTATAAAAGGAAGGTACATCGCTCAATTTACTCATTTGTTCATCATGAAGCGCCATCGCTACACCATCGTCAACATTCTCCGTCGCTTCAGACTCTACGCCAAAATCGATCTCACAACATTACACCAACACCTTCCAAACAGCAAGTATTACCCGGGCCGTCCTCAAATGTTAGTGGTGAAGATGAACAATTCACGGAATCCTCAACTCTTCCCAAATGGGACTGTACAGATTCTCGGCGCCCTTTCTCATTCATCGGCGCAGTCAATGCGCTTAGAGCTACAGAGACTACTACGTCGGATATGGAAGAGGGAGAGGTGTGTGATGTCGAATCTGACTGTGGACAATATGGTGATCTCTACTCAATTGAGTGAAAGTGTATCATTTTTGAAGATTCGTACCAGCAGTTACAATTTGTGTTATGAACCCGAACTTTTTCCTGCAGCTCTCATTAGTTGTTGGTTACCTGTGCATGTTGCAATCTTTCATAATAGTAAAGTGATCATTACTGGACTAAAATCTCATGTACAAGCAAATGTGATCCTAGACTATCTCATAGAGTATGTACGTACCCAGCGGATTGTAAAATAAAAAAAATTTTCCAACATGATGTTTTTATTTCAAATCATGATAGAACTTACAAATCATTTTTTCATTAGAGGATGGATTACATGAAAAGTTTTGAATAACAGATACAAATCGAGATACATGTAAACGTTTTAAGATGAAGCACAGTACAAAAGCACCACACGTTGATGAAAGTGGATGTTGTAGTATGCGTTCATTTCGCTGATATTGACGCGTATGTTTTCTCAACCACTGCTGTGTTGGTATATTTGGAGGTTAAGCAAGAGAGTCAAATAGTTCACCACGTCGGTCTTCTCCAATAAAGATCGCTTTCCAATGCTCACCGCCTAAATTCTGCGAATGAGTGTTTAGCACAATAAAGATGGGATAGTGATTTACTGCAGGTGGTAAGGTATCGAGCGAATAGACATTATCGAAAGCTTTCAACGTCGCTTCGTCTGCATTACGCTGTACTTTAGTTTTAATATCGACAGCAGTCAACCAACTCATTAACGATTATACTGAAGAATCACGTCACGATACTTCGTAATTTCAATATTTGAATCGAAGACTGCATAAATTAATACATTGATCGTCTCAGGTAGTGTTCTTTTGAACGTCAAATCCAAACGAATAATATGAGGCACGTTCGCTTGACGATAGGGTGCACTAATATCGCTGTCAGCAGTCAAATCAAATGCATAAATAGTATATCCACTCTTAAACTCTTTCATAGTCAGTCCGTTGGTGTCATCCGTATTGTAAAAGCCAAAGACATCCATAAAATCAACATAACTGCGCATAAATTGATCCGAAGCAAAATCTGGTTTGTAGGGTGGACCAGGATGACTCACACCATTTACACGTAAAGCAATTTCACTTAACTGATTGTGTTTAAAATTGAAAGGATTCTTCTTTATATTACCATTAAATGCATCATTTTCAACCATTGCCACCATGAGGAGCTTCGGTGCTTCCGATGGAAAGAGGCCACCTTTCATGAAACTCTTTTGATCTTTCGGAATTGTAAAGGTGAGAAGCTTTGTATGCTGAATGGGGTAAATGGCATTTTGGCGGTTAAGACCTTCAGCATGCCCTCTAATGACACTTGGATTCGGTACTACTCGACGAATGTAAAGTGCAATATCTTCCACATGAATTCTAAAATTGTCAACTTTAGCAAATGCATTCAGCGCAAATTCAGGCTTATTCAATGTCAGCTTGAGTCGCATGCTGGTATTACAGAGTAAAAACTTTGACTGTCTAAAGAAGTCTAAATTCAGCGGACCATATAGCTGACATACTTTACTATCTTTAATCATAGCAGATCGCTTTACAAAGCCACTGTTTGTTTCAGCATCAAATTTTCCTGCTTCATCTCTGTACCATCCCATGGCTTCCATATGACTTTTTTGTGCTGCTGGATGAAACTGTGATACATGATTGAAATACGATTTATAGGGATAATCGCTTTGGCCACCTTCCACCTGCTGCTCTCCAATCGTTAGAGTAACATCGCGAAGTAATGTAGTCAATGGTAAATTGCTCAGTCCAACTTTATGTGCATCGTCAATAACAGTTCCATCTGCTTGCTGAATTCTAAACCTCAAATCAACCATCGCATAACTCAAATCTATGTAATCATCACTACCACCAGGAATAACAAATTCAATGGGGCCAGCATTCTCAGCTGTTCGAGGATGATAATCTACAATACTTGAACTAAGAATATCTGTCTGTATGGCTTGTTGATCGAACAAACAAAACCCGGAAGTCTTACACTCCATGATTAGAAGTTATGGCAACGTCGTCGTTTAGCGCCTGATGAATGATTAGAGCCTCTGCGACGTTTGCGTGAATGCCTTTTGACTGAAGATCGCACCTTACCAGCTCCGCGATGTTTCCTCCTTCCTTTTTTCATTCGTTTAGGTGATTTCTTTCCTTGAGTAACACCAGCAATGGTCTGCTTCAATGTTTTTAAACCGCGTTCCTTCCCACGATTCAACAAACTGCTCTTAAAACTTCTACCTCTGGAAAGATCACTAGCAACATCACCAGCAAAGCCAACGGCATTACTTAAAACATTTCGTTTTAAAGATCTACCGACATTGGATATGAGAGGTGCTACAACAGATTTCAGTGCACCAAGTATGCTACCTCCACGTTGGCACTCTTTATAGGCACTCTTTACACTAAACAACTCAATGTCATGCCTCTCAAATAATCTTCTCACATGCTGATTTTCAAACTCTTTTCCTTGATCACTCTGAATTCTTTTTGGAATCCGACCTTCTCGAAAAATTGTTTGGAATGCTTTTGCTACTCCTTTCCCTTCTTTAGTTTTTAAAGGTTGAGCCCACGCATAACGCGAGAAAATATCAATGACGGTTAAAATAAAATTATTGCCCGAGTTATGTTTTGAAAAGGGGGCAACATCACACAAACCTGCTTGCCAGTGTTCATCGATGTCATGAACAATATAATGGCGGGTGCGGTACTTCTTTTTCGCTTGTTTGTGGAGTGTATAGGTAGCCTGACCCTTTAACCATCGTTTCACTTGTGATTGTGGAAGACCACTCGCTTTTGATAATTTCTTGATCGATGCAAATCCTGCCGGATGTTTTACATCATAATAGATTGACTTCAAACGTTCAGTCGATGACGACTGACTCTTTTTCCTCCTTCTCATCTTTTTGCTTTCTTGCATTTCTACATTTACAACAACTGCAGCATTTAGCTTTAGTGGTTTTGCGATCGTGTTCACATTGCTTAGGAGTTTCATTGTGAGAGCTGGCGCAGCAAGTGCAAGTGACAACGACACTCACCTCTGGCGGCTCATTACATGGCAAGCAACACATCTGCTTCATATTAATAGTCTGAGAACATGTATTTCTTGGGAGGAGCTGTTTTACGTTTTCCTTTTACTAGTTTTAGTGGTGGTGTAGATCTACGTCGAGTTCTTCCTCTTGTTTGCTTAGTGAGTGTGGGAGGGGATGTAGCAGGTGACGTCTTAAACCAATTTGTTGGCATTTTCATCGTCTGAAGCATTGGAGCAGTAGCCACTGTTGAATCAAGTTCTTTCAATGTCTCATTATTCAAGCAAATTTTGGTACATTATGCTTTTCAATAGTTTAAGAAAGTATGACCAACCAGGTGGAACATAGTCCTGACGGCGCTTTCTACGTGTCGCATACTGAATCAAGTCTTCATAACGTGAAGCATCAATCACTTTATTTTCATCTGTAATGATTTCTCCTCTATCATTTACATTGAGATGGGGTTCAATACTATTGAAAAGAGATATGGCATGTGCGCGAGATGCTAAAGGTGTTGCAGTCGATACAGAGTCACGCATCTTATTCTTCAAGCTTTTAATTGCTCAACAGTTTCCGATTGTAATAATACAGCACGATGTGGATCTTTGATGTGAACATTTTGCTGATAATCTATTTCTTTCCTATACATTTGATTTGCAAGAGGTTGCTTTACTTGCTGCATGGCAGTCAATTGTACATATTCATCCTGAGGAATAACAATCATGCGAGAATAAGAACTCATAGTTTGTAGATAATCATGAGAGTTTTCAAAATATCACTTCGAAATCTAAATTCTTCCGGACACTCTTGCGTAAAGTCAATGAATAAGTAACCGTGTGGTTTTTCAGTAGCTGCTTGAAAAAATTTCAATTAAGGCTTTTGATCCTCTGGGTGCAACTTGTCTAGATGAAATTTTAAATTGACTTTTATCTCGCGGATTCTTGAAAATAGCATAATAGTGTGTATTCAGGTTTCGTGTACGAGCTTCTTTTCCATCAGGAAACAAATTTTGTGTGATATAGATGATAAAGCACCTTTTATGATGTGCTGCGCGAGTGAACATATCTGTAACATCTTTTGAATTCTTACATTCTTTTAATAAATCATCCAATACAACAACATCATTAGACTGAAGTTTATCCACTGGAATAATTCCTTCATGTCGAATAAAGTTGCGACTTTGCAATTCCTGAAACAGCGACGGTTGATAAATGCCATAACACCAAATCACTCGATTGATAGGTTCCTTAAACAACTCCCTTCTTTTATCCAATAAATTCAGCGTGAAAACAGTTTTACCTGCATGAGATGGACCTGATACAGTCAGAACTTTATCACATTGAAGTCTGAAATCCATTATAATACTTTGAGATTCAACATTTGCATAATTAACGTCTAGAGCCAAAGATATTACCCAATACGTTGCCCACGATAGGAGCTAGCATCGGTAGTAACGCTGGAAGGAGACCACCCTTTTGTGTTAGAGTTTCCCTCTTTCTTTGAAGGGTGACTTTAGGATTGGAGATGAAACGCAATTTCGTAGCATATCGCTTAAGTAACTTTCGTTGTTTTGGTGATAATTTCTTCGTCCTCAACTTTCTCACATGAGAAATAATTTCACGAATGAATTTATCGTTAGCATGTCGTATAGCATTGTATCGCTGACTTGCTTTCATTCGTCGGAGAGCTTGAATGGCTGAAGAAAACTTTGAAGACTTTTGACTTTTACGTTTCGCCATTTTCCGTGTTAGTCTTTGCTAAAAACCTGCCTTTACCACATTTCATAGGTACTAACTATTGCGACATAAGTGACACTCGAAATGAGCAATATCACGGTGGTTACATTTGCAAAGTTGAATGCAATTACGTATGAAACAGCGTTGACAAAAAGCATGCTTACATCTCTTGAAGATGCGCTTTTCATTTCCATCCTTTCGCTTACATACATCGCAACACATAGTTTCACCGTTACTGATGTCTATAGCAAGTCTTTTTGAAGATATGAATTTGCTAGCCTTTTCTAAATAATAGACGCATGTACAGAAGGAATATACTTCGAGAGTGAGCAGACATAGCTCGAAAACCAGTTGTGCTACAATCAAGTACCACTGCATTTTCAATTTTTCTTCATAGAAAGTTGAATGTGAATATCTGAAATCGCTTCAATCACTAGGCTGCTGCCATGATGGTTAAATGCGTTAAGACGTTCAGCAATTTTTATCATATGCCTTTTAAAAAATTCTTCGGGGTGATCTACCACTTCCATTGAATAAGAAGCAAAATGGAAAGAGCGACTTTCCACCTCTTCCTTTCCAAAATGACTAAACTTAATTTTCGCAACTAATCGCGCCATGAAAATGCTATCAGAGAATGTATTCATTAACTCTAGAAATAGAGTGCTAGCATCATCGACCACTGCTTCGATGTCGGTCTCATCTTTATGAAAATTTATCACATAATCTTGAACAGCTCCTTTTAAACTTTGCCTATGAAAATGTAATGTTCCGCAGTCGTTTGAGAAAGACATGATCGCCCTTTATCTAACCATCCATTGCATGAAAACAACTCTTCTCATAGTAACATTTATTGAATAACGGTAACAAGCATGCATTATAAATCAATGGTTTGAAACAGATAAAATAGATACAGCTGGTAACTATCATACAGCGAGCAATGATGACCATACAGGACTTTGGCAGTGTTGAGGTAAGGAGGAAAGAAGCATTGGTTATGAACGTAGCTACTACAAAGAACAGACAAAATAGGAACACACAAATCCTTAAAACGTTTCGTGACTTCATGGTAGTGTTGATTCACTCTACTATCCCAAGGTGGGAGCAAAATGTCATCAATGATTAGATTGGGAAATACTTTCCTCTCCTTACCAGGATTATTACAAAAGATGCGTATAACATTGAAAGCAGCTAACCATCGTTTAAAGTCAATAAGAAGAGCACTCTCACAAGAAAAGCCATAGTCTTGCAAATATTTCAGATTAAGTCCATGAATGTGTTTTCTCGCCCATTGATCAACATTGGGATTGCAGTTGGCATGTTTATGATAGACGCTAAAAATCTGATATGTCCAATTGTTCATAGCAATAGCACTGAGCTCCTGTACAGGTTCACCCTCACAATCCATAAAAATGATGATAGAAGCCTAAAACGGAAATTTACACATCTAAGGAAACGTTCTATAACATATCACAAAATGAAGAATTACATCGATGCTTTTCACGACAAAATACACAAATGATATGATGGCAACGAAGAAGTAAAATGTATCTAATAAGACCACGTCTACGACACTCAAAGCACATAAGCAAATTGTCATAGGGTAGAGTTAGGAAAGGGCTAGTAATTCTCCTTCTTTGATTTGCGTTTTGAGGCAGCATTCTTCTCCGACTTGCGCTTCGTACAACTGCTGTTAAGGATTTGATCAATTATGTCGTCCACGTTGGGTGGTTTTGGAATATATAGGATGGATTCCATATGCATGGAGAGCGAGGCTATTTTATTATCCTTGTGCCGACCATAATATAGCCCATTCACTTTGAAAAGGATATCCCAAGTACCTTCTCCGAGCTCATCACATCTGATGGGTGTTGATTGATCTCCCTCCTTCTTATAGTAAGTACACCAATGTGATACCGGTAGGCAAATTTAATTACCATCCCAAATCTTTCTATAGGGAGTATCCTTGTCATCTCTCGCCTTCCACTCTTGAGCAAGAGGAGTAGGAATGTCCATATTTAATGTCACGTACTCCTCAATAATATCAAGTTGGTGGCGAATGTACGGACTCACGGGGATCAGTATGTAGTCCCCATACTGATTGCGCATTATCTTGACATCCGTGGAAGGGAGCATTCCCGTTTGGAGTACTACGCTATGATCGTCATAACGCAAGACTTGTTTAAATTTACGCTGTAGCGGTGTAGGATTATGTACCTTGGTTGTTTCTTCCACTGCCCTCAGTTGTAGATGATCTGATCGTAGCGAACCTTGTAACGTTTGACCGCCATTTTGTCCTACTAGTGCAGCAGATGGAGTAGATGCCTGAAAATGAAAAAGATTGTATTAAGTTTACGTTCAAGGGAGGAGAGGGAGGGAAGTAGCGACTTACCATTTTAGTTGGATAATAGAATAGAGAGAGAGAAAATGTGCGTCCGTCACTCGTGCGATTCAACGATGGAATGATTCTCACTACGGAAGGCTCGTTATTTATATAGAAATGCTTAATTCTCATTGGATGATGATCGTCATTGGACAATAACATCAAGCTGATTCCAAATCTGGCCTCCGTTTACCAATCCGAGCCTTCATTCGCCCGCTGGAGCTGTTTCTTGGGAAATTCTAACTCTGTCGTTTTTCGCCAATCTCCCAAAATCTTAAATGGCGTCTCACATCTAAACAAAGACAGATATGAACAAGCCGTTTCTTTCAGTGAATTTGTCTCACTCTTAGCTTTCAAACGAGTTATTGCACGACAAAATCCGTCCACTGGAAGCCAAAATCGAAGGTACCTCTCCCGAGGGGGGTGGGACGTCAGCGAAAATTTTTCTCTCCGATTGACTTGAAACTCACCATGTTGATAGAGAATTTCATGCTGATTCCAAATCTGAAATCCGTTTTCCCATCCGATGCTTCGTTTTGACGCTAGAGCCCAAAACGTCCAAAATTCTAACTCTGTCGTTTTTCGCCAATCTCCCAAAATCTTAAATGGCGTCTCACATCTAAACGAAGACAGATATGAACAAGCCGTTTCTTTCAGTGAATTTGTCTCACTCTTAGCTTTCAAACGAGTTATTGCACGACAAAATCCGTCCACTAGAAGCAAAGTTGGAAGGTCGGTGCCGAGGGGGGGGGGACGTCAGCGACCATTTTTTCGATGGCGGCCATCTTGCGCGGTCCAGAAGTGGAGTTTTACTTACTACTGATAATGACAGACGATGGAGCATCTACTGCAATGTCGGTTGCTTCCAGCACCATGCACTCAGCACGATCTGCACCAGTGCACGGACGTGACAATACAATGAGCAAAGTACTGACAAGGCCGCGTGTGATGTGCACACACCAAGTAATGTGCCCAGATTACGCAGGGACCACAGAAATAAACTGTTTGTCTGAAATTGACTAGAATGGAAGTTAACTCAAGGTCGCGGTACATTCGGGGAACTACATGTAAGTGGGACATGAACGGCCAATCAAATGCTTGGATTTACAGATGTGACTGATTCTAGCCCAATGATACAGACGTTGACAGGTGTATCTAAGCGAAGATGCGTGCGACTGATGTGCCGTTATTGTGCATTGCATGAAACTTAACTTCTTTTCTAGAGGTTTTGATTGCTGTCAATTTCTATGAACCTGACAGGCTCATGAAGAATTAAAGGTAAAAACTCACAATACGCTCGTATGGAAGAATCGAGATCTTCATGGTCGCTATTCTTTCCATTTCGGATTGCATCAGTTTGTCAAAAAGTTATGCAATTTTGCTCTCTACAAATGCTCTGTATGTCAATTGTTTTGAAAATAAAGGAAGCTTGGATGCATCTCGTTGTGTCTATGTTTTTCAAATAAAGATCATGTAGTAAATATTGTACAATGATCAATGTCAAGAAAACAACGGATAGCATCTTCAAGTAATAGCAGAATGAATGGAGTAATTTATTGTCGAAGGATCTGCTACATAGTGGTAAACTGGAATATTTTTGCTCTGAATGCATGAAGAAAAACTTCGCATTGACGCAAGACGATTTAGTATTACGGTAAATGCTGTGCAAAACTTGTGTAGACCTATTTAAAAAATGAAACCGTTTCCGCTTTTCGTTCCGACCATTCAGAGACTATAAAGTTGACTGCTACGAATTAGCGACACCGCGTCTACACTGTGAACCGCTCGCTACCAATCACATACGAAGGATGCATACCAAAACATGTTTTGGTATATTTTTGTATCTTAATATGAAGACAAATGGTGACGTGAACTGAAGGCTTAGTACTTTTTACTTAATCAGGGAAAGCACCGAAAAATCTCATTGTTGCCTAAACCTTCAGTCTGTTTCCTTTTTGATCTACTTACATGAAGAACCGGGTAGCACTCGGCAAAAGAGCAGATTCGCAATAGCCATCAGGTGTACGTCATCCTCAGAAAGACTCTTGCGCCTACGTTTCCTGCAGACACTCGCTCTGGTGCCGAACTACATTGATTTCACTGTGCATCTAATTTTCGTAGGATTTCTATAGTGCATTTTGAAGATTGATTTCTATTGGTTGCATACTCACAGCGTCTGATTGGTGGATCACTGGAACTGGTTGCTTGTACATAGATGATCAGCCTCCTGTATTTGCGAAGCCTTATCTTGCCCGCTGGAATCAAGTTATCGCCCATGGCAATGATACTGTGGTATGTCGTGGTGTTAGGTCCTACAGTCAGTTCTTTTCGGTTTTCTTGAGGTCGATAACATTGATTGACTTTCGCTTGATTTTTATGATCTATTAGAAAGCACCTGCTTTGACCATGCATTGAAAAACGATAATAGAATCTGTGGTCTTGGTTGAATATCGTCCATGACAAGGTGTTTACAATCGGTGCAATGGTATTCTCATAGGTTGGAGACATGTTTTGAATAGAGAATGAGTGGAGTTTCGTCACATTTCCATTTTCATATCTTAGCTGATCTGAAAAACAAAATATCGAACTTTGACATCAACTAGTAAACATGAGGGCTGCGCACGGCATGACCCGCGAGCACAAACTTCTCTGGAGATGCCACAGTAGCATGTTGCTGTCGATGTCACAATTGATCGATCCCCCGAATGGATTGATGCAGAACATATCATGGATTGACTACAAAGGCCAGTCTAACTATCTAAAGAGAATTACAGCCTATGTCAATAAGCGACACCAAACATGTCTTATTTCTGACTGCACCCAGGAGTCGAATCGGAGGTAGAGAACAGCTTGCATCTTCTTCGCAAAGCTCTGCCGATTGTACAAAAGTGACACTGCATAGAATAGCAGCAAAGGCTAGTCGTAATATCTCAAGAGCATGAATAAGTTAGTGTTTCTCAAACCTCTACTTGTCGCGGACTAAGTGCTCACCACAGGTAAACTACGTGGACTAAGACTTTATAAAAAATAAATACGGATCTATCATACCAATGGCGTCTCTTTAATCGCGCTGAAAAACAATTTGGTATTATTTCAGAAATTCAGTTTCTACAAATATGTCCCGTAAGTTCTGTATGAAGAACGACCGAGTGTCAGATATAATTAGTAATAACGAAACATCTAGAAAAGCAGAAATATATTATTTACGTAGCCTATGCAATCCTGGTGACCAGGTTCTAGGATACTTGAGTGCCTCCAGTTCTATTATATGGCTGTGAAACTTAGTGCCTCTCCGTCAAAGCAGCGGCTGGTCTGGACGTCTTTCACCGTTCCTGCCTCCGTCGAATCCACGCCATTCGCTGTTACCATCGTGTGTCGAATGGAGATCTGTATGCCAGAGCTGATGTCTCAACGCGCCTGACAACCGTTCCTTGCTGGAGGCTTCTCCTGGATGGCACAAGTCCAATCTACGCGACCGATTGAAGACCTAATCGACGCCGAGCAAGATTGCCCTGCGTTTCGTGACCTGGTCGCCACGGTCACCTAAGTGGCCATGCGACTGCAAGTACAAGTACCTATACAATAACAGCAGCATGTCAAGTGAACAAATCAATTGGAATAGCGCATTGTTAAGTCAACCGTGAGAAATCGGTAGTGCGTCACCCTAGTGGTGAATAGCTGACGCTGACTGAAGCGCAATTTGCAGCACAGCAGCGCTATCATTAACACGTAGCTGTGTCAGCGTAGCCTCATATGATTCTCACGTGATCCGTAGGTGCTTTCTATGCTAATCATATTGAAAAAAATATTCCTTGTGACTTCGGCTCGATTCCTCGATCAGGCGAGTGCAGTCGGGATATCCAAAGTGTTGGTGTCTTTTATTGACGTAGCCCTTTTTGGCCGAATCCACGTCTGCTACACTGCTCCAACCATCCATGACGTGCGGTGCACCTCATTCGCTCATAACGGCAGCTCCCCAGATGAAGAGTGAACAATAATGCAGTGATGACACGTGTGTACGTCGTTGGTAGTTAGTTGCTAGTTGAACGCTCGCGCAGGTGCCCACGCGGCATGCACAGCGCAGACATTCTCTTTGGAATCATTTGGTTGGATAGATCCTATGTTTTGTTGTTAGGAAGAACCGAAGCTTTGCTGGCGCGTGCTCTTTCGTAGGTCATCGATTCAACATATTCATGCACAGAGAAAGAAATTACGGATTGTAAACAAATCTCGAACTACGGGAATGGACTGATCACGGACATAGGAACCTAACATTTTTGGATGTTCACAATAATGCTGAAATTAAGAATAAGTAGTGTGTAGCAGAAAAGAAATTTGATGAGAGTAAGTAAAGGACGACATTATATATAAAAGATTACAAAGCTGAGATAAACAAGAGATACACTAAATCAGACAGTCGCTAAAATAACCCAAATCAATTTTGGTCTTATTTGAAGAAGTCGTTTTCTTAGTCCATATCGCCCTCCCTTTACAACTCTTTACTTCCAGTTATCTGTCCGGGCAATCAGCTTCAAGTTTTTGGGATAGGCTGTGTGGTCTGCCTCGGCAACATACATGTACATGGCCAACTCAGATCTATCAATATCAACTTCATTCATCAACAGGGACAGACCAAAGCAGTCCCTTCCGAACCAGTCAGCGCTTATTCTTTTATGTGCGTCATCATTCCATGTCCTCAGTTCACATTTGCGCATTTTCTGTTTTACTATGAAGGAGATATAGGCCCAGAATCGATGAGTCTTGACAAAACAGAGACATCTCCGCCATAGAGGTAGTTATCTGATATATCCAACTTTTTCCAATTACCGGTACATCAACTGTGACATAGACATGAGCAATTTCACCGGAGACTTCAGATATCATTTTCCATAGATATCTAGATACTACCTGGATAGGAAAGTCAAAGATATTACTACCATAGAAATATTATCACAGTTTGATATTTACCGTAGATTGTACACTTAGAACAAACCATTCAATAGTTGGATCATAATTAATTTCACGAAGATTAAAAAGTCAAATTAAAAAGTGCGAGGAGCGATATCGTTGTCCAGAGACCGCAACGATCAAGACAACGATGTCGTTCAGAGTTTTAATCGAATGAAATTAGTTTACCTGAGGGCGGACCCCTTGACCTATCTACCATACTTCTACTTATTCCATTGAAATGAAATAACACATGCGGATTCATTGTCAAAAATGATGATTTCACATGGGCATGATCGGTTGCAATATCCTCAGCAAAAAGTAAAATGGAAAAATATGGCTTCGGGGTCCACTGGACCCCCTCAGGTCTCTGAGGATTAAAAATCACATTTGAAGCACATGGAATAAAGTACAATAACCAATTACAGCTCAGCAGTCAAATAGTAGGTAGTCATATATCGAACGGTCAATTATTTTCTCAACATGTCCACTAAACACATCTAGCAATCTACTAGCAAAGTAATCTAGCAAATTACTACGACATTTTAAAATTACGACTCTGAGGCATAAATAATAAATCCTTAACTAATAATAATGATAAATCCGGCCAGGATCTGACATCATCAGGTCCTAGCCGTGGATGCCGGGAGACAAACGTATGAAAGTTATACTTACAATACGACACTCGATGATCGCCGCTTTTAATTCTCTCTATGAAAATGATCAGTATATTATCCGTGTCGCTACCTTTTGGTGTCAACAGATGATCGCCTTCTGAAATAACACTGCGATCAACATCTTCATCACCTGTGAGAGCAAATTTCCCGTCAAAATTGTAGCAATGTGTGATATCAGCTGTACTATGATTGCTGATGAAGTAGCATCTTTTGTTGTCCTTCATGACGAAGTGGTAGTAGTACTTATATGCCTTGGGTCTGATCGGATATTGGAAGATATACCATATATTCAAATTCTTTTTATTCTTTTGAGAGATAATGTCCGCGTACGTTGGATCAGTAGAATTGACTTGGAAGGAGCTCCTCTCTACTGATGAGGTTCTCTTGACATATCTCAGTTCGTCTGAAATGATAGAAGTTGCGTGTTAGTACTCTTCACAATAGCAGACAGGCATTTGGTGCATCTGACAGCGAAGAAATGACAACGATTCTTATTATAAAGCATACTACTCTACAAAATGTTCCTGACAAAATTGGCTGTCCATTATCTTCATTATCTAATTTACGTGAACAATGGAGGAAATGATTCCGCAAAAGAATTTCATAAACATTTTTAGCTGCGTCAGATGTAGAAATTTCAGCTTGTCATTCGATTTCCAGAAATTGCAATCAAACGCGTTAACACTAGCACGATAACAAAAATTTAGGAGGTATTCACAAACGATCTATAAGTACAATTCATAAGGTGCGTTCACACTGGAGCAATAACTGTAATTCTAAGGGTGCGCTCACACCAGCCAGGATAACTATTGAGGTATTCAGTGTGATTATATTGTCTTGATATTCTAGATAATTGGTTGATTAACAACTAAAGATGATGCATATCGTTCATTAACTTCGTTATTTAGTTAAACAGTTTCAGTCAAAGTAATTCTAATTTCTAGTTTCACATAATAACTTTTACGAATTTTCATCGTGTGATGCTCGAATTTTGGTTAACATTAATATTGCAAAATATTTGGTAGGCCAACAGATCATCCAAAATAAAAATTATATTTGTATTTTGTTCAAATGCTAGAGTCCGCTTTAATTCATATGATTTCGGTATTAGTCGCTGTGAAGATTTAGGCTGTAAAAATCCATTCAGAAAAAATCCTCTGCAATGGAGAATGCATGCTGCAATGTCAAGTTTTCATGTCTTAAAATTGAAAGTAAGTTGCTTTGTATTCACTCAGGTTTATTCACATTATCTGAGACTTTATCAATCATCTGAGGTGCACGATAGCTGTTTTCTAATGGATAGAAAATTTGTTTCAAAAGCATGCATCGACTTCTATGGTTAACATGTGTTATTGAATTTTGTATATGGTGCTGCTCGTCGTAATTAGTTGCTGATCCTGCTGTCGATTTCTTTGATCATCCATATAGAAGTCTATGATCTACATTGGTTTGTAAGCTTAGTTACACATGCAGGAACATAGCATATGTTATGTTGTGAATTCAAATTTGAACAGCTCCGATTCAGTGCGATATGTCTGACTCAATGAAAACAGATCTAATGGAATAATTGAAGTCGAGATGACCTAATGGAATAATTAAAGTCAAAATGAAGTCAATTTGATGATTGGAACATTTGGAAATTGGGACTTGCTCACATTTTGTGACAAATTGGTATCATATTGCTTTACCTGTAATTAAGTCCGGTGAGCTTTATATTTTGTTTCTTATGCATGCAAATGTGCAGAGTATTCTTTCTCCAGACATATGCGCTTTAAAATATTAATTATTTTGATATTTTCTGCAGCAACAATCGAGTCTCACTTACATGTATATCTTTCTGGGAACCTGCTAATCGCATTCCATCTCACGATTAACATGGCAAGGTCAGAACTTATAAATGAATGTGATCTTTTAGGATTAAATGCTTTTTGCAGTGTATACGAGATTAATTATTTGATATTACAACTGATTTGAATGAGTTTAATGAATTAAGTTAGTGATTTAAAATCAAGTTTATATTTTATAAGTTTACAAGCTATATTTTGTAGATAGGATTGTTTGTAAATTCAAAATCACCAGGGACGGAGCTAATACGTTGACTGATTTTCTGAAGCTGATTATCATTGACGCATCAAAAGTGAAGGAATCTTTTCACCCTGTAAATGGCTACTAATCGTCTCTGTTTTATAACTATTTGTTTAATCTGTTCTCAGCAGCAGCATCTGAAACCGATGTCTAAGTTATTTAAATGAATTTCATTTCGAACCTTTTCTGAGACAGATCAATGAAAACGAGTTTCAAGACCATAGGAAGAAGACCTTTAATGACTAAGAACCAACCCGTCCATAAAATCAAAACAAACCTCAATTGTCCTTAATTCGTTGTCATTATTTAATTCCTGACTTTTCCTGAAGATATTTCATTCACACGTAGCTGTCCTATTGCATCACTCTCTAGTTTAAATGGGAGATGATTTAGAAGAGACTTGGAAAAATGTATCTAATTATGAAATTTCTAAAATACGAATTGATCTAGAGATGGATTACAAAACATTTAATAAACAATTCATAAAATTAATGTAGAAATAATTCACACGCTGTAACTTGGTAAATTGCACTAATGAGACGCTAGGATCAACTGAAGTTTGGATCCGTCATTAGGGAATTATATCTAACACTGATGATGAATTATAACAACCAAATGATAAGCTTTTTCATTCTTTTTGTGCATAACAAATTATTGGTTTGATTGATTTCTTTTTTTGTGATTCGACATTTCTGCAGTTTCCTTGTGTAAGTGATGCATCAGATTTCAAAAAGTGAGCATCTGATGAATCCAATCGTTGCTTTACATTGTTAAGAAATGTATTGATTTCATGCAGAGCTTTTGTCACAATCTTTAATGATAAAAATATTTCTTTCTCGCGTAAATGACAAATATTTACAACTTTATTTTCAATTTATTTCCAGGATTTCTTGCCACTTGGATGAATTTTCATAGCATTTCCTCAACTTCTGATTGCAAATTTGGATTTATGAACTGAGGAATAAAGCTACTTATGAAGTTGTCAGACGTCATTGAAGTGGATGAGATGGTTTTGGCTAAATATGGAATATTTGTGAATTCTTGTAATTTACAGTTTCTAATGTGATAGTCTTTTACTCCAAAAAATAGTGCTTCTACTTATTTGGTGTCTTATAAACTTTCCTGTTATGGGTTATAGATTTCACATTTGACCGACCATTTAATGCGGTTTGTGTATGTTATGCATGCTTAGAGCAAATAGTCAAGAAATGCATAACTGTTCGGAATAGCTAGGAGGTAATATGATGCAATTTAGAAAAAATTTCAAAGCAATCTAGAGGTTGGGTATGTTTGAAACAATAAAAGGATGAGACGTCAAAATAAACTAGCATTAAATTTTAAGTCGTGTTAAAGGAGTGTAATTTTGGTGTATTTGTACACGTGTAATACACGTACGTGTGCGGGTTGACTAGGATTGTAAGTTTGACTCTTGACTGTCATTATCTCACTACTTACAAAACAGTAGTAAGTGCCATGCAACATAAGTCTGATCTTTATTGACAAAAGGCCTCAAATCAACATATTTTAGACATCTGATGCTTTCCTTTAATATTGTGCTGGTATGGCTTTAGTATGTAAAGCACACCACAGTTGAAATAACATACGAAAAGCATACAAATAGATACAGAAATATACTAAAAAAATATTTTGGTATGCATCCTTCGTATGTGATTGGCATTGAGCTATTAACAGTGTATACGTGCACGCGTAATATGGTCCATCGATGAATTCTATCTTAATTGACCGCATGGTGTAGTCTGCCACTGTCAATGGTGTTGATGCCGTGTGTGGAATTTGCTTCGTGGCATGTAATGCTCCATAACTTGCAACAGGAATATTTTACGACTTCTGTCTTGTGTATTGATTAAATGGCGCAGAATTCTCTTCAATCATTGAGCAATCCCGAAGGCGATGTTTGATTCTTGATGATGCTATAAGTTCACTCATTCTTCTTCAGAGAGGAAGTCATAAAATGCACAATTCTTAGTTGACAAACTTTGAATGCTATCAGAATTAGATGATATGCTATGCTATACTTCAAGAATGTCGAGATTCAAAAATTTCTTGCTTTCCATGCCCGTCATTAGGATCTGAGTAGTAAGTTAGAGAACAACAATTTGACACCATTGTGTGGTGGTAGGCTATAAACAGAATTGATGGAAATTCACGCCTTTTTCATGAGCTAGATGACGCGAGAGGAAATGAATGGATTTGGATATTTCCATGGACTTCTGGATGGATTTCTATGGCTTTTAGAAATCTATGGTTATTGCCTGATATATCCAGTGTATTATGTACATAACAAACGGAAACCATCAGATATTACACTCCATATTACATGTCTGCGGCCGTCGTTTGGTATGTTGATAATGCTTTCAAATATCGTTTGATATCCTATACATATCAAATGTGGAAATTCCCATTACTCTAATGTTTTTTTTGTGGTGACAAATCCGTCATCTTTTTCTTAGTCAAGATCAATTAATTTCTATGTCAAATCAACTACCACCATTGTACCAACATTGTAGCATGGATTTCTATATAGTATTCAACATCGGGATGAGACACTACCGATATCTACATACATTAGTAGTCCTGTTTTGAAGACAGTTGATTGTTAAGTATCACGATTATACTTTCTCAAAGTGACTTTCAAATGTGCTGTCGATGGTTGTAGCAGAAATTGTAGAACCCAAATAGAAAACAAGATCATACTATTTCATTTCATTGTTTCCCAAAAGAAACTGAAAGATTCAGGAAAATATATGCTGGAAAATATTCGATAATTTGAACAAGGAATTTGGAATCACATAATATCAAGAACATCTACTCGCACAACAACCTATTAAAATCCGGTGAATTTGTTGTTCCTTTTGCTCCCAGTTGATTCAATTATAGCAACTCCATTTTAGAAAAGTTGTCTGATATCAAGGAACTCTACTATATTGAAAAGGCAAGACAGCTAAAAATGGCACATAATTATATTGAACAACAAAGCTTTGGCTTCAAATGGAATATTGAAAAGTTCAGCTTTTTCAACTCATTCTTTCTTGCACGAATTAGCCATTCAAGCACCGGAGCAATACAACTTTATTGACATTTTGGTAGCGCTCCAAATTTTCCGTTGTTTTATTGACGTGATTAATGTAAAGACTCCAACAATAGGACTTCATAAACGAAGTGAGCATTCCGATCCTATAAAATTAATTCAGAATTGTAAACTTGATTATCTGAAACGTTTCCTTGTTGTCATGTTAGAAGCTTGGGTGGTCTCAAAATCTCGTAGCCTGAGTAGAGAGTCATTTTACGACATGATCCAGTCGACCAAAACCCTTTGAGTGTAATTAGTGTTTCATATCTTATTGTGGTTCTAAGTATGTCCTCTTCGGACAAATTCATTTGAGTGTCGTTTCAGCTGGTATCGACAGTCTTCATGTGGAAAAAATTTGATATCTGTAAAGGATGTAACTGATGCAGAAAAAGCAAAATGATTTCCTTTCTAAGCATTCTGAAGAGTCCCAAAGCTTTGAACGCTGCTGCTGATCGCTCAGAATCAATTAATTTGGATTTTCTCGAGATTTTTTCAATCATGCCTGAACCCACAAACTCGGACTTAAGAAGAAAGGCATTATATGTAGAGCTTAGATGGATTTATAGTCAGAAAAGTCATCATTAAAAATTGTAGTCCTTCGTGTTATTTGACTCAAATCAAGTGAGAAGTGACCTCGTCCGACACTGCTTCAACGCAGATGAACAGGATTATTTGCTGTATTTTCTCGAGATGGCTTGATTGTACCAACAAATTGTCTGATGGACATGACCATAAAAGCATGGAATTTATTGAAAATCCGCGTGAAGAAGGCCCGAAAAAATCCTATCCACAAGAACTAATACAATGTTTTCGAAAAACTTCTTTGCATTTGTTGGCAAGAACTTTCATCGCGATGATTTGAAATTGTAGATCCATTTCAATTTTCTGAACTGAAATGTTTCGTCAATTGTTGTATGAAAAATTCCATATCAGTATGGAAATCTGGATGTACGCTGTAAATCGCTCGATACCAATCACATACGAAGGATACATATCAAAATATTTTTTGGTATATTTTCTGTATTCTCTTGGTATATATTTGTATGCTTTTCGTATGTTATTTCAAATGTGGTATGCTTTACATACTAAAGCCATACCAGCACAATGTTAAAAGAAAGCTTCTATCATGTCCAAAGTATGTTGATTTAAGACCTTTTGTCAATAAAGATCACACTAATGTTACTACTGTTCTGTAAGTAGTCAGATAATGACATTCAAGAGTGATACTTTTAATACTGAATTCGATTTTAATACACGTAAGTCTAAGGTAATTCATGAATAGTCAATAAGTATTCAACCATCAACAATTATGCATCATGTAATTTTGAAATAAGGCATGTTATCAATCCGAAGTGAAAACACATTATAATTCATTAAACGCAAAAATAGTTATGTTTGAGATATATAAGTCAACATGATTGCACGAAAGATACCGTTTGAATGAATTGACGTTAATCAACTTGGCTCATAAAGTAGAGCTAAATTAAACGTACTGCTAATGTTGCTAGACAAGTAGCAACAACGACAATCTCATGCGGCATAAAATTCACAATAAATCTAATCTAGTTAAATATCACTCTATCAAACAAAAAAATATTTGCGACTGGTATTACTGAAAAAGTTATTTAACAGTAGTATGCCATACGCATATTTTTTGCTATGTGACTTAGAGCTACACATACCAAATAGATACCAGAAGCATACGAATAAGGATGAATCTGCATCGGGTCTCGTATATAAAACATACCAACAATTCGTATTTCAGTGTAAAACATCCAATCACAGATAGAATAGTTCGTATCGCTACATACCAATCACATACGAAGGTAAATGAGATTTGGTATGAAAAACATACCAGATCTCTGTAAACATACGAGAATCTCGTACCAGATGTTAGTTTCAAATTGTATGTATTTTTGGGATATGTTTGTATCTAATTTTCGTATCCAGCGGACAGTGTATAGGCTATCCGTCCAAGTCTGCGTATTCGAAAGGTGCAGAAGTTGTCTAGCAAATTCTCATGTATTTTTCTTGTAATAAGCGATCGATTTATACAAAGCTGTTTGCTAAGAACGATTGAAATGGATGGTCCCGAAAATTCTACAACTTCAGTCAATTACTTAATGCACAATCTATCCTCTATGAAAACCATAAGTAAAGCTCGTGGAATGATATACAGAAACATTCATGTACTAGTTGTGCGAGTAGATGTTCTTGATATTATGTGATTCCAAATTCCTTGTTCAAATTCTCGAATATCTTGGAGCATATATTTTCCTGAATCTTTCATCGTCTTTTGGGAAACAATGAAATGAAATAGTATGATCTTGTTTTCTATTTGGGTTCTACAATTTCTGCTACAACCATCGACAGCACATTTGAAAGTCACTTTGAGAAAGTATAATTGTGATACTTAACAATCAACTGTCTTCAAAACAGGACTACTAATGTATGTAGATATCGGTAGTGTTACTATATTTACTATACATGTACTATATAGAAATCCATTATTGCACTAACCACAGAAATGGACCTTAATCTATGCATTTGTCTTTCAAATGTCTGCGGATAACTATGTAATTTTTCTCTGATTCATAGTTTTGACATAGCTATTCATTCAATCCCTTCCATTCTATATTTCAAGTAGGTTTTCCGATATTAATGTAGAAGAATGCAGATCAAATGTAGAATATGTAATTTTGATATCACCTTTTGCATGAAATGTCACTTTCAGATCAAATGTAGAAATATGCAGATCACATGTAGCTGCTCATCAATGAATTGAACAGATTAATCATCAATCACTGTAGAGACTATCATTTAGGATGATGATGACAAAGTCGAATGTCATTCAAGGTACCTTCATAATTATTTGCCTCTCATAACATTTAATGTGGCCTCTATAATGTAGCTCATGCATCGTGCTAACCAAGTCGAGAATTGAAAAGATAAAACAAATTGATGCAATTTGATTCTAGCATTATTTAATCTAAAATATGTATTATCTCCTCTGTTGCCATTTTTGTGGGCAATGGACCGTGACATTTGGGGCTGTGGAAGTGGGAGTCCAAGCCACGAGAAATCAAGTCTTCGCTGTCATTCAGTGGACGGCAGTGGAGATTATCGAAGACATGAGGAGATGACATTGGAACAAATAAAATCTCAGCTTTGATTTCGCGAACCCCATCAATCTCAGATCTCCATTTTCTTAGTATGCGGTTTTCTTCATGGAGAGATGACCTTAATGAAGAAGCTTGCCCCACTGAAAGAAATTCCACACACGTCCAGATGAATGTCATGATTGTGCAGAGTGGTTACTTCACGAATATGCGAGCTTTCGACTGATGTATATTCATGAAGCTGGTTCTGATTTGTATACAAAACAAGCAGCACGTCGGGGGTGAGCACGAACACGCTGTTAGGGTGGCGGATAGGAAGCGGAGGCCAAAACGTCACGGTGTCGCCACAAACTGGGTTGATGTACCACCACTGTCTAACCTTCTCTCCGGTATTGAAGCTCATTTTAAATTTGAAAGTGCCTCAGCTCATTCTGGGGCTAACGTTGAGTCTCCTTCAAGATCTCCTCAAAATACAGCGAGAGGGTCGCTTCTTTGTTGCTTGGTCGTTTTCAAGACTATTTTGGCCCCATTACAGATCATCAAATTAGGCAAAAACCGTCAGTCAAATCCGGCGGTCACTCGGGCCAACAGCCACACCTGTCACAAGAAAACTGCATAATCAGAAAATGGAGATATGAGATGATGAGGTTCACGCAATCAAAGTTCAGATTTTGTTTGTTCCGATGTGTGTTCATCATGTCTTCGATAATCTTCACTGCTGTCCACTGAATGACAGCGAAGACTTGATTTCCCATGGCTTGGACTCCTACTTCCACAACCCCAAGTGTCACGGTCCATTGTCCACCAATGGCAACAGAGGAGTTAATGCATATTTTAGTTTAAATAATGCTAGCATCAAATTGCATCAATTTGTTTTATCTTTTCAATTCTCGACTTGGTTAGCACGATGCATGAGCTATATTATAGAGGGCATCACTGTGCAAACGTAAATGTCGGACCGTGTCCGGGCCGACAACAGCAAAGTGCGACTCTTCGGCCATCTTGAGCAATTTCAATTCAAATGAAGTTTCTATCTGTGTTTAGATTATTTGTGTTATGATATCAACTGCGAAAGATATTTTTATATGAAATAAATAGAAATGTTTTTATAACCACGCATTTGTATGAATTTCGTCACAAATCCGTAATTATTCGGTCAATCAATTTTCGGCAGAACTTCGGCAACACAAAGACCGTAGCTGACTTCGGAACATAACGATTAATCGCACTTGGTCCGAATACAGGTCATTGCAAAATACGTTTTTACTTGTCACTTTTCCAAACAACAAACTAAATAACACGCTGAATGTGAGCTTCATTCCAAGCGACAGCTCAGTTGAAGAGACACTATACATGTAGCTAGTTTTTCTCATTATGTTAGCATCATAACTAAAAATTAACTCATTCTAGTGAAAAATACATAACGTGATATGACCCTTAAATCGAAGAAACATATAGCCGCATGAGATTTCACCTCGTCTGAGATCGTATCGAACTGCTGCAATCGCTTCGAACTTGCTCTAATCCATTCAGTAGCTCTAATCGTTCTTAGGAAACGATAAGAATTCCCGTGACGGGAATCCTGTATTGGATACTATATTTAGAAGTCCGTGTAAGGCGCTCAGATAGAAATGCCATAATTTTCCGATGTTTCACGAGTATGTATGTACTATAATATGCTTCCATGATTATTTGTAAGCATGACTTCATTGTAATGCATCCCGACTACTGCAATTACCCAATTTATATTTCTGACCTATTCTAAAAGGGGATTATCATGTCTTCATGATGGCGAGCCTCCTGAATTCATACATTGCAATGCATTTCTTCGTCGCGCTACGTCTATCAGTCAGTTCACGGATTCCTCATGCGGTGTGTGGGTGTGAATCAACTGGTCGAAGACCTGACGGTGCACTTTTCTCTATTCATTGAAGATAGTATACATGTTTCCATCCTTTGTTAAAGATTATCGCGGATATATGACTATCTAAATGGTGATACATATGATGCGTCAACACTATTAAGACATGTGAGTAGCAAACAAATCGTACGTGCAAATCAGGTTAATAAACCGCATCAATAGGTAACTTGTATAATAACAGAAAGCCAACCATTCTAATTGTCCTGAAGTTATAAAATATAACATGTATTTGATTAAAGAATTAATCGCGTGATTCATCAGGATCGTTGATAGGAGATGGAAAGTTCGATCCTTGATATTGAAGCATATTTTGTCAGGCCTACGTGTAACATAGTATAATTAGGCAGTGGGTTGTTAAAATTAGGCCTGTTGTACATGAAAAAGAAGGCAATTAGTAAGCATAGCAATCTTATCAGCA
>CAJQUW010000830.1:0-99021 GCA_907163375.1 Prostheceraeus crozeri
AACAGATTTCAAGCAAGAACAGATTTCAAAGTGCTACGTTGAGAACTGTGTCAAATGCCCAACATGAGTTGCCCCAGCGGTTTCGGTCTAAAATATGACACACCCTTGCCACACTTATCACTACGGCATCATCCGCCGTTCCGAAGGAACACCCTGTCAGTGGAATATTACAGCAAAACTCTCCGTGACTTGCTCGCTAGTATCATGGTAAGACATGAGAAGACTGGCTCAGACATCATTACAAATCCTTTAGTTGACTTCAGCAGGGTCGAAAACCCCTGAAAACCTCCTAAACTAGTGAATTTAAATTTTTCAACTTTTTAGCACTACTTATGAAAATTTATAAGTAGTCTGTAAATATAGGTCTGATAAATAGCAATCGAATCTTTTTTGAATCAAGTCAAAAGGACTTGTAGAAGCAAAGTTACAAGCTTTTAAAGTTTTGGAGTCTTTTATGGCCTGGTGACGAATGCCATCTCCTGGCGAACCTCTAAGTCTGACGCCTTAGCTGATATCAGCAATGAAATTTTCTAAGCCGATTTCGCTAAGAAACTCGGTTTTTGAGATTTCCAATGCTATCATCAGAGCTCCGGAGTTCACCTACCCCAACCCAGTCGGGAGGAGAACTGATTTCCACAAACAGAATTTCCACTTATATAGTTTGTGGCGATCAGCTGATGACGTAATCTCCATCATTCAAAAACTTTAAAACCGTCTATCTCCGGTTCTAGTGCTCCGATTGACTCCAAATTTTAATAGCCATGTTTTCTTGGTCTCCCCTTTCATTTAAACCATCCCTCGACTCTCTACGATAACCAGGAGCCGAGCTGAAAAACCTCGTTTTTTCAAAAAGTTCCAAAATCTTGGAAAATGCGCAAAAACTCGATTTTTAACAGGCTCTCATTTGGAAACGAAAATAGGGCCAAACTGAGCTTTCCACTGCATTTTTCTCACTCTTAGCCTTCAAATGAGATATCACACGACTTTCTACGATCTCTAACACCAAAGTTGAAAGTTTGACAGGAGGGGTGGGGGTCAGAACTTTTTCTCTCCGATTGAGCTGGAAAGAAGTTCCTAAACTCAAAATTGGCCAAAACGTCCGAATTTGCAGTCCGTTTTCCCATCCGAGGCCTCCTTCATGTCGAAAAAACGACTTTTCTCATCCCAAAACCACCAACAGCTGCCTTTTTCTAACTCTGTCGTTTTCAGAGATTCCTTCCCTTGCCTCTCAGGAAAACTCCTCCCTGCCTTCCTTCCCCACCCAACATTTCACGTAGATTCCGAATCTGACCCCCACTTTCACATCCGAACCCTCCTTCATGACGATTTCCAACTTTTCTCATCCAAAACCACCAACACCCACCCTTTTCTCACTCTATCCTTCCCACATTCCTATCGCCTTCCTTCCCACCCCTTTCTGGAAAACTCCTTCCTTCCTTCCAGGGGGGTAGGGACCTGTTTCCTCCTCTCGGACCCATTCCTCCCAGCACATCCTTGGCCATCTCCCTTCCTTCCAGAGGGGGGGCTGAGTCAGCATGATGACTCATCGTTGTTCATTTTGCGCTTGCGCCTGGGATGGGATTACTACTAATAATCTAAACAGAAAACCACCTTGAATTTCAGCGAAATCAAATCGAAATGTAATAATCAATCCCGTTGTAACATAAGCTGTAGAGAGCACAGCAATTTCTGGTGAGATTCCCTAGAGCTCAATTAATGACGTTGTCAGCATGTTATACATAGGTCTATCGGTAAAATAAAGTCACAAAATAAGTTAAAAAGGACGCACACTCCCTTCCCGACTACAACTCGTGTAACTTGGATTCGAGCTTCGAACACAAGTTAGCTAGAAACCTAGGCAATTGCTCTTTTTACAGTATTGCCTCTGTTGCAACTCTGGATGTTTTAATTCGATCCGTTTTACCAGGCAAATATCATAAAGTTGCTCATAATTGCTAATCGGAAAAGCAGATTTATTAATATTAAACAACAGCACGAGCCTAACTTTCCATCTGACTTGTGCTCGAATCCTGGTCGGACGAATGGCGGTCAGAAAGGTTCAAAAAATATACACTACGAGTGTGTATGCACAAAACTCTCCCGATTGTTGTTAGGCCGAAAATTATAATGAAGTAAATACAGATACAAGGTGGTCGACGTTTCCGTCCTGACGCTTTATCAAGGCCTAATATGATAAAAGTGACGCACTACAGTAGATGGAGCCGTGTTGCGACTGCCTCGTGACGCCTGTTCATCCGAGGTTTACGATTATTGATCAGACGACATTCCACCAAGCTGGTCTCCAGCGGATCACTCACACACTTTAAAAACGCAATGCTGAAATCATCTATACTGTTACATCTATGACATTCTTTTATATGCTCGCATAGGGCGCTGCTGTTATTATTTTTGTTAATACTGTATTTATGTTCTTTGTATCTAGTATAGAACGGACGAGAAGTCTTACCGATATACGTAGATTTGCAGTGAATACATGTAAATTCATATACAACACAGGTAGTATCACATCTGTTTTTATCAGGTAGCTTCGTACAAAGTTCACAGTTTTCATGTTTTTGGAATGGCTTAATATTCAATACGTTACGCAGTTTTTTTTTACCTGTTGTGACAAACTTGATGTCCAATTTGAATTTACGTATGTGGTAATTTATTTTTCTTATCATGCTGTCACTAATGAAAGGTAGTTTCAAGATACATTTGTTCGTGTTATCTCTAATACTTCTACTTTTATTTCTGCTATTATTGTTGTTACTGTACAGCTGAGTTTGAATATACTTTTCTGAATACCCATTATCCTTCAGGTTGTTTTTACACTTCTCCATGAGCATGCTTTTACTTTCTTCTGGAAGAGAATTACTGCATCTTACTTCTAAATTGTGAAACTTTTGTTTGACGAAGTTTGATTTAGTCGAGTTCGGGACCCAGCTGTCTTTCTTTAAAGAGTTACCAGAAGCTAATTCTTTAGTGAACAATTCATGAACAATCTGTTTATTCCTTACCCAGACACTTATATCTAGGAAATTTAGTTTTTCGTTGCTTTCTGAAATTTCAAGGGTGAAATTTATACTTTCATTGACAGAATTGAAAATTTTAGAAATTGTATCGAACAATTTCATATCAAACTGCAGAGGGCCAATTATAGAATCATCGATATAGCGCTTGTAGATCAACGTTTCTAAGTCAACGTGCTCCTTCAGTAAGGAGATAGCTCTCATCTCAATATGGTTCATAAAGATAATTGCCAAAGGTGGTGCATAGTGCGACCCCATAGGAACCCCTTTGATTTGTAGGTACACATTGTTGTCATCCTCTATCTCATAGTTGTAAGAAATGAATCTTAGCATAGTGGAAAATTGATCCAAACTAATGCCGAAATTATCAATATGCTCCCATCTATCCTTAGCGAAATCCATAACAGCTTGTAATGCCTCACCAATAGGAACACTGGGGTACAAATTAGTCACATCCATAGATATGAACACATGGTCAGTCATGTTATGAGTACTGGACATGTCAAAATTCTCTAAAATTTCGATTAATTGAAGAGAACTATAGAGGTGGACGGGTACGAAACCAACCAACTGATTCAAAATCTTTCCACATAACCAGTCAATTTTGTTAGTGGGATTGTTTACTACCGAGGCAATAGGCCGCAGAGGATATTGATTGCTATCGTTTTTGTTTTTGCGGTCTTTGATTAGACCATTAGACCAGGCATGCATTGCGAGTGCAGTTATCCCTTTCTTTGTGAGTAACATGTTTACCATACCGGATGAATTTCATAGTGACAAAGTGGTGTGCAGAAAGGTCAGATCTTTGGAGTTGGAGATACTTCGCACAAGTTTGAAGAATCTCCGATCGAAAGAGGAATTTCTTGAGCAACGCCGTGGATATGAGTACCTCACGATTACTGGAAGTGTCCCACTTGATGTTTTGCACCAAATATTCCAGATTTTGATTGAGGATCTCCATTTAGAGGAGCTGAAGAAGTTCAAAACTCATTGCAGGAAGTGGAGCAATTTGTCCCTCACATCTTTTCCAATTCCGGCTGGACATTACAGTGCTGTCGTTGCTCCTAAATTTCCTTTTCATTATGTGGATGTGTTTCTGTGCCAGGATAACAATGTATCGCAAGAGGGTGAGTTGCAACGGTCTCGTGACGCTTTTTGCAGTAAATACAGTAATGAAACGGACCTATCTTTACCAGACCATTTGACTGATCTGATAAAGAGGGGACCGAACAATCGCATTCCACCTAAGCTCACGGATGATGTTATGGATGATGTTGAGCTAGCGCTTGATAGATTAACTTATAATTTATGTTGGAAATATCAGTACAACGCTACAATAGACAATCGTAATTCAATTATTCCTTTTCAAAAGAATACTGTAAAGTTACCAGATAGTATGTCTGAAGCTGAAGAAAAGAACCTTTTCCTTTTCAAAGAAAGCGTAAAGAGTACAATCCAAAAAGAAATTGACCATGCTAAGAAAAGTAACGTGTACAAACAATTCAACAAGAACGCAAAGGAAAGTCGATCATTTATAAAAAAACAACGACCTGTTGGTAGTAACTACTGATAAAAGCAATCGTCTTTGTGTTACAAAAAGTTCGGATATGCTAGCACGCACAAGTATGATATTATCTGATACTGATGCGAACAGAGCTATCGATAAAAGTCGTAAACTGAGTATTGAAAAACAAGCTAACAAGATTGTCAATAATGTTCTAAGTGATAAATTGAACAAATCTAACTTACAACGCATGCATGTTTCTGGATCAAAGCCATCTCAATTCTGTGGTCTAATCAAAGACCGCAAAAACAAAAACGATAGCAATCAATATCCTCTGCGGCCTATTGCCTCGGTAGTAAACAATCCCACTAACAAAATTGACTGGTTATGTGGAAAGATTTTGAATCAGTTGGTTGGTTTCGTACCCGTCCACCTCTATAGTTCTCTTCAATTAATCGAAATTTTAGAGAATTTTGACATGTCCAGTACTCATAACATGACTGACCATGTGTTCATATCTATGGATGTGACTAATTTGTACCCCAGTGTTCCTATTGGTGAGGCATTACAAGCTGTTATGGATTTCGCTAAGGATAGATGGGAGCATATTGATAATTTCGGCATTAGTTTGGATCAATTTTCCACTATGCTAAGATTCATTTCTTACAACTATGAGATAGAGGATGACAACAATGTGTACCTACAAATCAAAGGGGTTCCTATGGGGTCGCACTATGCACACCTTTGGCAATTATCTTTATGAACCATATTGAGATGAGAGCTATCTCCTTACTGAAGGAGCACGTTGACTTAGAAACGTTGATCTACAAGCGCTATATCGATGATTCTATAATTGGCCCTCTGCAGTTTGATATGAAATTGTTCGATACAATTTCTAAAATTTTCAATTCTGTCAATGAAAGTATAAATTTCACCCTTGAAATTTCAGAAAGCAACGAAAAACTAAATTTCTAGATATAAGTGTCTGGGTAAGGAATAAACAGATTGTTCATGAATTGTTCACTAAAGAATTAGCTTCTGGTAACTCTTTAAAGAAAGACAGCTGGGTCCCGAACTCGACTAAATCAAACTTCGTCAAACAAAAGTTTCACAATTTAGAAGTAAGATGCAGTAATTCTCTTCCAGAAGAAAGTAAAAGCATGCTCATGGAGAAGTGTAAAAACAACCTGAAGGATAATGGGTATTCAGAAAAGTATATTCAAACTCAGCTGTACAGTAACAACAATAATAGCAGAAATAAAAGTAGAAGTATTAGAGATAACACGAACAAATGTATCTTGAAACTACCTTTCATTAGTGACAGCATGATAAGAAAAATAAATTACCACATACGTAAATTCAAATTGGACATCAAGTTTGTCACAACAGGTAACAAAAAACTGCGTAACGTATTGAATATTAAGCCATTCCAAAAACATGAAAACTGTGAACTTTGTACGAAGCTACCTGATAAAAACAGATGTGATACTACCTGTGTTGTATATGAATTTACATGTATTCACTGCAAATCTACGTATATCGGTAAGACTTCTCGTCCGTTCTATACTAGATACAAAGAACATAAATACAGTATTAACAAAAATAATAACAGCAGCGCCCTATGCGAGCATATAAAAGAATGTCATAGATGTAACAGTATAGATGATTTCAGCATTGCGTTTTTAAAGTGTGTGAGTGATCCGCTGGAGACCAGCTTGGTGGAATGTCGTCTGATCAATAATCGTAAACCTCGGATGAACAGGCGTCACGAGGCAGTCGCAACACGGCTCCATCTACTGTAGTGCGTCACTTTTATCATATTAGGCCTTGATAAAGCGTCAGGACGGAAACGTCGACCACCTTGTATCTGTATTTACTTCATTATAATTTTCGGCCTAACAACAATCGGGAGAGTTTTGTGCATGCACACTCGTAGTGTATATTTTTTGAATAATGGTCCTTGTGAGAGACGAAGAGTATAGGATTGAGACTAATTAGGGTTTGATAATTTCATATTAAATTAGAGTAGGAATTAATTGACTTTCATTTCATAATAACGTCCTAGTTTGAGGCATCAGATGAGCCAATTATTAATCTATTGCGCGCTGCGGGGATGAGTGGGCAGTCACTGTGGTCGCGGTGGCCTTTGTTCCGTTGAGTCTTGGCTTGTTTGGATTGGTTTGTAAATATTTCGGTGCGCTGTCCGCTGAGTTTGTTGTTATGCCTGAGGTGTTGATGTCTGCTCGAGTCTGCATGTTGATTTGTAATCTTGGTGGACGAATAGCAATCTGCGATACCTGACAGTGATAAAAACTAGTGCCTGAAGTGAGACAAGGCCCCTCTCGTATGTTCGCGCTGAGACTGTAGATATTATCTTGTGCCTGTAATCCTGCGGCAATAAAGTTGCGTCCACAACCCCTATCGCTTTTCTCTTACTATCGACTGAGGCGAAGAGGCTATCGGCCTATTTGAACGCTACCCCAATTTCGTGACAACTGGGGACTCAGCCGGTATTCGTTCAAACCTTAATTCGAGGAGAAAGTTTGGTGGACAAAAGTCGGACAAGCAATTGTTGTCGATCACGGATCAAAAGCCATGGTGATACACGGAGAACGTGCAGGGTGACAAAGAAGTCGATCGGTCGAGATTCGAGAGGAGATTCGAACAGGATTGGTAATCAGCGACAATTGAAAGTTCGGGTGATCAAAATCGAGAAATCTTCAGCATCTTCAACAGTCGACTGCTGCTGTGATCGGAAGAGTAACGACATCACGCACTCAAACACTGAAAGAAATCATCTGGAGCAGCTCCTGGAATCTACGCCACTGGACTTTGAGAATCTTTGGGTAAGCAGATTGCTCTTCGTCCAAGTAATTTCCGCTGCTGGTGATCGCTGTTAGTAGTTGATTGGTGATTGTCTAGAAGGTCTGTCGGTAACTCTGTTATTTGTTCTGTGTTTCAGTGAATCCAGTTACTAAAGTATACAACTTTACTCATTTGTGCTGATAGCTACGGAGGTTTCATTTATAAGTACGTAGCATAAGTTTATTGATTATTATTTATTCAATTTTGCATTTCTCGGTCTATTTCTTTCCCTGGATACGGTATATCATCGGGGTAGGCAGTCTAAGGTGTAAAACCGTGCGTTAAAGTTGGAGATTACTTACCTTATTGTGTCCTTAAAAGACTTTTCAATTTACTCATTTTAGCGAGGGTTAAATTATTTTAATAAGGTCTGTGAAAGGTAATTATCTCGAGTGTATACCTAGTAAGTTCATAACTAACAGCTTTACTAAATTCCTTTATTCTAATCAATCTCATAATAGATAGATTAATTGACATAGGACAAAAGCTGCGATTAGAGGGTGCAGAACTGAGATCATTTGTGCTGGAACGTGAAGAGCGAGAAGAGAGACAAAGAGCAAGAGAACTGAAACGCGCTGCGGATGAAAGAGAAGAGAGAAATAGAGAGAGAGAATTCGAACTGGAGCGCTTGAAACTATCTGTAACAGTTGGTAGTGCTAGAGCAAGCGATAGTCAGAAAGCATACAAAACACCCAAGATGCCATCGTTTGTAGATGGTAAAGATGAGCTGGACAGCTATTTATTGCGTTTTTAACGTAATGCCAAGGTGATGGACTGGCCGACTGAAATTTGGGCCAGTTGTTTAAGCAGTTTGTTGAGTGGAAGAGCACTCGATGTATATTCGCGCATGACTGACGAGGACGCAGGTGATTATAATAAATTGAAATCGGCTCTTCTGAAAAGGTACGATCTGACTGAGGATGGATATCGAACCAAATTTCGAGAAGCAAGGCCAGATTTTGATGAGAATCCTGAGCAATTCCTGACTAGGCTGCAGAATTATTTAGAGAAGTGGATAGACCTAGCTCAAGTTGAAAATTCAAAGAGCGGTGTCTGTGAGCTCATGATAAGAGAACAATTTCTTTCGTCTTGCCCAAGTGACCTAGCAACTTACCTAAAGTTGAATCCGTCTTTCAACTTACAAGGCTTAGCCCACACAGCAGAAGATTTCCTAACAGCACATGACAAGAAATTTGGAGAGTTAGGAGTAAAGAAAGACAGAAAACGTGATGTTGTCAAAATTGACCGACGTGATGTTAGGCGAAACAATATACTGGTTCCCTTGCCCTGAACAATGAGACAGATGATTACAACCGCGACGTAAGCACAATTCAGTGTCGAGCATGCAATAAGTTTGGTCATAAGGCATTCCGTTGTCCCAGTGTAAGGAATGGAACCGCGCCAAAGAGGTGCTATAAATGCTCTAAGGTGGGTCACTTTGCGAAGAATTGCCCAGTCAAGGTTGAGGGGAAGGCGGCAGCCGGACGGGGACTGCACCGTAACGGAACAAAAGAAAATCACGCAATGCGGGTCAGTTCGTCAATGGGAGATGACATGCGAGTGAGCTGTCCGACCATTGATAAGACTGAGGAAAACAATGCACCTGAGGTATCCTGGCTTGAGGAGTTTATTGAAGGCGACAAATTGATGTTGGCTGGGGGCAAATCGGTTAAAATTATCGGGAGTGGAGGGGCTGAACTAACTGAGAAAGATGACGAAATGCCGGTTGCAGAAGGATTTGTGGGAACAGAAAGGTTCAAGTTATGAGAGACTCTGGTTGCAATTATGTAGTTACGAAGAAAAAGTTTGTGAAACCTGAGCAATACACTGGTGAGAAATGTTACATGGCAAGGGTCGATAACACAGTTACAGAAGGAGAGATTGCGATAATCCAGGTTGATACACCCTTTTCTGTGAGCGAGGTAAGAGCGATATGTTTCCCTGATGCTCTTTACGACTTATGTATAGGAAATATTCCTGGAGCTAGGAAGACAGTAATTATCAGGAAGACAGTAATGATTGCAAGGTCGGCGGAGTGGCTACACGGTTAATGAGGAAGAGAGCAGAAGTTCCCTTGAAACCGCTAAAAATTCGAAGACCAGTTGAGGGTAGACCGTGAGACTCTAAAATGTCTGCAGACTGAAGATGAGACAATACGAGGAAGCGAAACCCGAAAGAATGAGAAAATCAAAGGGAAAGGGATAGAATCATATGTGAAAATTGACGACATATTGTACAGAAAAATTGAGCACGAGAATATAAATCAAGGACAACCGATCCTACAAGTCATGGTTCCTAGATCATTAAGAAAAATGGTGATGGAGATAGCACACGAGTCTCTGTTTGGTGCTCACATGGGTATTACGAAAACCAGTAATAAGATACTAAGCTGTTTCTTCTGGCCTGGGCTGAAAGCTGATGTCAGAAGGTTTTGTCAATCGTGCGACATATGTCAGAAAACTGTGGATAGAGGGCGAATTCCTAAGGCGCCATTGGGAAAGATGCCACTTATTGATACAGCTTTCAAGCAAGAGGCGATAGATTTGACTGGACCGATATATCCAGCAAGTGATCAAGGACATAAGTATGTGTTGACGTTGATTGATTACGCAACGCGAAACCCAGAAGCAATAGCATTACGAAATATTTCAACAGAAGCGGTAGCTGAGGCCCTCGTTAGCATCTACTCACGGGTAGGAGTCCCGGAGGAAGTATAACAGAGAATAATGGACACAACCGCATTTCCTCTATACAATCGCCTACTTTTGTTTGAGGAGTCTATTAAAGTGCACGTCTTTCCACTTATGATATTTTGCAATTTGAATAACAACAATAATAACTGATATATGACCTGTGCGAGAATGCTTCAAGAGCAGTAAACTCATTTAACATGCTTCTTATTGCATTGCCGACTAGACGCAATGTGGTTACGACACTAATTGAAACATGGATTGAACACTGTCTGGAGCTAATTTCTGGGCATTGCCGGTGAAGCACTTGTATTTGCTGTTTCTCTCCCATGGTCACTCGAAGTCAGGGTTCACTCACAGAACACTTCAGTGTGATGAGCTATGAACTGACTCAGTGGTCGACAGCACAGGAAACTCTGCAAATTACCGAATGATATTAATTCGGAATCTGATGTCGATTATGATATAAAGTTTGATGAATTGATAAGAGCACGGTATCATAATGCGGGGTACAGACTATTGCAACATCATTAAGCATTCAAATGAAGCTTGGAAAATGCATCCGTACTATTTTTTAAGCTCAATAGACGATGTGTACTGCACTTAGTCACACTTTTCTAATTTTCTTGATATTAGAGGTGCGGTGTTCATTAAAGGAAATACGGTATACACAGGTTCAAATTCATAATGCAATGCAAACGCATTTCAGAATAGGTAGGCCGAATTCAAAATATTTCAGAACGTGTAATCAAATCGCTGTGTGAAAGGCTGAGTCGAAACTTGTGGTCACTCAAATCACGCTTATTTTTGCAACGTCTACTTTGGAGACCCTTACAATATTCCATATTGACTTGCAAAAGGGATTGGGAAGGAGGTCGAATTTTCCAGTGATGTAATTCCAATTAATGCAAAGGTTCAAATATTTTATTCGGTTTTTACAATTTGCAGATATGAATATTCATTTTCTCGCAAAAGCCTGATTTACTATGGATGAGAAGTGAATCACTAAATTAAAATCTTCTAATACAGATGTGGAAAAAGCTAGGAATATTATGTACATACCCCATATATTTCGGATAAATTCCTGCGGGTCTCGAGGTGCCTTCTGTTTTGGTGGTTCGGGTATGTACGCCGGCTTATCCTGCATGAAAATGACAAATGTACATGTAGATGCAAATAGAAGCAGCCGAAATATATTTCTGACAATTAAATAGTGCTAGTCGACGTGTAGATGTACAGAAATTATGAAAATCTCACGATGTCAAAGATTGTTTTTAGTTAAACCGACATTTGACCGATACCGACACTGTTGTGGAGAAAAGCAAGAAGCATCGACTAACAGATTGTCCATGATTTATAAAAAGCAAAAGTAACCATTTCAACTATCAAATTTTTAAAAATAGTATCTTCCAATATTTTGTTGTGAGAATCAAGTAGCAAATCAAAATATCGAAGTTTGCGAAAGTGACTGATTACTAAAAGATTCCTATGGACCATGTATGAAGTCCTCCCAGTCTCCTCCAACCGATAATTGATAACTAATATGCTGTTAGGTAAGGTCATGACATTTAAATTTATTTTCGAGGCTTCTCAGACCGTTTCCATTTGGTTTGCATTTTTTGATACTGCTATGACAGAAACCACGAAAATGTCAAACTGACCACTTTCTAAAATTTGAGAATGCTGTGCGACCATAGTTGCAAATGTTAAATACTTCAAGTTAACCAGCCTTGACTTGAAGATGCGATTTAAGATATATCCATTAAATAGCATTCAACAAGGAATTTACTTCAAAGATGTCGAAAAAGGATTTTTGCTGCGTTAACTATTTTAAAATAATGTGAATGGAATGAAAAGATATAGTAATGCCCTTCGCAGGTGGTTTGGATTCATAATTTTTGACCATATAGGTGTAGTGAGAGATACCTCCAGAAAGATCAGGCACGAAAATGACGAACAATAGAATTTATTCAGTGCCGACGTTTCAGACTTCGTCCTTTGTCAAGGCAAATGAAAGGATGACTCGAGTGCTGTGATCATACTTAATTTCAAGGGCCTAAGTTAAAGCATTAATAGAATATCTAAACCCCAAGGAAAGGAAGCTGAAAATTTCTCAAGTTTTGGCACCTGTCATACCGCCGCGTACGTGATTCGGAACACGTCATCTATATAATCTTATGCGTCTTAAGAGATAAACACGACTGAAGTTTTGTTAGACCTTGTATACAGGGCCGCAATATGTTGGCATGACAAGCCAAACAGCGACAAAATACAATTGCTCTTAGTGTGCGTACAACCATCAGTTGAAATATTGTCGTTCAGTGAATTGGTTGTTGTTCAGTGAAGTTGAATGACGCCACATTATATGAGGGGCTGCTGTGATTTTTGGAGATGGGAGATTTGACCGCACCTAGCTCATTGTTTGGCAATTAATGCGGGGCGCTATTTGATGTTTCGAAGTTTGCATAGATGAGGCGGTGTTGAGGTGTGAGACAAATTCAATGAGGGGCTGTTGACTGTTATTTCTTGAAGTTTGACAATTTTGAAGTTTGTTTCAGATAGCAACTCGCTTTAACCAGAAGTCCATTATTAGAAATAATAAAATGCGGGGCGGCTCCTTCTATTTTCAGAGATGTGCCATGACAGAACAATGAGGGGCAAGATTAAGCATAAATGGGTTTCCTAAGAGAGTCGGAGATTCGCAGCTTCATTTGAGAGGGGCGTAAAAGTCAGACACTAAGAACAAGTTAGTTGTCGCACATGAAAGTTAGACTCGGGCTTCGCCCTCGTCTAACTTTCATGAGCGACAACTATCACTTGTGCATAAAGTGCTGCGACAGCCTTCGATCGCTACTTATCCTAGTACAGTATCTACGTTTTTTCATCTACTGTGTTAATTTTCTACATGGCTGATCAAGAAATAGCTAAATATACAGACAACATTTCCAAAATGCGAAAATATGCAGTAAACGTCACTTTCAAAAGCTCACTTAATGGTGACGTGGTATTTCCAGGAAAATTATCCGTTTCTGTTAGGAAAAGCAGATAGCCGATACGATCATGGAAAGGGCCATGAAAAAACAGTGGAAGAATCCTCTACATGTTTGAAATGGAAGAATGAAAACTTCAATTCGCTTGTTAACAATAATGGATGAAAAGTGCTTAACGAGTTTATGTGAAAAAGTAGGTTGGATATTTCAATCCCTGTGTTTGAGTGAACTGCCTATGACATAGCTCTCACTTTGTGACGTGGCAGTTCGATCTCTGTAATGGATCATGATAGAAGAAAATGGTAATCTTGCGAAGTGGATAGATTTTTCCACCAATGGTTACGTTTCACATACATGCTATAATTAATCTTCTTCTCACTCGGGCTTTGTTCCTACTTCAGGTGGGATCGCCGGTGCGGATATCACTCAAACTCCGGACAAAGTTGACAAAAGTATAAGTGGTCTAGCAAACCTTGTCATTCAGGCATCACCCTTAAAAAAGATAGTTGGCTCCCGAATCATATTAAAGACAACTTTGTGAAGAATAGTGTAAGATACGTTCAAAGTCGCTGCTCAGACAATAACAACGCGAGTGAATCTCTAGCTGTTATGAAAAATAGACTCGAAAATAATGGTTTTCATTGTTCTAATAACAGTAAAAACAATAAAGCAAAAAACAAAAATCAAGATTCAATTACGCTTGCTCTTAACTTTGTCAGCGATAGTTGCGACCGTAAATTAAATAAATTAAAACGTAAATATAACCTGCCAATCAGGATCACATCCAAACCAGGCAATAAACTCATTTCTTCTGTTAGCAATAAATTAGATAATAAAAATGACTGCGCATACTATGTATGTAAAGACATTGGGCCGAAGTACAGATGTACTGACAAGCACTTGGTTTATAAGTTCACGTGCTTGCTATGTCACGAGTTTTACATTGGTCAAACGCGTAGACCCTTCCGATATCGAGTTCAAGAACATGAACGCAGCTTGAGAAACAGAGACAGAAAAAGCGCCCTTAGTGATAATAATTTAACAGTACATTCCGATGAAGTGATGACCATTAATAATTTCAACCGCACCATCATGGATAAGCAAAGAACAGCGATTACAACTAAGATGGCCGAAGCATGCTGTATTGCGTTGAACATGCCAAAAATAAACCGTCGTCATGAACTGATATGATCTGATGAGTTCCCATTACACAGCAGGCAGTATCTAATACTTTTGTAATCTCACAAGAACCGCCAGCACCCTTGACACTGTCCACAGGACGAAACGTGTCGGGTTTTTATTGTCTTTTACAAAATAAACACTACGTGTCGAAACAAAGGGAGAGACCGTTTTTCTTTTTGAAACATGACTTTGAAGAACCTCCCGTACCGACAGATGCTGACCTAAATTTGTAAACAAAGAATTTGTCTTTGCAAGTATATTTGCTAGGTAACCAGTCACAGGCCGTGCAGTTCTCATGTTTATTATGTTTAGGCTTGTTTTGAAGGCTACTATAAAGATTAGAGTTTGGAATGTCTACTAGATTGACAGGTAAGTCGTATTTCTTAATAACGGTGCGTATTTTACAGCTAGTTTTATCATTTATGTTTTTCATTTTAAGAATATTTGGGTTGCGTTTTTTAGGAACAGACTTATTTTTTCTATTTCTAAAAGTGCGATAGGTTTTGTAACCATTTTGACGAAACTTTTTGTTTAGTTTATTTTTAGAGTTTTCAAAAGCGGCTTCTGAGCTGCGTTTTTGGACGTACTCTACAGTATATTTTAGATAGTTGCTTTTTACGTGACTTGGTACGTAGCTATCCTTCCGTAAGGCAGTGCCGGACGCTCGTTAGATAGACGACATTATAATTGGACCGTTTGACAAAGGTAGGGACTTTTCTTAACTTTTGAAAACTTTTAACAGCATAAGTAGTGAAATTGAGTTCACCATGGAGGTATCTGAAAACGGAGTCTTAAACTTCCTTGATATGAATAGAATAGAATAGAAAATATATTTATTACCCAAACAAAATGAGTTTCATGCATCTTCTACAACTGTGAATACAAATTTTTCATGACATAACGTAAAGACTGTCAATTGGAGAAAATGACCAGATGACCCGCACATGGGGTATTAGGCCTGGCCCTATTTTTTTGCTTACAAGAAAGAAAATGTATAATACGAGTACAGAATAATACAAGAACACGTGTATATTAGAATATATAATACGAGTATATACATTATGCCTGCACGCATAATTATAAAGCACATAGAAGGATATTTGACCTACTCATGCAGATCTAAACCAATTGCAGTATATTTCTATGCACATCATATCAAAAATAATTCATTTTATCCATCATAAGTGATTTTAATTTTTGCTTGAATTCTTTTGTTGTTTTAGCTTTTTTAATGTTGCTCGGAAGACCATTCCACAAAAATGGTATTCTAAATTTACTACTCTTTTGCTCTAGTGATGTACTAAAATATGGGATTTTAAAGTTTTCACTACGCCTAGTTGATTCTTCTAAATGGGTTTTGTAGTATGCTGGCATGCTGCTATCATTGTATTTTATTTTATATGCGAGAGTCAGTAGCTCGAATTCATGCATAGTTTCCACATTCATATACTGTTCACTTTTGTAAAACGATATATCCAATGACTGTTTTTCCTTGCGGTATATTATCTTGATCAAAGTCTTATGTAAACGCTGTAGTTTGTTAAGTGATTGTTTGTTGCCACTACCATATGCTATTAAGCAGTATTGAATAGAAGGGAGACATAGTTGTTCGTGTAGTACGCGTAATGTTTTTAATGGCATGATATCTCTTAGCTTGTATAATGTCGGTATAAATGTTTTCATTTATTGATTATCGATGAGATATGATTATCAAATTTAAAGTTATTATCGAATTTGATTCCAAGAAATTTAGTGCTGTCTACTTGAGATAACTTGCAGTTTTCTATTGTCAAATCAAAATGGACATTTTTGGTTTGGAGCTTGGGAGGAATGAACAAATATTCACATTTTCCTAAGTTTAGCTTTAGTCTATTATTTTTCATCCATGCTTGAATTTTGTCCAATGACATGGGCTTTTTCTATGGCACATTCAAGAGTCCTATCACTTACGATTAGATTGGTTTCATCCACAAACAGACTGAGATCACCACAGACGTCTATGTTTTTCATGTCATTAATGTAGATCAAAAATAATAGTGGTCCTAAAGATGAGCCTTGTGGCACTCCTGTCTTTACCGTTAACACCTTTGATTGTACCTTATTGACGAGGACTTTATGTGGTCTGTCTCTCAGATACGAAGCAAACCATTCATGTACAAAGCCACGAATCCCTATCCTGTATAATTTTCCTAGCAGTATGTCCGTTTGAACAGTGTCAAAAACCTTCGATATATCGAGATTTAATGCTATTGTAAATAAATTATTGGCTTTTGCGCAGTATATTTTATCCGTCATTTTTAAGAGTGCCAAATTTGTAGAGTGATTCTTCCGGAAACCATATTGATTCTCAATAGTGTTTGGTTTTTCTCTAAGAAATTAAATACTCGCTTATGGATCATTTTTTCAAAAAATTTTGTTAGATAGCTTAATAGACAGATTGGTCTATAATTTGATGGTTTCCTTCTGTTACTTTTTTTATATATTGGTAATACCATCGATTCTTTCAAGCATTCGGGATACATTCCTCTTTTCACTGATTCATTATATACACGGCACAGATGTGAAAAAAATTCTGATGAGCATTGTTTAAATATTTTCAAAGGTAACTTGTCATAGTACTTATAGTTTCAGTAAGTTCTGTGAGTGTAAAGTCTTCAAACTTGAAAGTTTGATTACATCTATCACCGTGTTTTTCATCATATTTTTCGTTAATTGAGCTGTTTGTCAACTTGTCTGCTACATTGACAAAATGCTCATTCAAAACGTTTGCAATGTCAACGGGATCATACTTAACATGTTCTTCCGTATGAATTTCTGCTATGTAATTATCAGTCTTGATTTTTCCTCTTATGCTGTTGATATGTTTCCATAATTCCTTTGTGTCTTTTTTTATTGAAACAATTGTGCCTGTTTGTAATTTTATAAATAAAAAGCGCACAGAATGCTTTCGAAGTCATAATAAAGTTTATTGAAATTAGGAAGAAAAATGTAAACCTGACGTGTTTCGACTGGTCTTGTCAAAGGTAACCCAGCATGTGAAATTACATTGAAAGATAGACATTTTTTAAGAAGGAGAAAGTTGAGATACAGGTCAACACGCGATAGCAGCGGCAGACTGTGAGTTTATTGTTAGAAATTTGTTGCTATGATATTGTCTTTCTTCAGCCCTAGCTATCTTCTTAAAATACTTCATATAATTTTTATAACTTATCTCATCCACCTCAAGTTTTGATTTTTTTCCACTTGTAGTATAGCCTCATTTTCTTCCTGTGACAGTTCTTTAAATTATCAGAGAACCATTCCTTTTCTTTAAACATTTTCCTGGAAATGCGTTTTAGTGGAAATACAGCGTCATGCAGCTCTAGTAAATTATCTCGTAAATAGAGGAATTTTTCTGACGGTGTAGTCAATGCAGTAGTATCTAAATCTATGTCAGTAGTTTTGGTTTTGAATATTTCTATATTTTCTTCTGTATAAGAACGTATAAATGGTCTTTCCTTGATTGTGTATTTCTTTTGGTTGGCATCAATATGCTGAACAATTAGATATTGTCCATAATGATCAGTCAAATCATAGCAGATATTACCGGTAAATATATGATTTTTCGGGTCATACAACCCCTTATTATGTATAAGTATTTGGTCTATAATGGTTTCACTGTCTTTTGCGATGCGAGTAGGTGTACAAATCAAAGAAGAGAAATTGAAGTCAATCATTTGATCGTAGAATTTCCTAATGGAAGTGTCTGTTAGCTTATTGTAGTTTAGGTTGAAGTCACCAGTTAATATTATTTTTCCTGTTTTCTTAATGCTTTTTAAAGCTTCTGATACACTCTCATTGAATGGTCCTATATCTAGTGATGGGCTCCTATATACGCAGATTATACAGGGTGGGCCACGGAAGACAAAGAGATTTAAGATTGAAATATTCTTAAGAAAAAACGACTCATTATTAAATCCAAGTAGATATTCGATAACTACAAGTACAGGAGTTTATTATGACTACGTATGGAAAATGATGTCCTTCAAATGGCCGCCATTTTCTTCCTCACAAAGAGATGCTCTCTTCAGCGCATTCATCATCACTGCGGACAGAGTTTCTGGCTGTAGTCCACTGATCTCCGCACGAATGTGCTGCTTCAACTCCTGAATTGTTTGAGGATTACTCACATACACCCGTTCCTTCAAATATCCCCATAGGAAGAAATCTGGTGCGGTCAGGTCTGGGGAACGCGGAGGCCAAGGAAATTCCGAATTCTTGGAGATCAATTTTTCTCCGAAAATATCGCGCAAGAGCGACATCGTTTGGCCGGCTGTGTGAGCAGTGGCGCCGTCTTGTTGGAACCAGATCTCAGGATGGTTCTCTACTTCTGGACGAACAAAGTTCTCCAACATGCTCCTGTAAACAGCACCAGTGACTCTTTCCGCATTCCCCTCGTCATCTTCAAAGAAGTATGGACCAATGATGCGTTCAGCCATTACTCCGCACCAAACCGTACACTTGAGAGAATGCAGTGGGTGTTGCTTGATCTCTCTTGGATTTGATGAACCCCAGAACCTCGAATTCTGTTTGTTCACATATCCGCTCAGATAAAAGTGTGCCTCGTCACTCATTATGAGGTTGCCCAGCAAGTTGACGTTGTCCTGGGCTAACTGTTGAAAGCGGATGGCGTAATTCAAACGCACCTCATGGTTGTTCTGATGGAGCAGCAGTACCGCTTGAATCTTGTAGGGAAACATGCTCAAATCACTCTTCAAAATCCTCCGAAGTGTCGTTCTGCTGATTTCCAGCTCGGATGATCGACGGGGTGTAGACTTGCTTGGATCTTCTTCGACGCTTTGTCGTACAGACTCCACTGCAGCTTCCGTGCGAGCAGAAACCTTCGGTCCTGGACGGGGAAGATCGGCAACAGTTCCAGTTGTTTCAAAACGGGCAATTAAATTTCGAATTGTGGTGTCACTTGGTGCTTTTCTGACATTGAATAGTCGGCAAAAATCTCTTTGTGTTTGGGTTACTGATCTCCTATTCGAAATGAAAAGTTCGACTATCTTTACTCTTTTGCTGGTGTCATAAGTAGCCATTTTCGTTAATTCGCAGAATCTTGTTAATCGTGTTAATTCGTCTAATCTTCAGTTCTCTAAACTGAGAAGCATTTAAATAGCGCTGTGACTTTATTCATCCATTGATGAAGTGCAGTAGCTGAACAGATGTTATCTGACAGAAGTGATTGCTGATCTCTAAGGAACATAGAGAACAATAACGTTGCTCGGAGCTCTAGGCTTCGCATCAGACAACTGGTAAAAGAATTAAGTAAAAGGAAAGTCAAGCAAACCAATGGATTGATTATTGAATACAAAATAAAATTGACTTTACATTTGCAAATAGCGATCATGAAGATGTCGCATACATGTAGAATGTGCATGAAAAAGAACGGCTTCCAAGATGACGTATATGTCATCATAGAAAAAATTGCAGTTGGGGTGTGAAACTTCTGTGCACATGCTTTCTGCAGAATCAAACATAACTTCGATAATATATGTATTTCAAAACCTAGTGAACTTTGAAATCCCTTTGTCTTCCGTGGCCCACCCTGTACAATTCTTATCTGAAGTTTGGGCATTGTAATACAACCATAAGTCATCACAATTCTTTAATTTGTTAAATTCTATGCTAGTTACTTCTATAGTTGATGTGTTCACATAAACGGCGACTCCACCGCTCCTATTAGTAGAGGAAAAAAGGTAATGGAATTTATATCCTGGTAGTATGTTATTGAACATTTCAATGTTGCAATGCCAAATTTCAGACAATACTATCATATCTATTCTTGTCTCTATGTCTGATAGTAAGATCACAAGTTCTCGATAATTTCGATTTAGGGATCGAATGTTCATATGGATAATTTTTACAGGTAACAATTCATGTTTTTTTAAGAAGACCATTGAATTCATCTATCTCTAGATCTGCATATTCTAAATTATTTGAGTAATTGGTGGCAAGCTTTTGCATATTGGTGTTGCTTTTATTGCTAATTATTGTTCGAAAAAAATACTACGAGTATTATTAGTTCTTGCACAAGTAATTTAGACATTTTTAGTGCGCATCACAAAGATCTAATGTTGTACGATCTTTGACACGTATGTGCCGTGAGTTTTGATCTTTCCTCAAGAACACATTACCGTCTTTTGTCCATACGAATTTGTAGTTGTTTTTTGTGGCGAATTCCTTAGTGTCTTTGAACAGTCGGTATCGACTCTCCGTAAGGTTTTCTTTCACGAACAGGTTTCTTTTCACGAACAATTTTTTGTGAGATAAAACGGCCTTCTTCAGGGCTTCTGTCCTGAGGGTACCGATGAAAGTTACTTTTCCGTTTCTGTTTCTTTCAGGGATCACTCTCACTCTCTCGATGTCACTGTCTTGTAACATTTCTTCCATCAGCGCAGTGTTGACCGTGCGCTGCAGTTGCTCAAAACGATGTCTCTCCTCCTCTCCGCTTGCTCCATTTCGTCGATGCGTCCATTCAGGTAGCTCACTTCGCCGCTCAGATACTTTATGTCGTCGTTTAACTTATGGTTGTCTTCCTCCAGTCTTCTCCTTGCCTCTTTCTCCCGGTCGAGCTCGCCCTTCATTTCAAATATTTCATGTTGTAAGACTTCCAACTGTTTCTCGAATCCATCCTTGATCATATTGGTGACGTTTTCCATGAACTCCTTCATGCTCATCATGTCTTCATTGGAGTCGGTGTTGCTGTTCTTCTTGGTCATATTGGTCGTGTGCACCTTGATGCTTTGCCGCGTCCGCTCTTGTGTGGTCGCTGTGCTCCTTCTCCTTTGCCGCGTTTTCTGTCGTTAATCGATTGCAAGATCCTCCTTCATAGTTGCTCGCCTCCTTTGCCGCGTCCGCTCTAACTCCCTTGCCGCGCTCGGTTTGTTCGGTCTCTTTCCCTTGCTTCGCCTGTCGCTCGCTTGTCATTCACCCTGCAGCACTTGTAAGGGCTTCAGCTAGATTCGTTTACACCTTCCTGCACTTTCTCCTTTGTCGCGCTGGCCAGAACGTCAGTAGCTCTTGATAACTAACTCCTTTGCAGCTTACGCTGACAGCACCCGTAAGGGCCTCCTCGCGTTGGTTATGGTGCGCTTACGTGATCTCTTGCTCTTCCTCCTTTGCCGCGTTGGTCAGATTACGTTTTTACTCGTCGGATGTCAATTTGTTTGTGTTGAGCATTTTTATAGAAAATGAAAACATCCATTACAACTGGTTTGAGAAACCCTATCATTCCGGCACTGCCTTTAGCAATTTTAGAAATAGAAAAAATACGTCTTCCTAAAAAACGCAACCCAAATATTCTTAAAATGAAAAACATGAATGATAAAACTAGCTGTAAAATACGCACCGTTATTAAGAAATACGACTTACCTGTCAACTTAGTAGACATTCCAAACTCTAATCTTTATAGTAGCCTTCAAAACAAGCCTAAACATAATAAACATGAGAATTGCACGGCCTGTGACTGTTACCTAGCAAATATACTTGCAAAGACAAATTCTTTGTTTACAAATTTACCTGTAAATTTTGTGCCAATTTTTATATTGGGCAGTCTAGTCGACCTTTTAAATTAGGTTTCATGGAACACGTACATTCTTTTAACAATAAGACCAGCAGTGCACTGGCAGACCACAGATCTCAATGCAAGCACATTGTGTCTATTGACAACTTCACTTTAGATATCTTGGACAAATGTAAGAATCCTGTCGACACTCGTTTGAGTGAAGCTCGTTGCATCAAGAGCATGAAGCCCAACATTAACCGCAAACATGAACTGATTGATTTTTAGTCTGATTCTCACATCCCGCACACCACTATATAAGGTTGCAGAGGTTTGTCATCACGCTCTCCTTACGCTGTCGGTCTTACTTGTGTTTTTAGTTTGTCTTGCCCCTGAGGAAGCGCGAAGGCGTGAAACGTCGGGCCTGTAAATAGTTTTTAACGTCATCTCTTAGCCATAAATTTTAGAAGAAGACAGAACTGGTTTTTGCCTACTCCGATATGAAACGTAGTCTTCTGTTCGCGGCCATCCTATTGATCTTCTTATTGAATTGCCAGAAATAGGAATTTGCTTAAGGTTTGAAAAAACACCATTTTGAAGTAGCAAGGATATCTCATCGTCGAACAGAATTTTCAGTACCGGGTCATCCAATCATGACACCAATTACATTTAGTACAAATGTCAACATATATGTAGCCTACATGTGCTTAGTAATACAAGTCCTTCATATACATGTAGACTTTATGATCGGCTATCGATCATGATGATTCTTGACGAATGTAACACGTTTTTGGGAAAGGTAAAGAAGTAGGACGATAAGAATTTTTTTAGTCAGGATATTTGAGTCACTTGCTGAGATATTAGCAGATCACCTCGGATTCGCTTTTCCTTTTACTTCTTCTGCATAACTGATCAGACCGTTTGTCAATGCCATTTTGAATTGGCCGTGCTGCAAATTTGATTGATTGGGTTTGAACGATCGATAAGCGAGTTAAGCATTAGTGGAAACAGATCCAAGAATCCCGCAAGCTTGTCGGAGATTAGGCGAGTGACTCTTTACAATATTGTCTGGACCTTTAGCTCCTGTTCGATAATGATTAAAGTATCGATTGATGATGCGTACTTCAGATATTCTTCAGCAATTTGAGGCATTGAAACTTCACCGTGATGTCTCGTATTTTCTTGGGTTGCCAGCTCTTGTTGTTGAACATGTCGCAGCAAACTGTTTCATTTTCAAATCAACTTGCGACTTGAAGAGGAGCATTTTGTATATTTCCGGTATATCCCACCCATTCTCCTCAACCGAGTTGAGACTGATTTAGGAGTTCTTTTGTGAGGTTTCTAATGAGCGTTTTTCACCAACGTGATTGAGTCCAATCCGATTTTCATAAGCTCACCGGCAGATTTCACAGATCTCAACCAGGAACATGCGATGATTGTTCTCTCAATTCCTTCGCACTTCTTTTCTCTAACAAAGTACCGTTGCTGTAAGCACCGTAACTCAGAGACGTGATTCTTTTCTCTCATTTTCTCCTTACCTTCATTCAATTCGATTCGGACAACTATGTCAGTACGAGCGTCAGACAAATCCTTTATTTCATTGCCCACTGGCCTAGGCTTTCGCATAATTTTCACCTTCCCTGTTAAGTTTCTGTGAAAGGATCTGATCACATTTCCGTCGAGACATACATGATCCCCAGGAGAGGTAGCTTTTTAAAAGCTTTTTTCTGGATGACGGCATCTTTGTTGGAAAGAAAGAAGAATTTCTAAGACACACGAAGCCTTATACTCGCAGGGTGGTGATATATATGGCTCAAACTGCAGGCTAAGAAGTGTGAAATGCTTGGTAAAGGCAATCTTAATGACTTCAGTCCTGATTTCTGAAGGTATCATTCAACCAATCTCGAGGTGCTTGGATCATCAGTTGGAGATCACGACTTCTGTTCCGAATTCATAGAAATAAGCGTGCAAAATCCTTGCTGCTGCTGAATAGCATTTCTCGGTTACGGGATCCACAAGTTTCTCTATCTCTGCTGAGGACATGTGCCGGGTTCTGTAGGATGACTCATTTGGCAAGAACTGCTTCGCCCGAATACACTGACAAAATGCACGGAGAATTCGACAAGGAAGTTCGAAAATGTCTAGAAGAAAGTGTTGCCATTGAGCTATCGGAAGAGGCTTGGATCAGGTGCCAACAAAGATTATGTTCTGGTGGACTATCTTCGTTCAACAATGAGACACTCTTCAGGAGCCTATCTTACATCGCTGTGTGAATCATATCCCGCTGTGAATATTAAGAACAATGCCACAACGTACAACTCTTGACTTATTGCAATTTCCTCACATTCGATGGTAAGAACACAGGGCTCATACAGAAGTCTCAATTAAGAATTCCAAAACTTTTCGAGGATTTCAAGGACTCAGATGAAATTCAAAAACCTACCAATTAACAACAATGAAATTAAATAAACGATAGATCAAATTGCCATGCAAAAGATGTGCGGCTGGTAGGATTCGAACCTACGACCAAGGTTAACTAGACCTGTGCTCTAACCAACTGAGCTACGAGCCACTTACGCGACTCTGTCAATTGGCAGGATCAAACCCTCACCACCACACATCAGTTGTCAAGGCAATAATAATCAATGAATAAATAACACGTCACAATTGTGACCGCCGACATTAAGGCATGTAGCGGGGATCGATTGTCCACCAAAGCATCTTAAGCCATGTCGTGAATGCAATTAACAACAATGAAATTAAATAAACGATAGATCAAATTGCCATACAAAAGATGTGCGGCTGATAGGATTCGAACCTACGACCAAGGTTAACTAGACCTGTGCTCTAACCAACTGAGCTACGAGCCACTTACGCGACTCTGTCAATTGGCAGGATCAAACCCTCACCACCACACATCAGTTGTCAAGGCAATAATAATCAATGAATAAATAACACGTCACAATTGTGACCGCCGACATTAAGGCAAGTAGCGGGGATCGATTGTCCACCAAAGCATCTTAAGCCATGTCGTGAATGCAATTAACAACAATGAAATTAAATGCAAGGAATATATATACAACTATTGAAAATACCCGTGAACTATGACAATTACACTTTTATATAGTAAGACGATGAAGTAGCTACATTACTAAAATTGTGCTTCGCGTCCGCACATCATTACGCAAAGTAGAATCTAATACTTTTATGGAATTATCAATAGAAAAAATACAGAAATGCAGAAAATGCAGAAAAAGAAAACCTTACATTTTCTTTTGATTTAATTCATTTCAAAACAAATCATTAGCGCAATAGCGAAATGAACAAAATCCTCAGTTCTGCTCAGTTAAGCTTTTGTGTTGGCTCAGTTCTCAGTTAAGCTTTTGTGTATCGAAAAGCGTGTTCTTCGTATAATTGGTTGCGATTTCCATCATGAGAATTTTAATAAGTGTTGGTGACAAGTCATGTAAGAAGTTTTTCAGACAAATCGAATACAATAGAGACCATCCACTTCGAGAAATGTTCGAGGAGAAAAAGTGTTATAGAACTAGAAATTCAAACTCTCTCAGACCACCCGTAATGAAGACTAAACGCTTGTGTGAATCTTTTGTAAAGTTTTGTACGCGCTAGAGAAATTGAAATTGATGTGTCTTTATTTTTACTTTTACTTACTGCATGTAGTTTTACTTGATTTGTGATGTGCTCACCAATTTCTCATGTGAGGCAATAAAGATGGTTCATTCATTCATTCATTCTCTGTAGACAATTCGGATAAAGTAGAGCAAAGAAATTTGGTGCGATTGATTATGTGAATTGTCATCTAAAGCGTTTGATGCAAATTTACATCCAGATTGCAACTAAAACTCAGGCCTACTTACAAAAGAATCTAAAACCTAAAAATATAAACAAGTTACTTCAGTTGCTCTTTCAAATCGAAAATTTGCTTGTTAATTGCCAGTAATTCGATACAGCGTTCTTTTTCAGCTTCTCCTTTGACTGTTCCAACTTGATGATTTCGACGGACTAACGCTTCCTTTCTTTCCGCTTCTTTTCTCCATCTGTTTCCTTCTTCGCTTCGTCGAGCGCTTCTTGATATTTTCGTCTATTGAACAGACCGCACAATTTCGCTTCTGACAGTGATGTTTTGAGAGTCACCTGCATGCTGAATGGCATCATGTACTATTCACTGATTAACATTCGTGCTTTCTTTCAGTTTTGGCAACAATAGCGATTGATTGATGGAGAAGCCAGACTCGACCCGTGCATTTTCATGAGAAAGAGTCATAATTAATTCCGTCGAAGGAATGGTTAAAGGACATCAGTAACGAATTTCGAAAATTCCCATTTTGCAAGACAGAAACTTGCATCAACATCGCTTGCCAGGTTCAATTTCACTGTCTCGAAAGATTCTGTCTGAGGCCTCCTTGTAACCGGACGATTCTGAAAACTTTTGACACATGCTCTTAAGCCTTCCAAGATCCGTAATATTCGCACAAAGGCTTTAGAATTACCCAACCAACGATGTGAACAGTGTTTCAAAGGAAACATGAAGGCTGAATATTTTTCGGAATTTCTTGTATCAACATAGTCGTTGATCAAGAGATAATCGTGACGTCCAGCAGGCGACTGCTTGAAAGGGGATTGTGACAGGCCTTCAGAAATGTACACAAGCACCAATTTGATGCATTTTGGCCTGTCGTATACGTACCATGGAGAACACGAAGACCGCAACTCCCTATGTCCAAAAGTTTTCGGAGAGTCAGAGTATTTTTCTTTTTCATGCTCCTGCATTTCTTTCATTAAAGTCCAATTTCTTTCTGGGCCATCCATGCTCATTTGCAACGACCTGTTTGTCACATCTAATTTGCTAAGGACATTGAGTAACCCTTCCTTTAGGTCGGAAGCTTTGTAATGTCCGACAAAAAACAGAACCTAGAAATTGGCGAGCAATCTTCTCCTGTTTAATATCAAAATACAAAACTTGAACATCCAACTGACCTTTGTGTGTCACTTTATTGAAGCATTCATCAAAACAGATAGTAAACTTTATGCCATCTATGCTCAACGTATCACATTCAAGGACATTTATCTTTTGAAATGATGAATTCCAAAATTTTTCCAAGTTTTCAAGGAACATTTTCAAATTCGGAAACGTTTCCAGGTTTTCCAGGAATTCCAGGAACTGTACAAGGCTGCTACTCTTATCAAAAATAAAAACCGGAAGGTCAAATTGGAATGGGCCCCATCAAAGTAAGAAACTTACGATCATTCGATATCACACAACCCGGTGAGTTTTGAAAGCGTTCAAGCACAAGTTGGGTCTGTCCTAATAAAGATGATTCTGAATCCTCACAGTTAGCAAGTAAATGTACAAAATTATTACTGATGCTTATTCAATCATCAGCCTCAACAAGGTGCACTAGAATACATAACTCGAACAGCTACTATTTTCAGGAGAACAGTTTTCGAAGGTTGGATTGAGTATACTACAAAGACCCGTCTACCTGCCCCCCATGCAAAATCAGCATAAAGTTATTGAACGATTGACGATTTCAGCTTGATATAAAGACTGCATATCATCGAAGTCTACATGTAGGCCTATGGATGATTTTGCTTAAATGTTTCAAAGACAACTTTCTTCATTTCGTTCATGAATTTTACTTTCAAATTCATAATGCACTATTCTCGTGCAGCTTTGTCATTTTCTATTAATCGTGCCATGACGTCACACGGTGCAAGATCCCGTTCTTATTGTGAAGAATTTTCATAAAACCACTAAGAAATTGTTGTCCAGCTGTTCGACGTTTGGAAGACTGCTTCAGCAGAGCGGTCTAGTCACAGCAAATATCATCATACAAAATCCATGGTCAGCGCCGTCTAAATGCTTGGGCAGGCATTTCCGTAAGCCATTTTCTTTGGGAGAGCCATTATTATTTCGAGAAATCGAGATGTGTGGTAAAATCTTCCTATCTATGCAGTATAAAATGTACCGAATGTCATGAAGGATAGGAATATCTTCATGCAAGATGGGATGTCATCGCACTACTACAGACTCATCGTTAATTATTTAAACAGCAGATTGACCGTCATAGGAGCCTTTGGAATGGCTTCCGATGCCACCAGAGTCAGTGCCTTGTGACTTTATTCTTTTGGGCACGTTGAGGAAATGGTGCATTAGAGTCATCCTATGCATTTCGATGAACTGGAAAACAAAGCTTTGCACCGTTTTCTGGAGATCGACGGGCGATTGCGTAGAGAAATGCTCTTGCGCTGTTGACCGAAGAATTAGATTGCGTTCGGGCAAATGGTGAGCAAGTAGAAAATAAATGTTATAGTGATACCCGTGTTAGCAACTGCTTTCCTTTGAATCACAATTAACTTGCAGAAATCAATCATTGAGCAGCTAATTGCTATTGCATCAACAACTTCGAAATGATCACTGAGAATCCGCCACGTTACATAAACAAAACCATTTGAATCAATGTCACACAGAATAAATTGACGACTAAAAACTATCGCATTTTCTCAATATGAGAAAACGGAGTTCTATATTGTGCCCAAATATTACACATTACAGAAGCCATGCAACTTAATATACTATTTACTCTGAAATTAGATGAGAGCAACATTTGATACAATCCATTTCGGGAAATACTGACGTTTCTGGATTTTTAGCCGTCATCAGTGCAGTATACCTGTAAAGAATCGGTAACTCACGTGTAAACAAATCATCATCCGAAATACAGACATCTGCAATTAATGAAGTACATGTAGTTGAAAATCTCATTCTCTAGAGTTCGCATCCAAAATTTGAAATTTGTAAACACCAATACAAATAGCTAATTGGTGTTTGCATTTCATGCACGAAGGTGAGCTGCCGGATTCCCAGGCACATCCACCTACCGATGGGTCTGTGGAGTGAGTTGCTGATTTACTGCACGGATGGCGACTAAAAAGTCAAAAACGCTTGCAGTTGAAGTTGCCTGAAGAAACTTCATCAGTACTTGCAGCTCCGGCAATGATTCAAATCAAACCTTGCTCTCATCTCTTGTACTTCAAACATAATAAAAAACAATTACAACATTACAACAATTGCATTAAGAACAACTTTTGGCTTTCAAACAAGATTATGACATCTACTTGATAAAGGTTGATCTGCCAAGGCAAAAGTAAACGCAAAGTTAACACGAAAAGAAATCCTTATCACTTCTGCAGTTGCTTGCGAGATTTCAATTTTCGCTGGTGTCTTCGCCGAAATTTAGCCGCTTTTGCAACAAGTGATCGTACAAAATATTCATTCGTCACTCCCTTGTGTTCCCGAAACTTTTTAGTAGATTTTTCTTTCATATTTTTCTGGCAGACGCTTTTTGAAAGACACGTTTTGGAGAGCATCAAAGCAATCAGAACTCAATTCATAATAAACTCCATTATTACGTACGAGTATTACAACTTTTCCGTAAAGTATTCCCACCAAAATTTACTTCTTGTTTCAAAACCTTGACTACTTGCGTTTCGTCCAGTTTCTTAGGATTGACGAAAAGATAACTGAATTCTCTGTAGAAGAATCTTCTGCTCAAGAGTCAAGCGGATTTTTAGAAATTATCTGCTTTGAATTTGATCACCCTTAAAAATTGCAGGGTTTTTAAGGTCCCCCAACAATCTGCATAGCACCGTTCACAATTTAAAAGAGCCCTACATCATCAAAAAGGACCCACATGCTCTAATCTTTAAGGGTCCCGGTCTCAATCCTATAGGTCCTATACAATCTCATTCATATCTAAAAAGTGCTCTTCAAAAAATAAAAGAGTTGCCGCTCACAAACCTCAAACGGATGCTTCACAAAAACTAAATATGGCCCCGTCACGATCTTAAATGGCCCCTAACGATCTTGAAGGGGCCCCTTTCGCAATCTCATAAGGGCCCACTCACGATTTTAAAGGGGCCCTTCGCAGTCTCAAAAGGGTCCCTCACGATCTAAAAGAGGCCCATTCACTCGCAGCCTCAAAAGGGTCCCCTCCCCTAACAATCTCAAAAGGTCCCCCTTTGCAGTCCCAAAAGGGTCCCGTCACGATCTAAAAGGGGCCCCTTAGGAATCTCAAAAGGGCCCCTCACAATCTCAAAAGGGACCCTCGCGACATTTAGGGCCCCTTCGCAGTCCAAAAGGGTCCCTCACGATCTAAAAGAGGCCCATTCACTCGCAGTCTCAAAAGGGTCCCCTCCCCTAACAATCTCAAAAGGGACCCTCGCCTAACAATCTCAAAAGGTCCCCCTTTGCAGTCCCAAAAGGGTCCCGTCACGATCTAAAAGGGGCCCCTTCGAAATCTCAAAAGGGCCCCTCACAATCCCAAAAAGGCCCCTCGCGATCTCAAAAGGGCCCCTTCGCAGTCTCAAGAGGGTCCCTCACGATCTAAAAGGGCCCCCTTCGCAGTCTCTAAAGAACCCTCTCACGATCTTAAAGGGGCCCCTTCACAGTCTCAAAAGGGCCCCCTCCCGATTATAAGGGGCCCCTTCGCAGTCTTAAAGGGCCACCTCACGATTAAAAGGGCCCCTTCGCAGTCTCAAAAGGGCCCTTCACAATCTTAAAAGGGCCCACTCGCAATCTCAAAAGGGTCTCTTCAAAATCTAAAACAGTTCAAAATCCAAATTATTTGTTCCTTGGCAAAACACTTTCTCACTACTTACTTTATCAAAAAAACCGGAAATTCGGTTAAAACCGGAAGAGTGGCAGCCCTGACTGTATGAACCCTGGAACATAAACATCTTTCAAATGATTTCTTCTTTTCATTGCCTCCTTCACAAAAATATCTGTCAACTTCCATTGATTCTAGACTGCATAAGACTTAAATGACCACTGCAAGTCATGCACATCAAATTCGGTTACACTCGATCGGTTCACTTGATGCGGCTAAATGGTTAACCGCTGTTCCATCACCTGGATTGTGCTTCAGACTCTCCGTCGACGAAAGTAATGGACAAAAGACCGTTCCAGGACACCATAAAATCAAAAAAATTAGTACTTTTAAAAACGACATAAATTTATGAATTTAGTCCCTTTTTCAGGTTTTTAAGACCTAAATTCATGAATTTAGTCTATTCAAAAAGTACCATTTTTTCAAAAAATGGTATTTTTAAAAACAACATAAATCGGAGCGAAGCTCCTCTGGCTTAAGCCGATTCATGAATTTGAACCCTTTTTCAGGTTATGAAGACCTAAATTCATAAATCGGCTAAAGCCAGAGGAGCTTCGCTCCGATTTGGGTGTTTTTAAAAATACCCAGTTTTTCAAATTTTTCAAAATCTCAAATTTGAGAATTACAATCGGGCGAAGCCCTAGAACCTTCGGTTCGATTTTCACCCGCCCCCAAAATCATGACCGTTCCAGGACACCGAAAATCATAAAAGTTAAGAATCTCAAATTTGAGATTATGACATTTTTCATTGCTTAAATCATGACCGTTCTAGGACACCGAAAACCCGGACACCGAAAAAATCATAAAATTTGAGAATTTCAAATTCATGAATTTTATCCATCTTTCAGGTTTTTAAAATATATCATGTGACTTGCGGGACATCGGAGATGTCTTCCAGGGCTTCGCCGTTAAAAATATTTCTTTAAAAATGGAAGAAACAAAAGTGGATGAAACCGCAAGAATATATCCTTCATTATCATATGAAATGGATATTGCAAAACACAAAGATAGAGTACGTTATATGAAAGATAAGGAATCGCAATTATTACTTAGATTAGAGCATTATAAAAAATTAAGAAAGAGATGGACTAAAGTTAAGAATGTAACACAAGGAATTGGCATATTCTTAACAATAAGTTTAGGTGCTTTAACAATTGTTATATCTTCAGGTGTTTTAGTAATTCCAGTAGTTGCTACAGCTTTAACAGGTACGGGTGTTTTTGCAACTTCACTTGCTACAATGTTAGAAAAATCTTTAATAACTAAGAAACGAAAATCATTAAAAACTAAGCATTTACATATTAAAGAAGTATATGATAAACTACATTACTACTTTCAAAGAGTATGTGATGATAATGTTATTACGTTAGATGAGATTGAAAAATTTGATCAAATAGCTAATGAAGTAAATCAAATATCATTTCAATCACAGACAGAAAAAGTTGATGATAAAAATAAAAAGGATGGTAAAATTTCTAGTGATGGTAAAACTTTTAGTGATGATAAAATTTTTTTAGAAGAGCTAAAAACTTTATTAGACAAAACTTTATTAAACAAAACTTAATACGAGAAAATTTTAAACGAGAAAATTTTAAACGAAAAGATGTCAAACAACAAAGCAATAAAAAAATAATTTGTTCAGTAAAATGTTTTTGCTGTATACCAATGTTACCACAAAATTCAAATATTATATTTTAAAAAAATAGACAAAATTAAAGCTGATAATAAAAAATAAAATATTAAAACATTATATTTGTATATTTTTATTACTCGGTAAACAATTGTTCGATAACTCTTTCATGAATTTTTTTATCAATATTAATTGTGATAAATCCATAATCTTTTGACCAAGCATTATTACACGATTGTTTAAATTCATCTTTATCTCTTATACATAAATCTCTTAACAAATCACTTAAGTTTCTTGCATTTATTTCAAATAGTATAAATATATTTGCATTCTTTCTAATAACACTTCCATCTAATGAATACATACTTTGTGTCAAATAAAATACACTACAGTTATTATGTCTACCTCTTGTGAAATAATTTCTTTGAACTGACTGATTTCTATCATTAACACAATCATCAAAAATTACACAATGTTTCATTGTTTTATCTAGTTTACTAGGATCTTGCATATTACCACTATCATCTATTAATTGTATTTTTATATGCTTATTTTTATTGGATTCAACTAATTGTTTATTTTTTGCTGCTTCTTCACACCACAAATTTATTTCTTCTTCATATTCAGATTTTTCGTATTCTTCGAATAGAGAAGCAATTGCTGTTTTTGTAAGATTATTTTCAAATCCATATTTTAAAAATTGATAGACGGGTTGTTCTGCCGTTGTTGTATAAATTATAAGATTGTTATAATCCAAAAAATTTGGAGTAGTTAAAATTTTAAATAATAGATATGTTTTTCCACATCCTGATCTTCCACAAATAACTGACAAAACTTTATTAGATAAATTTGGATGATGATTAAATTTAAGTTTTTTTTTATTTAAAGTCATTTCATTCATTTTTAAAGTAATAAATTCATCCATTATTGAATTAGTGTTTTTAAAAACAAAAATATAAAAATTTTAATTTAAGTTTATTTTTTTGTTTCTAATAATAAGATTAATAAGATTAATAAGATTAATAAGATTAATAATGAAAAATGATAAAAAAATTAAACTTCTCTATTGTAGCGTAAAAGTTTATACCTCTCGAACGGGAGTTTATACCTCCCGTACCGAAAGATCTATCATAATCTCTTCACCTCCAAAATTTATTTCTCGTCCTTTTTCATCAGTGATTCTAATGCCAATGTTGTTAATAGTTTTTCTTGTAATAGGAAAATATATTAATGTTTGTGGAATTACATTTAATCTATAACCAATGGGTACAGTAAAAGCTGGAAAACTGAATATTAAATTTGATAATTTACCATTTATATATCCTCCTTCAATAATGTCACAATGTACAACAATTGAATTTATTTCAGTTATTTTTGGAATCTTCTCACCTAAATGATAACCTTGACTATAAGTTTGTTTATTAAATCCTAAAAGCTTTGACAATGATCTATCATGATTAAAATCAACTTGATGATTTTCGTCTAAAGTAAGAGAAAATTTATTAACTGCCGGTTCAACTGCAAAATGTAATTGTTTCTTATCTTTAAATGGTATACCTAAATGTCTCTTAATTTCATTTGATATTGTTTCAACTTCGTAAGAACCAGGAAGAAAAGTTAGTATTTTCCATGTTTTACCTTTATCAGTAGAATATCTAAATTGATCATTCACATCTTTGATAACGTTTTGAATAGTGTTAAATGTGGAGAAACTAGTCAATGCAATTTGATAATTTTTATTTTGTTCTAAATGTAGAATGGGTTCTAAATTACAAGTGTGTGATGAAGTAGTTGTTATAATTTTTAACGTCGTACTAAATTTTGATGAACCCAAAATCTCTGTTAAATTTTGTAAATGATTATTAATTTTGTCTAAATCTGCTGAACACATTTTTAAACTAAAAAATTAAATAAATATTTTTTATAAAAAATTAGAAACAACATATTTCAGCTACACTTTTATAATCCTCTTCATTTAGAATCTTTTTTTCTAACAGTCTTTTCAATATAGCATGAATTTCATTGAAACTAGAATTATGTCCTTCTTTTATTGCAGATATTAAAATATTTAATCTATTTAGTAATTCTTGTGGATCATCTGGTAAAAATATGGTTGTTTCTGTTTTCTGTTTTTTTGTTTTCTGTTTTTCAGATAAACCTTTCCCTACTTTAACTCCCGTTGATAATAAATTTTCTAATTGTTTATAACGTCTAAGAGTTTTTACTGTGCCAACTCTATCTAATATAGTTTTATATTTTATTAGATCTTCTACAGCATAATTTTTTAAATCTGCTCCTCTTAAAAGATCAACAAAATTTCTATCTAAACTAATAGGTTTTTTATCTGGAGTAAAAATTAATCCTCGTAAAGGTTGTGGAAATATTTCTTTACCACCAAGATAAAATCTTGCAAATATTTTTTTATCTAAAAGGAAAGTAGAATGTTCGAATAACATAGATTTTGGTAATTTTTTATCTATGTTTGCCTCTAATAAACCATAGTCATCTAATAGTGTTTTAAGTACAGGATCCGCTATATCAACACGTTTTTCATTAAGTTCCTTTTCAAGAGTTTTAAATGGTTCGACAGTTTTTTCATAATCAGTTTTTACTTCTTCAGTTATTTTTAATTTATCAAACATATCAGATTGAATACCAGCTTTTGTCATTCTATGTTGAAGATGATTTTCTTTCATAATATTTCTTTGTTTTATTAATTCGTCTAATTGTTTTATTCTTTTAAAATTATCAGCTCTAACTTTATCCATTTTTATATGATAATTTTATAATATTTTATATTTTTATATTGTTATATTGTTATACTTAGAAAATAGAAATTAGAAAATTAAAAAGGTAAAGTAGTTATTCCATCAGGTAAAATTTTTCTTTTATCATCAAATGGATCTAATGCTAATTTATGTTCTTCTTTTAAATACATTTTATGTTTCTTTGAATTAAGTCTATAATTATATGCTGTTTTTATTTCATTATTAAATAATGCATTTTTATAATCTTGAAATGTTATTTGATTAGCCACTGATGCCTTTGAAATTCCTTTTAATGTTTTATGTGTTTTAATATTTTTAGTTGTATCATAACAGTAACATTTAGATTTTAAAAATATAGCTTCTGTTATGAAATCTTCATTTCCTTCTAATTCATCTTTTACTTTACATAAATCAGAAGGATGAATAATATCTTTTATTTTATTAATTTCTTTATCTAGTGAAGAACCATATGCTACTGTTAATTCTAAGAAAATAGAATCGGTATCTGTAAAGTGTAATTTATAGTTTTTGCCATAAGCAGGTGCTAAATAATCATATATAAAACTATACATAAATAGTTTAGCTAATTCTAATATAGTGAAACCAATGAAATTAAACTTATCATGTTTTACAATGCTTCTTCTTAGATGAACAGCACAAAGTTCATCACTGAATCTAGTAGTTCTTTTATATGTAGGTTTCCTTGTTAAATTTTGAAATCTATCTCTATCATAAACTATTTCAATATTTTGTCTATTACGTACATTTTCTAAAGTCTTACCATAAAATGCATTATTCATTAATTTGAAGAACACGTTTCCAAAATCATCTTTATTTCTTTTAGCTATTTTACGTTTTTCAATATTGAACTCTATATAATTTTTTAACCATTTAGATTTTCTATACTCTAGTTTTCGATGTATTTTTGTGAGAATCATTCCATGATCTAAATACCAATCTAGCATTCTTCCTTCAACAACATACTTTCCTTTATTACCTTGTGTTAACATAAGTTTTTTTGTTGGTCTGTATTTTTTCGGAATTATAGATTTTTGATAATCTGAAAAATCTTCTATATTGGGAATTTTGTTTTCTGGACAGAAAGGATAATATTTTGTTGCTTCTTTTATATAATCAGGATATACTAAATCAACTTCATATACATAACCAAAATTATTTTCACCATCATATGTTCTTTGATAAACAAGATTATTACACCATGTCATTTCACCTGTTGGTAATTCTTGTATCATGCAAGAAGAATATAAGCTATTAAAATCATAATATAATAAATAGTTTTCTCTCATGAATTCATCAATTGCATTTTCACGTTCTACTCCTTCTCGTTTCGTTCGAAAAATTTCTAATATTTTTTCTTTTTCTTCTGGAGATAAAGGTTTCATTATTCCATATTCTTCTGGATTTACTTTCTTATTATAACATTTAACATATCTATTACCTAAAACTGATGAAACTCCACCTCTAATTCCAGATTCAAAAAATAATAATTTATCATATGTATTTTCTTTATAATGTTTAAGTTTAACGGACTTTGTCCTAGAGCCATCGGCTTGAACACCAGTATGTTTTAATCCTGCTAGCCATGTTAAACCTGGTGTAGAATAACAATAACATGGATCTATTCCGTAATATTCTAAACACATATCACGAAAGTTTTCAAAAAGATCAGCTAGTATTAATACATCTATCTGTAGATATTTCATTGTATAATCATACATTGTTTTACAATTTAACTCTCTCCAATTTTTTTCAGCTTCTGCATAATCTTCTTCAGATAATTGTGATTGTTTTAATGTTGATTTAAATTTATTTATTGGAGGAAGTTGTTTTTCTTCCATAATTTTATTCACAGAATTAAAATCTCCAGTTATATCAGTCTCCGACTGTGAGCCGCAGGCTATATACTCATACGGAAATATTCCTTTTAAAGGTTTTAAATTATATTTATTTAATATTTTACATTGTTCAGGTTTCAAAGTTTTTCCCATAACATCTAATGAATATGGAGTAAAAAATCTAAATGCATCTAAAATTCTAATACAACCTAATTGCATTGAAAAATATTCTTCTTCTTGTTTACATAGTACATTTATTTTTTGTTGTTGTAATTTTTCAGATGAAAATAAATCTTTCATTACTAGATGGAAATCATATTTAGAACCATTATAGAAATATAAAGGAACAAAGTTATATTTAAATTTGTTAGCATTAAGATTACAAGAATTATGTGCTGCACCTCTATATAATCCATTTAGATGATCATGATCTTTTACTTTATCAATATATCTACCTCTGCCAGTTTTATATTTATTTGTAAAACCTTTTCCACAGTAATAACAATTTATTTCATCATAAAATTCTTTTCTTTCTTCATCCGTTAATGGTATCATTGGTTTATTTGTTTCAAGCAATTGTGAAAAACGTCCTTGTAATTCTTCTACTTTCTTTGTAAACATTTCTGAACTATCTTCACCATAGTATTGTAAATATTCTGATTTAAATAATTCAGGATAATTTGAATGAATGTACATTCCCCAACATAATGGTTTTTGTTCAAATAAATATTTTTCTTTACTTTGTTCAGTTGAACTTTTTCCAGGTGCACTTTTTCCAGGCGCACTTTTTCCAGGCGCACTTTTTTCAGAATTATAATTTTCAGAATTATAATTTTCAGAATCGGGTGAAGCCCTGGAACTTTCCGTTTGATTTTGTGTCATATTAACATTATATGCTTCAAAATCACAATAAATAGTAAAGGGTACTTTATTTTTAAAATACCATTTATTATATTCTAAATAATCATCTTTTGGAAAAGTATTTTGAACTGCTTCGTTTTGTTGACAATTCTCCAAATGTCTATTCATTTCTTCTAAAGTTCTAAAACTTGTCATACATTGAAGACAAGGAAAATTTTTATTATCTGAAGTTTTTGTAAATATAGAAACATCTTTACACAATATAAAATGTCCCTGATAATATAATATATTCGCTTGTGCTGGTTGTTTTGACTGTTCTAGTTTTTCAAATTTATCTTGATATATTTCATGCGTTTCATTAATTTCTTTTGTAATATTAAATGTATTTTGATGATAATTTTGATTTAATATTTGTAGCTGATAAATATATTCTTTATCATATTGTTCTTTATATTGTTGTAGACATTTTTTTAAACATTCATTAATTTTTTGTTTGGTTTCATTTTCTTCATTATTTAATTCTTCATTATTTAATTTTTTATTATTTTCTTCATTTAATTTTTGAATTGTTTCTATCTTATTTTGATATTTATGGTGATATTCTTGTAGTAACATTTTTGTTTGTTGTTGATAATCTATTTTACATTTTTGTAAACTTTTATTTAAATTTTCTAATTTTTGTTGGTATTCTGAAGATAAAGATGAATATTTGTAATTATAATCATCAGTACGTCCTTTATAATTATTGTGATTTATCATTATTGGTGATAGTGTTTTAACAAGTTCAAATTTTTCAGTACATATTATATTTCCTTGGTAAAAAATATTATGATGCATGTAATTTCCTCTATCATTATATACTATTTCTGATTGGCAAAAATTTTTATTATTCAAATAAAATTTTTTTGAATCTGGGTAAAGTGGAGTAATTTTACCAATAGAAACATAATTCACATTTAATTCAAAAACATTTACTTCAATTAAATTTTTATTCTTTTTATGAAACTTTAGTAACCTATTATAATCATATGGAAATTCATCTAAGCCATCAGAGAGATCAAATTCATTTATGTATTCTTTTTTATTATAATGACTTAGTCTTTCTTTATGATATTCTGCAGGATGTAAATGTGCTATAATACTCCACAGAAAACAATAATTATCTTCATTTTTTATGTTGATTAATTGTGGTGAACTGAAAGGTAAAGGAACATAACTACCACCAGTATTATTTTTATATTTATCAATTACTATTTTCTTAGATATTATTTTAACAAATCTCCAACCAGATTCACGTAACTGGGCTTCAATTATACAATTTTCTAATTTAAGTATCATTTGTTCAAATATGGGTTGTATATCATTTACATTATGAATTTCTTGCGAATTTGTAAAATGTCCTTGTATTATTTCTTCAGGAATTCCATCAGGTCCATTTTTTGTATAAAGTACTTCTACATTCATATAACATTTGAAAGATTTCTTAAATATATTATAAAAGTTGGTTAGAATATCAGAAAAAGTTTTATCGGTTTCATTATATTCAACCGATTCATTAAATAAATATTTTATATCTGTTACGGCTTCATCAAATTCATCTATTTCGTTAAATTCATCAGTATCGCTAAATAAATATTTTATATCTGTTACGGCTTCATCTTCACTATTAAAAAATTTTTTATATTCCGAATGTGAATAATCATCAAACATTTTTTTAACTTTTATATCAGTAGGCAATGTTTCTAGATAGTTTTTATAACTATTTAATTTTAATATATTTCCTTCATCAACTCGTTCTACATTTTGTAAATGCATTTTACTTTGTAGATGAGATTGATAACTTCTTTTTGTTTGCAACTTTTTTTTACATAAGTTGCAATAAAATTTTTCCATTTTTTTATTTTTTAAAGAAAAAATTTGTGTTTTAGTTTTTTTTTAAAAAAAAATTTTTGTTTTAGTTTTTAGAGAAAAAAATTCTAAATATATATAATGGAAAAATTCTAATATATCTGCAAAATCGTGCGAAGCCCTAGGACCTTCGGTTTGATTATGATAAATTTGTTTAATTATTAAGTATTTCACTTACACCATTTATTAATGGTTTTATATCATTATATGTTTTTTTGGCTTCATCAAATGTAGATTTGGCATCAGAAAATGTAGATTTAACATCAGATATTATTGGGGTTGCTTTTCTTAATCCGTTTCTAACATCATTTATTGCAATTTTTAAATAGTTTAATGTTTCATTATCTTGTAATCTTTTTGGTATTGGTATACCAAATTTTGCATTTAAATAATGATCAAAATAAAAATAAAATGTATCAGGAATAATTTTTAGTGGTACTTTTGCTTCGGATTCTAAAAAGATAATTATTTGTTCTATAACTTGATTTGATAAATGTTTTGTATTTGCATACATTCTAATATCAAAATCTTGAGAGTTATTATAGATTTCATGTTCGGTATCTACTAATATATTCAAGTCTTTATCATATACTTGCATATGTTCACTTATGGTGTCAACACGTATTATTCCATATTTATGATGTGTATAATATGATAAAGGCATATTCATTTTATAATTTTTATTAATATCATTAAAGAATGCTGCATTATTTTGTGTAGTTGTAAAAAATGTTTGAATGTTTTCTCTAATCTTATTATCTACATCACAAGCTTTATGAGCTAATACAACTATTTGAATATTTTGATGTCTTCCTTTTGTAAATATTTCTGACATATTTTTTTGTTTTGATAAACTTGCAACATCATCTAAAATTAATAAAGATTTATTTTCAGGTGTACCAGCAAAACTTTCCATATCTTGTAACTCATCTAATTGTTTATCATTATAGACGTTTGTAAAAGTTGGCCATTCAGAAGTATGCATACAAAAAATATGTACTTTTGTTTCATCCTTATAATATTGGTTTATATATTTTTTAATAAACGTAGTCTTACCACTTCCAGTTTTACCGTAAACAATGAAATGTAAATTTTCTTGATACATTTTACCTTGTTTAATATTTTTATTATTAGTTTTATCCTTAATCTTATCTTCCTCAGTCTTCCATCCTTCAAAAGTTTTTTTTCTTGATTATAAAAAATTATTCTCTTTTGTTCCTCTGTTAGAAAGTAACCCCATTGATTTCCAATACATATAACAAGATGATAAATAAAAAATATTAAAATACATGCTAACAATATTTTTATACAATGAAATTTTAAAAAATTCCAAAGACGTGTAAGATCTGATTGTGGTATTTTTTTATTAAGAGATGAATTAGGGGGTAGTGTCTCTAAATATTTTTTATTATATGTATTTTTATCTATATTATTATATATATTTTTATCTATATTATTATATATATTTTTATCTATATTATTATTATATCTAGTATTATATATAGGATTATCTACAATATTATTAATATCTTTTAGATTCGGATCTTGAGGGGTTAGTGTATCTTGAAACTCAGTGTTATTCATATAATTATTTATTATTTCGTTTATTGCATTAAGAGATTTATGACGACTTAGATTACTTTTATTACTTTTATTACTTTTATCACTTTTAATTAAAACCGGTGAATATAAATCTTCCAAATTTTCGCTTTTATTCATTTATTATTTTTAAAATAAAAATTTAGGAATTATTATTTTTTTAATTCCGGACTCGCATTCTTACACTCTTATGAGTGTTTTTAACCTCTGTAGAACCTCCGGAATGTGTCGGACTTTTTGTTCCTATACTCAAAAGAAGTATGTTCCGAACCTCTCCTCTCTTCCGGAATGCTTAAGAATATTTTAATAAAATAATATTTTATTCTTTATAAAAAATAATATTTTAATACATATAAGATTATTTTAGTTGAAATACAACTATTTTAGTTGAAATACAACTATTTTAGTTGAAATACAACTATTTTAGTTGAAATACTAATATAAATTATTATTTTGACATAAATTATTATTTTGACATAAATTATTATTTTGACATAAATTATTATTTTGGCATAAATTATTATTTTGTCATAAATTATTATTATGTTGATTATTATGTTGATTAAGTTTTGGACATAGTGTTACATGTCGCTGAAAATTTTTCTTTAATATAATTTTTTGACAACCTCTACATTTAACTTTTTCTTTTAAACAATCCTTACACTGATATTTACTATCATAAAACTCTGTCTTAGGTTTAGTAATTTGACAACTTGTACATTGTCTTGTAGAACTTATACAAGAATTATAATGATTAGTAATTCCTTGAATTGTAAAATATTTATTACAATTACGACATAACTGATCTTTTAATTTATCTTTTTTATTTTTTTTAACCTCTTCTGGTTGTTCGCATAATTTTAAATGACGTGCAAAATTTTTTGATGTTATATTTTTATTACATCCGGAACATATTTTTTTGTTATTACTTTCAACAAATTGATTTTTATCAATATAATTATTTTGTGCTACATTATTATTTTGAACAAAAGGATTATTTTGTGCTACATTATTATTTTGTGCTACATTATTATTTTGTGCTAAATAATTATTATTATTTTGCCTAGGTGTATTTTGCTTAGGTGTATTTATTCTAGCAGTATTTTGCCTAGGTGTATTTATTCTAGCAGTATTTTGCCTAGGTGTATTTATTCTAGCAGTATAAAGATTTTGTTCTTTATCTGAAATAAATAAATGCTTTAATCTTTGTAATGGTTGCTCTGATTGAATATTATTATACTGAATACTATTATTAGGTTGAATATTATTCTGAATATTATTAGGTTGAATATGATTAGGTTGTATATTATTAGGTTGTAATTGATTCATATGCATACCACATGGTGTGTTTTTCATATGAGAATATAATAGTGTTTGATTTAAAAAACACATATTGCAAACTTGACAAATTTGAGTCATTTCCATTTTTTATTTTTATTAGGAAAAATTTTATTTTTATTAGGAAAAATTTTATTTTTTATAATTTATGTATTTTTTATAATCAGAAAAAATTTTATTTTTATTGTTTAAAAATGATGTTACCAAATGTTGGTGGAGGTGCATATATCCCGAATAATCGTGAATCAGAAATAGAACTAGAAAATTATATAATGAAAACTGGAGACGTTTTATCTGGACCATTACATCTTTCTATTCTTCCACAACAAAATATAGAGTTAACAAATAAACAATATGTTGATACGCAAATCAATGAATTAAAAGAAAAATATATAAACGATGTTTTGGTTCCGCTGATGAACGAATTAAAGTTGCTTAAACTTAATGACAAATCATTAAACGAAAAATTATTAAAACTTGATAAAAAGGATAGAGAGCTAGAAGCAGATATAGCAAAACTTTTTAAAAAGATTTCAGAACAATCAAAAATTTTAAGATTACTTTCTTTAAATTTAAAATCTGCAGTCATTAAAAATAAACATCAGATAAAAATGTTAAAAGAACAATTAGAAGATGAAATAGAAAAACTACCTGAAAGAATTAAAAAAAATTTAAAACAGTTACAAACTACATTCCAAAAAAGTGTTGATGAATTGAGTTCTAAAATTACTCAACAAATGAAAAAGATGAATAGAATAATAAATGAAGTAAACTCACTTAATCAAAAAGTTGATAAAATGAAAACTCTTAAAATCAATTTAGAAAATGAATTAAAGAAAAATTTACAAGAAAACTCTAAAGAAAATAAAGAACAGTTAGATGCTGTTAAAAGACAATTAGATGTTCTTAAAATTAAGTTAAATGCTCTTAAAACGGCGTTGAAGATTAATCAGCAGAAAATGCAAGTTAATAGAAGAGAAATTAAAGTACATCACACGCTGCTTGACGCAATAGATAAAGTGCAACAGTCAATTAATAAAGTTATCTCGAAGTTGTTGTCCATTCACAAACGTAAATCTTAAACGAGTATTGTAAATATTAATTTAAATATTTTTTACCTATAAAAAATAAGAATCATAAAAAATATAAATATAATTTAAAAAATACAAAAATATAAATATATAAAAGTATATAAAAGTATATAATTTTAAAAATGGATAAAATTAGAGCTAATAATTTTAAAAGAATTAAACAATTAGAAGAGTTAATAAAAGAAAGAAATATTATGAAAGAAAATCATAGAATAAAAAGAATGATTGATGCAGGTTTGGTTCCTGATAAAGTTAAACCAAAAACGCAATCTGCAAAAGTTAAGAACAAAAAATAAACATTTTTTTATAATGGACATCGGTTCATGGGTCAACGGAGATGTCTTCCAGGGCTTCGCGCTTCGCCCGTATTTATATTTTTCCCAAAAAGTCAAATTTATTCCTAAAAAATGCCTATAATTTATAAACACAATCTTAAACATTTTGCTTCAAATCAAAAAATTTCTCATGAACCACGTATGAATCCTGTTTATCATTATGATAATAGAGAAACCGTTCACACGGAAGGAGCTGGGATCTTTTCTGGTATTGGTAGTATCGTTAACTTAATTAAAAATAATAAAGATTTGATTACATCTGCTGCAAAAGGAGCAGCTGCTATAGGTAGTACAGCTAGTGCAATATCAAATGCTGTTAAATCACAAAACGAATTAAAACAACTAGAAGCTATTCGTAAACTCAAGAATGATTCTGAAGAACTAAAAAAATTAAAAAAACTTTCAGATGAAACAAAAAATAAAATTGCTAACATAGCTGTGGATGGTGATAGTAAACATAATGAAAAAACAATTGAAGAAATAAGAGGTAATGGCGTGAGCAGCAACCTTCGGTCTAACCAGCAAAGCTGTAGCGGAGCTGGTCTAGCAAAATTCTAAAATTATATTTTAATAAAAATTTTTTTTCTATCTGTGAGAAAAACAAAAAGTCAAATTATTTTTTATAAAAATGTCTTCGCTTATCGAAAATAAATTTAAATTAGACGATCCTCCGTTCACCAGTTACAATCAAAAAAAGAATGACTATATAAGAATTGCTATGAATCCCGGATCTTCCAGTAGAGTAAACACTGGAGGAGATTTAATCTTTGAAGTTGATAATCAGCAGAGTTATTTATATTTACCTGATTCATTTTTACACTGTGAATATTCTTTATATAGTGATGCTAATTTTACAACACCATTACCAGATACCGATAATATTACACTAGAGAATAATTTTTTCCCAAGTTTATTTACACAAATGCGTTTAGATGTTGCAACTCAAAATATAGAAACAATAAGTGATTCTCCAGGTGTAATTGATACAATGCTTAGATTTATAACAATTGGTGAAAATAATAAAAAGCATGAAATCGAAGGTTGGTTTCCTGATACTAATGATGGTATAATTGTTGATGATTTAACTCACGCTGGAACAGATGCAGCAGGAATTGCGAAAGATGTAGAAAATATTGCAAAACATTTAAATAAAACAAATAATGATGCATATAAAGAAAGACGTGAATTTAACAAAAAAAGTAAACAGACAGTTAATTGGTCATTGTCTCCATTATTCGGTTATTTAGATTATGATAAAATATCATATCAATTAAAATTTAAATTAATAATTCATCGTACAGCAAATAATGAATTAATCTTTTTTGGTAAGACTGGGAAAAAAGCATCTTTAAAAATTGATAGACTTGAATGGTGGATTAAGCATATTACTCCTAGTTTAGAGGTTGAAACAGCTATTGCAAAAAGATTAAATACTAACAAACCAATTCCAGTAAATTTTCTAAAGCGTACTGCTAGTTCAGTAACTTTTTCCGAACAAAGATTTAACTGGCATTTTACTAGAACTGCGAATACTCCAAGATATTTATTACTAACATTTCAAAGAAATAATTCTCCAAGTTTTGATAAGAACAATAATATTTTTCATATTAATACAATTCGAAGTTTACAAGTTTCATTAAATCAAACTCGATATCCAATTGATCCATTAAGATTCGATGATACCAATAATCAATTTATGGAAGGATATGATTCTTATAGAAATCTTTGTATAGAATTTGGAGTTGAACCACAATTAACTCCTGGAGATTGGAGACATTTATATCCAATTTTCTGTTTCGATTTAAGTGCACAATCTGAAGATATTATTAAAAATGGTTGTGATGTAACAATTAATATTGAAAAGAAAGATTCCACAACTTCATTGATGGCTTATGGTTTATTGCTAGAAGATGCAAAATATTCTATTGAAATTCTTAATGGAAAGATGGTTAGGATAGGCTAAAGCCAGAGGAGCTTCGCTCCGATCGGTTAATAACCTGAGGACCCTTGGTCCGATCGGCTAAAGCCAGAGGAGCTTTGCTCCGATAGGTTAATTAAAATTTTTTTCATAACTAGAATAGATTAAAATTTTTGTTAACTTAAAATTTCTTAACTAAAAATTTTTCATAACTAGAATAGATTTAAATTTTTTGATAACTTTAAATTCTTAACTTAAAATTTTTTATTAAAAATGTCGCAAGCGAAAAGTAATATTAATAATAAAACTGTTGAATTAAAATTACGTAATATTGTTGACAAAAATACCCCTAAAACTATTACGATTAACAAAAAAAAGTATTACATAAGTAAACCAATGATAGAGAATATTCAATTACAAGAAGAAAAGAATGGTGGGATTCTTCCATTAATTCCACTAATAATAGGTGGCATAGCTGCAGCAGGAAGTGTTGCACGTGGGACAGCTGGTATTGTCCAAGCAGTAAATAAAAATAAATCAGAGAAGGCAGCATTAGAAGAACAAAAACGTCATAACAGAGAGTTAGAGAAAGTTGCTAGGGGAGAAGGAATAGTAGATAATTTTATTAGTAAATTAAAATTAGTTGATGAAGGAAAACGAGTTCTTAAAAATATTCTCCACAATGTTGATGATTTAATTGAAATTAAAGAAACTAAAGATGGTTCTGGAATATATCTAAGTCCTAGTATGATAAGGTAATAACCTGAGGAGCTTCGCTCCGATTCGGTAAAACATTCATTTTATTTTATCTTTTAAATTTTTTTTATCTTTTAAAATGAATTCTAAAAATTCCGAAAATTTAATTAAATTAAAAATTTCTAATTTAGATTTATTAAATTATCTATTAAACAAAAATAAAAACTCAAATTGTAAAATTTATGAAGGTAACGACGACAAACAAAGTTTGGCTACTACCTACGGTGGTGATATACAAAAAACATTAGAAAACTTTCCTGGATTTATTTGGAGTAAATATTCGAAAGAAAAACATCTTCCTGGTCATTCATATACTGGGCCAGGAACTCGATTAGATATAAGACTAGATGAGAATAATAATCCGAAACCAGGTGAAGAACCAATAAATAGAGTAGATGCCGCCGCTTACAGGCATGATTTAGCTTATCGAAATCATGATCTAAGTTCTCGTCATGCAGCTGATAAGAAGATGATTCAAGAATTAGATAGTATTCAGAATCCTACATTTAGAGAAAAAATTGAAAGAATGTTTGTTAAGAAAGCTTTACAAGCTAAAATATTATTCGGTCAGGGTTTAAATGAAAATCATAATTCAGACGTTTATGCATCTGAAATCCACAAGGAATATAGAAGGCCTAAATATTTATTGAAAGTAAAAGTATTTAATAAAGATGATATTTGGAGTGCTGATCTTATTCATATGCCGAATGAAAGGGACCGAACCGAAGGTTCTAAGACAAAGTCTGACTACAAATACGCATTGACCGTTATAGATTTATATACACGATATGCTTGGGTAAAGCCTTTAAAAAATAAAAGTGGTCTATCAGTTAAATATGCGTTGAAGAAATCTTTAAAGAAAGTAATAGAAAGCCAAGGAAATTGTTTGTTGATAAAGGGTCGGAATTTTATAACCGAAACGTTCAGCCACTATTTGAAACTGTTTATTCAACTGAAAACGCAGGAAAAGCTATAGTGATAGAAAGATTCAATCGGACGTTAAAAAATAAAATTTTCAAAAAATTTACTCAGCAAGGAAATCAGAAATGGTTGAAGATATTACCAGGAGTTGTAGAAGAGTACAATAATAAAGTTCATTCTGGTATTGAAGAAACCCCAAAGAATGCTTCTGACGACCCTGATTTGATACGAAAGAAAATATTCGAGAATAATAATTTGAATGAGAGTAATCCGAATTTGCAGAAACTTAAGCCGAAATTTAAAATTGGAGATAGAGTTAGAATATTTAAATATAAGAATAAATTTGAAAAAGGCTTTGTTGGTTATTGGACTAAAGAAATATTTGAAATTTCTAAAATAAATCAAAGTTATCCGATTACTTACGAAATCAAAGATTTAGATGATGAAGATATCAGAGGCCGTTTTTATCAAAATGAATTACAGAAAACAGAGCTTTAACCTCTAGGTGGCGCTTTAGCTAGCTTCGCTTGAGTTATAGATTGTTTAACTCTAACATAATATCTAGAAATGGTACTCCTTTTTGTAATTTAAATAAAACATAAAGACATAATTGTCCACAATAAGTTGTTCCCGGTTTTTGAATTTGAAACGTATTGTATGTTCCCGTTCCAAGTAATTCTTTTACTTCATTTGTAGGTGGAAGCCCGTATGAGTCAAAATAATAATTATCTCCGTTTTTACTAAAGATACCTGCTGACCAATGTACGCCGTTTTGGTCTGAAGTGTGAAGATTCGTTATGAAATTTACAGTTATTGATGGAACTTTGTTCCGGGAACTGAAGGTTCCTGATGGCCTATTTTTTAGGAATTGTAATTCGTTTCTCATTAGAACATGAAAATTCTTTATTCCTAATTCATTTGCGATTTTCTTTAGGTCGAAATTTGTCGTAGTTTGCGTTCCATATAATTTAAAAAACTCATTTATGTTGCTCATTTTATAATAAAAAAATTTCTTAAGGGACCCCTAGAAGACAGAAGGGAGGGGTATTGATTTAAAACTGTTCTCTAATGATGTCTTTCCTTACTACTTATTCGATTTTGAAATGATTATATTATAATTATCGGAGCGAAGCTCCTCTGGCTTTAGCCGATTCTAATCTATATTGTTTTATATATTTCAATTTTCTTCATGAACTTCATTTGTAAAATATGTTTCATCGTTAAAATGATTGTTTAAAATTGTCATAACAACTATCCCGCATGTCGCCGTCTATGCGTTCTAAATTTAGAAGAAGAATTTTATTCTCATTTGCTTTTATTGTCAATGCACTCTTATGTGCTTAATCTATTCATGTCTTCACAATGGGAAGTACTTTACTACCCGTATGTGTTTGGCAAACGCTAAATGAATTTTGCAAATCGATTTCTAAAACTGAATTTGAAAATAGACTTTGCAAATGGATTTTGAAAATAGATTTTGAAAACAGATTCTGAAAATAATTTACGTAGGGGTAAATTGAAATGTCAAAACTTTACGCACGCGTAAGTTGAAATGTCAAAAGTTTACCGATGGGTAAATTGAAATGACAAGATATAGCATGATAATTTTAGGGGAAAGCTGCTAGACGTTTCTCTCTCTTCAATCTCTGTCTCTCTTCAATTATCAGGCAGTGTACGGGTTCATTGAATAATTTTGAGTTTATGAGTTACAATGATCTTCTAGTTCACACAATTAGTACTTTAAATAATGTTGAGCATACAATAACGAAGAATGACTAAGTAATAATTGCGTCTTCTTAATTTATCATAGTGCTCTAATCTTAATAATAATTGAGAACCATTTCACTTATTTTTAATTGAGATAACGAAGGATATATTCTTGCGGTTTCATCCATTTCTGAAGTTCCTTCCACTTACTTTTGTTTCTTCCATTTTTAAAGAAATATTTTTAACGGCGAAGCCCTGGAAGACATCTCCGATGTCCCGCTAGTCACATGATATATTTTAAAAACCTGAAAGATGGATAAAATTCATGAATTTGAAATTCTCAAATTTTATGATTTTTTCGGTGTCCGGGTTTTCGGTGTCCTAGAACGGTCATGATTTAAGCAATGAAAAATGTCATAATCTCAAATTTGAGATTCTTAACTTTTATGATTTTCGGTGTCCTGGAACGGTCATGATTTTGGGGGCGGGTGAAAATCGAACCGAAGGTTCTAGGGCTTCGCCCGATTGTAATTCTCAAATTTGAGATTTTGAAAAATTTGAAAAACTGGGTATTTTTAAAAACACCCAAATCGGAGCGAAGCTCCTCTGGCTTTAGCCGATTTATGAATTTAGGTCTTCATAACCTGAAAAAGGGTTCAAATTCATGAATCGGCTTAAGCCAGAGGAGCTTCGCTCCGATTTATGTTGTTTTTAAAAATACCATTTTTTGAAAAAATGGTACTTTTTGAATAGACTAAATTCATGAATTTAGGTCTTAAAAACCTGAAAAAGGGACTAAATTCATAAATTTATGTCGTTTTTAAAAGTACTAATTTTTTTGATTTTATGGTGTCCTGGAACGGTCTTTTGTCCATTACTGACGAATTTCAAGAACTGAGGAATTTTGAGCATCGTGATATTACATTTTTGATGTTCCACTTGTTTTAGTCGATTGTTTTCAATAATTTAAACCAGCCTATGACAAATTCTTCACATATCAGATTCATGCTAATAACACAAAGGTAAAATATAGTGATAACAGCAGATTTTAATGCGCATATTGGTGAAAGAACACGACATGATGTATGCGGCTTGTATGGTTTCGGAAACATGAATGAGCGTGGTGATATTGGTTTATCTTATACGTCAAGATATCATGACATATTTCTTGTCTCTACAGATGGAAGTTTCATGAAAAAATGGAACAGAAAATATCATCCATCGCACCAGGGCAGTGACTCGTGATCATTGGAATGATCCTGAATTTTGCATTCTAAAGGTGGATATGACTAGTGCATTCAATTCGATTCACAAATGGATAACCTGGTGCTGTAGTTGTCAACCTCTTCTTTGACATTCAATGGGACGTATCTCGTCATGTAAAGGCGTTCAACAGGGCGATCCTCTCGGTCCATTATTCTTTGCCTTAGCACTGTATCCAGTTGTCAAAGCAATTAAATCCTCATGCTCACTACTTTCCGAAGAATTTTTAAGGCATACGAAGTCCTATGCTCGCAGGGTGGTGATATAGGGAAAAACTGTATCTTTGCCTTAGTCTCTTAACTCTTTCTATACAAAATGTCTTCCTGAGCATGCAAACGCGTAGAATGGTTTTCTCTTTCACTAATCCTTTAGTTGATCTGGGGCTGCACATTTACACAGAATTGAACTAGCACATCGTTCTTCTAAGGCCAATGAAATTCAAAAGATTAAACCAGATTAAAAACAGTTTCAGAAGAGCTTGCTCATTGTCATCAGATAGTATACTTCTTGACTATGAATATTTGCATGAGCTAAAAACAAACTTTTAAATTCCTGTGTGTTTCAAACGGTTGCATTTCTGCTAATAACTTGACGAAAATCTAAAGACTTAACAGTAACTCAGCCTCATCCCATAAGACAAAGCAAAGAAGTCTATAGGCATAGGTACCAACGTCTTTTGGCCGCGCACGGTACGAAATTATTGTAGTGGATATCAAATTTATTGTTCACCAGATAAAGCGCAACACTTAGTATTTTCCAATCACGAACATGGAGTTGAAAGCTAGGTCACAAAACAGTCGAACTCGCGACTTGACAACGCTGATTTCCACGCACATTAGATTCGAAAGAATTTACCATAGACACAATTGTGACACATTTTTTTGAAAGACTGACTTGAGAACCAGAAGGAGCCCGTTAGTTAGACATCAACTAGTAACTGCTTCCTACGTGTAATTAATTCCATGATGATAAATAACATCGTGGAATTACAAAACTGCGAACGATCTGACAAAGCGATCAGACTGATTTGAAGGGAGCTATGTGAATGAGTGAAATATTGCTTTCTAAAGGAAGAGAAAACAAGAAAGGATTAGTGAGAAATCAAAATATCTATTCAGCAATTCAAAAAAATCGCATTTTTCAACGGAGAATTACCTAGGAAAAGGTCTATTAACATAAACTTATTTTGTCCATATATCGTACGACGATTGCATATTTTTAGCTATGTAGACTTTCTAAATAGTGCTTCCAAATCATGAAATGATGCTAATATAGGCCTATAAATCCCATTCTTCACAGAAGCACATGTTCCTGATTTTACAACAAAAAAATGCAATTTTCTGCTGAAAATGTTAGTGCTATATAAATTATGCATAAAAGTAAGCATATAACTTTTTTAGCTGGAATGCTAAATATATATATATATATTTGACGAAGGCTACAACCTTGCGCGCACGCACTGACAGAAAGTGACAGACGGACAACAAACAGCAGACTGAAAAGTGAGATAGATTGAGAGCCTGTAGGTCTGACTTGAAACAGTCAATTATGGTCTAAGTTCGGCCTTGTCCTCTTCGAAAATGCTCTGAGGGTTGATTCAATAGGACCAAGGAAAGCGGAATTTTGTTACGTCAGCCGAAGCGTCGCAGGCAGTAGCCATTCAGACGTTGACGACGTTGCCGCAAGGTGACATTCAGAGGGGCAACACGAGTTCGCGCCAATAGCACTTTATTCGAGATTTTCTGCGGGTAGTGTATGCCCAGAGCGTTGCGGAGGAGAGACCTATAAGCAGCATCCATGACCTGCCTTCTTATGTCGGTAGCTGGAACTACTTCTAAACCGTAGAGGAGCATGGGTTCTACGATGGATTGAAATATTCGCACTTTCAGACGGTCTCGGGAAGTGGAGCTGAAAATCTTCTTCAAAGGGTGAGATGCTAGCCAGGCCAAGCATTTTCTCTCGTGAATGATGGAGTCAGGTCACATAATGCGGCTGTCGAGGTACTTAAGTCCTTACATGCAGAAATCGTCTCTCCGGAAGGAAGAGAAAGTGATGGAGTGTCGTTGAAATCAAGGTGTAGGACCTTGGTCTTTCTAGCGTTAATTTGAAGACCGACACGTGCACACTCTTCGCACAGCTTTAAGAGCGCGAGTTGGGCTGCTGGAGAGTTGTTGCAGATAAGTGCGATGTCATCTGCGTACGCACCTGCCAAGGCAGGAGATCGCAGGATGTCTGGAGCTCCTGCGTTGGGTTAGAACGAAGCTTTTGTCCTCGTTGAGGTACCGACAAAGAACGTAGTCCACTACTACGATGAAGAGGAAGGGCGACAAAGTGTCGCCTTGAAGGACTCCGGAGCTTGTCTCGAACATCTCAGTCGGGCCGCTAGAGGTTTGGATGAACAATCTAGAGTCATTGTAAAAATCCATTACAGTGGAGACTTATGTGGGAGGAACGCCGTAGTAACTCAATATCCAGGAAATAGCAGGCCTGCTTACGGAGTCAAACGCTTTCCAGAAGTCTATAAAGACAATGGATGCGCACTTTTGACGGATTCTGCAGGTGTAATTAAAGCTCTGATGGAAGCAATCTGTTCAACTGCTAAACGTCCTGGACGAAAACCGCTTTGCAGACTCAAAGGATGGGATTGCGATGGGACAAGATACGGTTGCGAAGAACAGAATTGGAACAGAATTGAAGAGTTTTGCCAGACAGCATTCTATTGCGATTCCACGTTGATTGTCTGGAGAGAGACGGAGTCGGATTTCTTTGGAATGGAGACTATTCTAGACGTTCGCCAAAGTAGAGGTATGCTAGCGTTCATATCTCCTCCTAAGCTTCAATGCTTGTTCAGATGCAGATTTTATAAATTCAAGACATTAAAAAAGAGAAGAGCGGATATACTACAGTACATTAGAAATGTAACTTTATATTTCGGTCATGTTTGATAATTACAAAGACATGCTCTTATAATGAAATGGAGGCTCGGTTTGCCAATGACAACTGGTAAAACTCTGTGTCCAAGATATCCAGGAGTTTCATTTGATCCGTTGGGCCATCACGCCCTGACATGTCAGCGGGAAGCTTTGTTGCAAGTCGGGCAAACTTTCGACCTGCTCTCGAAAAAGGCACTGGTTGTGGTCACTCGGAGTCTAATAGAAGACCAGCGGACATTCTTCTGCCAGACTGGAGTCTTGGTCGACCAGCAGAAGATGACCTGACTGTTGTGCATCCACTCAACAACAACAACTCTGAATCAGGAGCGAGTACAACGGAAGTGTCACCTTTGCTGGCGGATGAAAAAAGAAAACATGCCTCCAGTGACAACAAGTGTGAAGAGCTTGGTTGGCCATGTATTCCGATGGCGGTTACAGCCTGCGGATCATGGAGAGAAGAAGCCCCAACCGCATTCATTATCTAGGGTTGCTTCCATACTCTCCACACAGTCCTTTTCTGAAGCACAGGAAGCCATCATGAAAAAATGTCAATCGCTTTAATGCGCTACAAAGCCCACGCACTGCTATCCGTGAATATAGTCGAGATTGTCAGACATGAACTGGTTCTGGCTGGGGCACCACGTTAATTTGACTCTTAATGTCTTTTGTTCTCTTTTTGCATTTTCCTTACAGCATAGATTTAGGTATAGCATTTGTTACTTCAGGATTTATGTCTAGATAGATGCAATATCTTATTTTAAGAAATTAGTTGTTAGTAAGAAAGCCAGTAAGTTGTATAATTTTTGATAAACTATGAACATCAATTTACTCTGCTGGACGGCTGGGCTCCCACGACCCCTCGAACGAATACAACTGGGGATGGACTGGCAACGCCAGGACTCTGTGACCTCACCTGGTTATTGACGATCTGCACTGAAATTCTACGGAAAGTTGTAGGTCTGATGAAAGTCACAGGCCTGTCGGAGATGGTCAAGGATCTATGAATGTAGGAACATGGAATGTTCTTACGCTGTATAGGAGTGGCCAATTCGAACAAGTACGAAGAGAGGCTGAGCGACTACAGATTGATGTACTGAGAATATCGGAGGCCTGATGAATCAAAAATGGAATACACAGAGGGTGATTGGACGTTGTACTTCATGGGTGACCAGCATGTGCATGAACGAGGAGCTGGCTTTCTGTTGTCTCCAAAGGTGTCACGAGATGTATTGAAGCTGAAATCGGCAAGCGACGGAATTATTTTACTACGTTCGCTTGCAAAACCACGTCCAATAACCGCTATAAAATTCATATGGACGTCAGCTGTTTTGTAACAATGAATCATCAAGTGCGATATAAGATCCACTCGAATTTGAGCCAGAAGTAACGCTGGATGAAACACGAGTGGTGGTCAAAAAAACTTAAGAACGGAGAAGCTACAGGACTAGATAGTGTTTCTGCAGATGTTAAAGCCTGGAGGTGATGCAGTGATTATTAGCATGAAACACAGAGAATATCTGGACACAAGGAGATGACCAGAAGAATGGAAAGTGTCTGGGATAATACCTGTACCAAAAGTTCCAGGCAGTCAGGAATGCTCGAAATATTTATCAATTAGCCTAAGCAGTCTTGTCTTGAAGACATTTCTGGAGATTCTACATCGACGCCTTATTTATTATGTGCTACCGAAACTTCAGATGAAAAATTTGGCCTTGTGCCTGGTAAATGCTAGACGGACGCCATTCTAACTCTTCGAAATATTATTGAAAAATAGGTAAAAAAACAGGAAAGAAGACTGGATAATGTTCATCGATTACGAGGTGTTTGTAGAGTATTGGCATTCGACACTATTGGAAAACTCTCTGATTTTGGAGTATTAAAGCATCTTGTGTGGATCATCGAGCGATTTCATACAACAGCAGCAGGAGTCATTCGTGTCAATGATGATGGACAGGTCAAAAAATGCAAATAGGACAAGGCACTCGACGAGGCGGCATTGTCATTACTACTATTTAACATCTGCGGAGAAACCATCATAAGAGCTGTATATGAAAAGTTGTATGAGACACATCACGATCGGCCAAAGGAGGAGCGGGGAAATGGAATCTGTGTTATGAGGATAATTCCACGCTGATTACCGCCTTCAGATGGGCTGGAACAACAAGCGTACGATCTGGAAAAAGAAAGTCTCCCCTACGAAATTCGGATCAATGCATAAAAAAGGTTGTCATGAACATAGAAGAGGACCACATACCATTTCAATTAAATAATGAGCGGATAGAATCCAAGCGTTTCTTCAAGTATCTATGATCAGTAGTCAATGACGAAAGTAGTTCTGCCCAAGAAACTCGAGCAAGAATCGCTGCAGATAAGCATATCAACCAGCAGATGTCCCCTGTTTTGAAGTCGCCTAAGATCAGCATACCACTCAAACGAAAGCTGCTGAAAACCTTGGTGTCGTGTGTGGTTTGTCAGGTGATTGTCAGAGCTAGACCCTAGGCGAGTTGATGAGAATCACCTCGTTCGAACTTTGGGTATGGAGGCGCATGCTAAGAATCAACTGGACAGAGCATCAAACTAACAAATATGTGAGAGAAAAGTTTTGCTTCACAGAAAAACCAAAGCCAACCTGAGAAAACGAAAGCTAGCTAAATATGCCGACTGGAAACGACGATTTCACAAACTTGTGATAACAACGGATGGAGAAAAAGGCCGTAATCGCCCATGACGCCAAAGGACAGCGCGTTGTGATATAACGGTCCATTTTAAATTAGTTATTAGTTAGTTTATCTTTGTTTGAACTCAGCATGTGTTTGAAGTTGATTCCATATAGAAATAGAGCGGTTGGATATTAAATTATTTAGATTAGTTTTCGAAATGATTTATGTAAATTTTTAACCAATAGGAAGTGTCCACACTTGTAGTTGTGGACCAATAAGAATATTGCAAATTAAGAATTGAAATGGAATTTGAGTTTTGGATTTAGGGTTAACCCTTTTAAGGTTGAATTTTTAATAAAGACATTGTGTGTCTGGTGAATTTTTTCAGTTTTGCGACCCGATTTTTGGTGATTGCTTCATTAAGTTTTTTAATGTGTTTACCTCATTTTCTCCTATACCTTTTATCTAATTTAGTTCCAGTATATAAGAAAAAACAATCCAATTTCATTTCAACATTGATTTTGATGAATAAATCAAAACAGTTATGGATGCATTTGAATATGGTGAAGTTTGAAGCAGTGAGTCATGAATAAAGCAACACCGCAGTCAGGACAGCATGTCCGAAAACTTGCTCCTTTGCATCCTTCATCTTTGTCTGCACATACTGCACACATTTTCCTTTTCTTGTCTGTAATAGTATAGTTGTAGTGTTTCAGTCAATCTCGCGCCACTTGGACCAATGCTTGGACTCCCTATTGTCACTCTGGACTCTTGATAAACACCAATCAAACTTTCGATCAAACTAATCAAAGATCGTTGATGCGTTAATTTCTTTCCTGATACATTTGGATTGTTTTTGTAGCAAATAAAAGCATTTGCTGTCATTCTTTCAATCAAATGGAAAACCATCTTCCGCCAGCACTTCACCATTCTCAATTCCGTCGAGCAGTGGTCAGTCATCTGATCAGCTATGTCGACAGCTCCCATTCGGTCATTGTAATCAATTACCATGTGAGGTATGCGCTTATCTCAACCTGAAACTGTAGCGAAGGAAGCTGAGGAATGTATTGTTAACATCCGTACTTCTGTCGTGTCAACCCAGCTCATTGCCAAAATCTTTCCATCTGTTTGAGACGTCTGAGATCATTTGGCTGTTCTCGTACTCTTGATATCTTCAGGCAAGCCACGTCGGTTGGAGCGACCTGTACCAGTGATATAGATTTTTTTTTCAGCATTTCATGTCACAAGGCAACATTCATGTTTACATGTAATTGTTTACAAAAAATCTATGATATTTCCCTTCGTGAGCCTTCTCTAATTTTTCGCAAACGTCGCATGGATGCACAAAAGTTGATGAAATTGAAGTTGAAATTGTTTGATGGATTTATCCAGTATTTGAGTCGGGAAGATTGTATTTCTTCGTGCCCATTGATGATGCTTTGATTGATTGATTCTTTACCCTGATGTAGTTCACGAGGGCATCGCGCCCTTGAATCCAACGATTGTTTCATCCATACTCATGTCTTGAGAGAGTTCATACTCGTAAGTCGTATAACATATTCGGAAACCATATGCGGTGTGCGCGTGTGCGTGTGAGTGCGCGCGCGTGTGTGAGTGGTTTGTATGTGTCACGCAGATGCACTTAACATAACACACAACATTCATTTATACCGAATTCAATGTTTCATATTCATAAAATAGATGTCACTATACTGTTTCATACAAAACGACACATGTGTCGCTCTACCGTTAAACCACAAGCGACACATATGTCGCTCTACCGTTAAAAGGGTTAAGCTCCGCTCAGTAGTTTCATTTGTTGAGAGACGTAAAGTTGTGTGTTCGTACAATCGAATTCTATTGGTGAGTTATGGACATGTTTCATACAAAGGATATATAAGTAAATGAGTAACTAAGTCTATAGAATTATAGTTGATTATGCTCACGAATGGATCAAATACTATAGAATAATTTATGTACCACATAATATAAAGATCATAAAATAAGTTCCGTCGGACTTGATTGATAGTTCGCACCCATAGGCTTCACCAGCTTGGGTGTGCCGTTTATTGATATTCTTTAGTTTGCACATATAGACTTTTCTAAGTTTGGGTGTAACTAGTCATTGGAATTGATAGTTGGATTCTGACTGCCGGACATTTCTATAAGTTATTGAATTAGTTGTGAATTGATATTCTTCAATTTGCACATATAGACTTTCCTATGTTTGGGTGTAACTAGTCATTGGAATTGATAGTTGGATTCTGACTGGCGGACATTTCTATAAGTTTTATTGAATTAGTTGTGTGAATTGATATTCCTTAGTTTGCACCTATAGACTTTTCTAAGTTGGGGTGTAACTCAGTGTTGCCACTTTACCTAAAAAGATTATTATTATTATTTTTGCCAGTTGATAAAAATATTGCCAAAAATGTTCTTGGGGAAAGCGTCTACAAGCACATGATCAGTCAGAAAAAAGTGATGAGTTATAGGAATATAATTGTATATTAGATATGCGAACTACCGGATACATTAACAGGTGAACGTGCGAACAACAAAAACACAGGGAAGCACGAACGCTTCCAAAAAACTGACCATGAACGCGAGAACCCTAAAAGCTATAGTAGGCTATCGCCAGATCCTACAGAGTTCTGTTGTAGACTGATTCTGAATAGAATTACAAAAATACTGTTTTCATGGAATAAACTGAGTTTTCAGCAAAAAGAAGACTTTTGGAATGAATTACAAAAACATTAATGTCACAAAAGTCAGTACTGTTAATTTCAGTAAAAGAAATCGGGTGGACTGAATTACAAAATGCGTGCATCACAAAAGTCAGCACTGCTGATTTCAGCAAAAAGATCTGTCGATTGAGATATGAAAACATTTATATCGTAAAAGTCAAAAGGCCTATTGTGTTGTTAATTTCAGCAAAAGAACTCGTGTGGACTGAATTACAAAAACATTTGAACATGTACATATGCCACTGTGCTTCAAATTTGAAATTTGATAATTTCCATAAGAACTTGGGACTTAGACTTCTAAAATAATGTATACATTTAACACTTCGTAACAGGAGTTTCAAACAGTCACTTCTTGGAAAATTTGGGCAATGGAAAGAAATCGATTCTTGGCATCCTCCGCTAATTGTTCCTTCACGAGAGTAACTTGCTTCAGTTCCGCAAAAAGCCTCCTGTAATTACAATTCAGCTGCTGTTTGTCTAGCATCAACTTCTTCCTTTTCCTTCTTCGCAGACAACTGTCCATACGCTGTGGATCATTTTGTACCGCTTTCTTTAATTCATCAGCTTCTAAAGCAGTCAGTTTCGCAATTTTCTCACTCTCTGATGCTCTTTTCTGTTTTGCCACAAAAGCGCATATTCCGCATGAGCTTTAAATCCTTGATAAATCAAATCAGTCAAATTTGAATGACGCGCTGGTTTCTTTTATGCAACGCAGGAAGGAACGATTTGTAAAAGACTTTCTCTGATGTCATCGGACAACCGATTACGCTTCTCATTGTCATCGATATCGTGCGACTTCCTGATGTCTCTTTCACAATCGGCATTTCCATGGAAAAGGGTGGAACAGGCCGTCGGATACTTCGGACTTGCTTCGGATTTGGGCTTATCCTCCCATAGGTTTAGAAGTTGTATTTCTGTCCGAAGATGGTCGATATCATCATGAGAGACAACACTAGGAAGCATATTTGCAAAATAAATGACGGAATCCTCAACTTAAAGGTTGTATCAAGAAAACTCAGGCAACCTTCTTTTTCAGAGGGAGATTATCAGGCGGACAGGTCAAAATTTTCATAGCTACTCTTACATCTGTACCGAGGTACATCGGAAAGTTATTTGTTCGTGGGGGAATGATGAGGATCTCGCCAACAGGAAGTTGATTATCGAAGTCACTGATATTTACTTTCTTAACAGTTTTACTGTCGCAATGTTCTAGTTTCAAGAATTGTACTGCGACATTCTTCACCATGCTCATGAGTTGAGGCCTCAAACGATTAATTGAGATGACCGAACACTGTTGAAACAACTTTTCAAACGGTTCCGCCATCTGCGTAGCATAGATGAAGAATCGGATTTTATTCATAGTTTCCAGATCTTTCAAAGAGAGATATAATCTCTTTGAACGACGTCAGCCATCGCTCTGAGCGATCAATTGAAAAGGGATTAATTTCGTTAAGAGGATGTCCTTGACAAAGTCGGTGGTATGAACTATGTACGAGTGCAAAAAATAGACCGTGGCGTTTATAAGCATATTCTATTTGGTAGAACTTAGCTCATAATTTTGTTGTAACAGTAGTGAAAAAGTTTGTGAAATAAACCGACTTTCTTCCTCTCATATCTAGCAGTTCCAACAGCCAGAATGTGAGAATTTTGGACTCGATGATGATGTTTAGTAGTGATGTGGTACAGATTCACAGACCACCGATCAAGTATTTTGAATAATAGGTTTTATATTCGCTATTAGAGTGACTCGCGCAATTCTTTTCAAAATACCTATTTAATTATCTCAAAAACCTGCCAATGAAATCAAAAATTTCTTTTCAATATATCATCGTTCTAAATCTGAAAAATATTTCCAACTATAATGAACTATCTGATTATTATTGTATATTGCCACAAACTGTGAATACATTGCCAGGCAATAATTATTGCCACGAGTGGCAACACTGGTGTAACTAGTCATTGGAATTGATAGTTGGATTCTGACTGGCGGACATTTCTATAAGTTATTGAATTAGTTGTGAATTTATATTCTTTAATTTGCACCTATAGACTTTTCTAAGTTTGGGTGTAACTAGTCATTGGAATTGATAGTTGGATTCTGACTGGCGGACATTTCTATAAGTTTTATTGAATTAGTTGTGTGAATTGATATTCCTTAGTTTGCACCTATAGACTTTTCTAAGTTTGGGTGTAACTAGTCATTGGAATTGATAGTTGGATTCTGACTGGCGGACATTTCTATAAGTTTTATTGAATTAGTTGTGTGAATTGATATTCCTTAGTTTGCACCTATAGACTTTTCTAAGTTTGGGTGTAACTAGTCATTGGAATTGATAGTTGGATTCTGACTGCCGGACATTTCTATAAGTTATTGAATTAGTTGTGATTTGATATTCCTTAATTTAGGAAAGCTTTATCTCCTTAATAGGAGCCCAAGCTTTTACAGAGCTTAATGAAACAGGACTCGAACAGAAAGTTCTTAACACTCTGATTACAAGGGAAACTAGTCGAGATGTGAAGTTATCAATGAGCCGTTTTCCTCCAAATTCTTTGACAGAATATTTGGATATAGTCGATAGCTTTGAACGTATTGATAAAGCTGCTGGGACCAACACGATTAAACCCACACAATTCTTGCCATCTACAAACTCGAATACACGATGTTTCAAATGGTCTTGGACATATCGCAGTATATTGTCCATCTAGTAGATCAGGAAATTATAAACCTGATATGATACGCCAACCTACGCCGATAAGTGGCGGATTGTGGGGAGAACAACCTGAAAATCAATGTTTTCAGAATACTTCCAACAAAAATCGAATTAGATGGTCAAATGCCATTCCAAACTCAACAGTCCCACGGATTGTCAGAGGGGATATGTTAATGACTCAAACTCCTAATAATCAGGATACTTCCAATGTTGGAAATCGATCAAATAACTCACAATTAGGAGGAAATCATATTTACACGACATCTACGGGCATGGAAGTTCTAGAGACGACAGCACCATCGAGTACATCTAGGACTAGTCAAAACGCTGGATCCATCCAACCAAATGTACAATTGGGAAAAACTAATTCGGAAATTCCATGCTACAATTGTTTTGAAAAAGGGCACGTCGCCCGATTTTGCCCCATGGGAAACGCAATGAGGCGGTAGAAGAGTCCCGTCCTATCGTCGGTATTGTCACAAAAAGGGACTCTATTAGTAATGGGCAAAAGACCGTTCCAGGCCATCATAAAATTCAAAAAAATAGTATCTTTAAAAACGACATAAATTCATGAATTTAGACCCTTTTTCAGGTTTTTAAGACCTAAATTCATGAATTTAGTCGTTTTTAAAGATACCGATTTTTCAAAAAAAAGGTACTTTTTAAATGGTCTAAATTCATGAATTTTGGTCATTTTTCAGGTTATGAAGACCTAAATTCATAAATTTAGGCGTTTTTAAAAATACCCAATTTTTCAAATTTTTCAAAATCTCAAAATTTGAGAATTACAATTTTCTCGCTTAAATCATGACCGTTCCAGGACACCGAAAATCATAAAAATGGTAATTTTAAAAACGTCTTTTAAATCCATTTTCAGGTTTTTAAAATATGAGATAACTAAAATTATGTGACTAAAAATATTTCTTTAAAAATGTAACACAATCTCTTAGAATGCCTGTTATTGTTACTGCTTTGCACTCTGATGAACCTCCCAATTGTAGGGAACAGCTGATACCCGCATTCATAAAACAATGCAGATCAAACAGCTGTTACCCGCACTTATGTCTTTCTCTTTCCCCCCACTTGCCAAATGTGCTGCCAGTTTTCCATCCGTGACCGCATTTGCTGCCAAAACCGTTTTGGAATCCAAAACTGCTCACAAATTGGCAGCAATTCATTGGTTACTTGAACGCTATTGTTTTAGAAAGTTACAATTGTCGCGTCAACGTTGTCATAGGGATTTCATTGATGCTTATAAACTATATCTCATTTAACAAATTTTAAACTTATCTCAGTTCGTTTGAAAGAGAGTACTTGCGTAAAGCGTTGACTTTATCACAATATCATGGTTGGATCTATTGAACGCAGACTTCGACTTCAAGTAAAACGTCAGAGAATAGAAGGACTGACAAGGCAAATCATACAACTTCAATCGAGGAGCAATTTATTTCGTGATCATAACATTGGTGTCTTGTTTCAAAATCTTGGTGAAAGAAGAGTCAATTTTAGAATTGACAAAAAAATACTAAACCTTATTAACAGAGACAGAAATTATTTTATAATATGAATAGACAATTATCAGAAGTGGAGGAAGAAAATATTATACAGCAAACAAGTCAACCTATTAATATTGAAGTATCAAACCCACCAACATATGAACAAGTACAAGAACAAATGCGAATAGAAGAGCAACAACGGCAACAGCATGCTAAAAGAGAAGAAGATAATCAACAACATCAATAGTTGTAACGTTTAGATTGAAGTTTGACGCTTCGTGGGAATCTGCGATTCTTTATTTTCTTTTTTGTCCTGCAGGCTGATGTATTCCTTTTTGTTCTGATGAATAAAGATTTATCAACTGTCAACGTCGTTGTCACTTTTCAGTCTTCACGTAATTAACTAACAAAGAAAATGACAAATATAAATGAGAAACAAAAAGAAATTAAACATAAACGACTTCCTAAAACCATACGATAAACAAACAACCACAAACTTCGATCTCAAGAAAATAGCTAAACAATTAGGAATATAAAAACTTTCATGTATTTATGAGATAAATTGTGCGAACTAAAAGATCATAAGCCTGAGGTAATTTTAATGACAGAATTTATTTCCTTTAAAATGAATGATGAAAATCCGACAGTTATACTGAGTAATAATATAGGCGATATATGTCCTCAGGTTAATAACATGACTGAGTTTTTAAAAATATACGGCAAACAAACCACGTCAAATTTCGATTTAAATGAGATTGCTAATCAATTGGGAATAAAGAATTTTCACATATTGATGAGGGATGAATTACAATTCCTGAAAAATAAGCCAACAATAACTATAAATTTCATAACAAATCTTCATACGTCAGATGAAAAATACATTGGTCTGCAGGTATCTTTAATAAAAATCGAGATAATTACTATTTCGACTCTTATGGACTTCCACCTACAAATGAAGTCAAAAAATTACTTGGCAATGGAACTTATAATACATTTCAAATTCAAAAAACCGGGAACTACTTACTGTGGTCAATTATGTCTTTATGTTTTATTTAAATTACAAAAAGGAGTACCATTTCTTGATATTATGTTAGAATTGAACAAGGGAATTTCATTCCCGAAACGTTAGTTCCAATAATAATGATAATGATAATTAAAAATCAGTTCGTTGTAATTCATTTTGATAAAATCGGCCTCTGATATCTTCATCATCTAAATCTTTGATTTCGTAAGTAATCGGATAAGTTTGATTTATTTTACAAACTTCAAATATCTCTTTCGTCCAGTATCCGACGAAGCCTTTTTCAAATTTATTCTTATACTTAAATATTCTAACTCTATCTCCAATTTTAAATTTCGGCTTAAGTTTCTGCAAATTCGGATTACTCGCATTCGAATAATTATTCTCGAATATTTTCTTTCGGATTAAATCAGGGTCGTCAGAAGCATTCTTTGGGGCTTCTTCAATACCAGAATGAACTTTATTATTGTACTCTTCTACAATTCCTGGTAATATCTTCAACCATTTCTGATTTCCTCGCTCAATAAATTTCTTAAAAATTTTATTTTTTAATGATCTATTGAATCTTTCTATTACTACAGCTTTTCCTGCATTTTCAGTTGAATAAACAGTTTCAAATAGTGGCTGAACGTTTCGGTTATAAAATTCCGACCCTTTATCAACAAACAATTTTTTTGGCTTTCTCTTACTTTCTTTAAAGATTTCTTCAAACGCATATTTAACTGATAGACCACTTTTATTTTTTAAAGGCTTTACCCAAGCGTATCGTGTATATAAATCTATAACGGTCAATGCGTATTTATAATCAGAATCATTCGGCATATGAATAAGATCAGCACTCCAAATATCATCTTCATTAAATACTTTTACTTTCAATAAATATTTAGGCCTTCTGTATTCTTTATGAATTTCGGACGCATAGCGTCCTAGGTCATTCGACATTTCAGACGCGTAGGTTCGAGCGTTGCTCTCAGACAGCTTTGCTGTCGTTTCATTTAAACCCTGACCGAATAATATTTTAGCTTGTAAAGCTTTCTTAGCAAACATTCTTTCAATTTTTTCTCTAAATGTAGGATTTTTGAATACTATCTAATTCTTGAATCATCTTATCAGCTGCATGTCGAGAACTTAGATCATGATTTCGATAAGCTAAATCATGTCTATAAGCGGCGGCATCTACTCTATTTATTGGTTCTTCACCTGGTTTCGGATTATTATTCTCATCTAGCCTGATATCTAATCGAGTTCCTGGACCGGTATATGAATGACCAGGAAGATGTTTTTCTTTCGAATATTTACTCCAAATAAATCCAGGAAAGTTTTCTAATGTTTTTTGTATGTCACCTCCAATATGCTGACAATTTGAGTTTTTACTTTTGTTTAATAGATAATTTAACAAATCTAAATTAGCAATTTTTAATTTAATTAATCCTGTTCTTCTTATTCGACGAGATCAACGGGATTTGAAAATAAATGTTTTGATAATAATAATAATAATAATCCATGTATAGATGTTAATATTTTATTTGAATTACAAGCCGAAATATTTAGAGAACAGAGTAAAGGTTTACCTTCTATAGAAACTAATTATTGTTTATTTCCAGGTGATCCATTTATTAAATTTATGGATATTGTTAGTAAATATAATGATGTGGCTTATGTAGAATTAAATAAAGAAAATATGGTTATAATAGGTCATAATAATGTTTATGGTTTTATTAGAGCAGTATTACCAATTAGTAATACTGATTGGATAGAAAATAAAATTATTAATTATATCAATATTAGAGAATTAGTTAAAAAATTAAAATCCTTTTCCAAAGAAAAAATAAGATTATTTGTTGACGAACAAAATCACTATAGCATTCATATAGAGAGAAAAAACATAATGAAGAATTATTATGCCAAGTTTATTATAGAGATACAATTTATAAACAAGAAACATTAGAAATGCCGCAAAGATATGATGATGATACTTATATAGGATTATATTCAAACTTAAATATTAATTTGTTGAAATCTTATATAAATGGTTTTGCTCAACAAGAGAAAATTTATATGTGGACTACACCTTATACTATTAACAATGACCATAATCATAATCATAATAAACGAACCGAAGGTTCTAGGGCTTTGCCCGATCTTAAAGAATCTTATAATAATAATGGTGATAATAATATAGATGATGATAATATAAATGATGATTCTGAAACATCCGAAAAAGGTGTAAATGGTAAAAAAGATTACAAAAATATTAGTAATTATAAAAATTTAAGTGAAGAAAAATTTGTATCTCATACTGATGTACATGATATTAATACTACATATAATCAAAATTTATCTAAATTTCATTCTCTTACAATTGAAAATAATAATGATGGTATAGTTGAAGATACTGTTAGACAACTATGTGTCGGGTCTACAAAATTTTAATTAGGATTTACATCTAATCAATTTAAAATTTTATCATCTTTAATAAAAACTAAAAGTAATTCAGATTATGGTGGTGTTATTAAATTTTCCAAAAGAGATCAAAGACCAATATTTTTATCTATTATATTATTATCAGATAAAAAATGTAATTTAGAGTTAGATATTCCAATAAGAGAATGGTATCCTATCAGGGAATGGCATCCTATACCAAAAAGTGTAATTTATGATGTTGAAGAATCAATTTATGATGATGAAGAATCAATTGATGATGATGATGAAGAATCAATAGTTAGTGAAAATAAATTTAAATTATCTTTTGATAAAACGTTATATGATAAAACATAATATGATAAAACTTAATGTGATAAAACTTAATATGATAAAACTTAATGTGATAAAACTTAATGTGATAAAACTTAATATGATAAAACTTAATATGATAAAGAAAATAAAATAACTTAAGAACGTGAAATGTATAATAATATATGATAACTATCAAGTCCTTGATATTAGAATGTTTATATCTAAAATTAAAACACAATTTTTTTCTTTAAAAAATAAAAAAAATGGAAAATACCAAGTTTTATTGTAACTTATGTAAAAAAAGTTGCAAACAAAAAGAAGTTATCAATCTCATTTAAATAGTAAATTGCATTTACAAAATGTAGATCGAGTTGATGAAGGAAATATATTAAAATTAAATAATTATATAAACTATCTAGAAACATTACCTACTGATATAAAAGTTAAAAATATATTTGATGATTATTCACATTCGGAATATAAAAAAGTTTTTAATAGTGAAGATGAACATGTACCAGATGGAAGATATTTATTTAGCGATACTGATGAATTTAACGAAATAGATGAATTTGATGAAACTAAAAAAACCGATGAAGCTGTAACAGATATAAAATATTTATTTAATGAATCGGTACGAACCGAAGGTTCTAGGGCTTCGCCCGTTGAACATAATGAAACCGATGAAACTTTTTCTGATATTCTATCCAACTTTTATAATATATTTAAGAAATCTTTCAAATGTTATATATGAATGTAGAAGTACTTTATACAAAAAATGGACCTGATGGAATTCCTGAAGAAATAATACAAGGACATTTTACAAATTCACAAGAAATTCATAATGTAAATGATATACAACCCATATTTGAATCGATGATACTTAAATTAGAAAATTGTATAATTGAAGCCCAGTTACGTGAATCTGGTTGGAGATTTGTTAAAATACTATCTAAGAAAATAGTAATTGATAAATATAAAAATAATACTGGTGGTAGTTATGTTCCTTTACCTTTCAGTTCACCACAAATAATCAACATAAAAAATGAAGATGATTATTGTTTTCTGTGGAGTATTATAGCACATTTACATCCTGCAGAATATCATAAAGAAAGACTAAGTCATTACAATAAAGAAGAATACATAAATGAATTTGTTCTCTCTGATGGCTTAGATGAATTTCCATATGATTATAATAGGTTAATAAAGTTTCATAAAAAGAATAAAAATTTAATTGAAGTAAATGTTTTTGAATTAAATGTTAATTATGTTTCTATTGGTAATATTACTCCATTTTACTCGGATTCAAAAAAATTTTATTTGAATAATAAAAATTTATGTCAATCAGAAATAGTATACAATAAAAGAGGAAATTACATGCATCATAATATTTTTTACCAAGGAAATATAATATGTACTGAAAAATTTGAAATTGTTAAAACATTATCACCAATAATGATTAATCATAATAATTATAAAGGACGTAATTATAATTATGATTATGATTCCGATTATTTATCTTTATCTTTAGAATATCAACAAAAATTACAAAATTTAAATGAAATTTTACAAAAATGTAAAACAGATTATCAACAACAAACAAAAATATTAGTACAAGAATATGGCCAAAAAAAATATCAAAATAAATATCAAAATAAGATAGAAACGATACAAAAATTAAATGAAGACAATAAAGAATTAAATAATGAAGAAAATGAAACCAATCAAAAAATAAATGAATGTTTAAAAAAATGTCAAAAGCAATATAAAGAAAAATATAATAAAGAATATGAACAACAGCTACAAATATTAAATCAAAATTTTCATCGAAATACATTTAATCTTACAAAAGAAATTGATGAAACACATGAAATATATAAAGATAAATTTGAAAAATTAAAACAAACAAAGCAACCAGCACAAGCGAATATATTATATTATCAGGGTCATTTTATATTGTGTAAAGATGTTTCTATATTTACAAAAACTTCAGATAATACAAATTTTCCTTGTCTTCAATGTATGACAAGTTTTAGAACTAAAGAAGAAATGAATAGACATTTGGAGAATTGTCAACAAAACGAAGCAGTTGAAAATACTTTTCCAAAAGATGATTATTTAGAATACAATAAATGGTATTTCAAAAATAAAGTACCCTTTACAATATATTGTGATTTCGAAGCATATAATGTTAATATGATACAAAATCGAACCGAAGATTCTAAGGCTTCGCCCGATTCTGAAAATGATAATTCTGAAAATGGTACGGGCCAAGCCTAGAACCTTCGGTTTATAAATATGAAAAAAGTGCACCTGAACAAAGTAAAGAAAAATATTTATTTGAACAAAAACCATTATGTTGGGGAATGTACATTCATTCAAATTATCCTGAATTATTTAAATCAGAATATTTTCAATACTATGGTGAAGATAGTTCAGAAATGTTTATAAAGAAAGTAGAAGAATTACAAGGTCGTTTTTCACAATTGCTTGAAACAAATATACCAATGCTTCCATTAACGGATGAAGAAAAAATTAATTTTGTTAATGAAACAAAATGTTTTTACTGTGGAAAAGGTTTTACAAATAATTATAAAAATGGCAGAGGTAGATATCTTGATAAGGTAAAAGATCATGATCATCTAAATGGATTATATAGAGGTGCAGCACATAATTCTTGTAATCTTAATGCTAATAAATTTAAATATAACTTTGTTCCTCTATATTTCTACAATGGTTCTAAATATGATTTCGATCTAGTAATGAAAGATTTATTTTCATCTGAAAAATTACAACAACAACAAATAAATGTACTATGTAAAACAGAAGAAGAATATTTTTCAATGCAATTAGGTTGTATTAGAATTTTAGATGCATTTAGATTTTTTACTCCTTATTCATTAGATGTTATGGGAAAAACTTTGAAACCTGAACAATGTAAAATATTAAATAAATATAATTTAAAACCTTTAAAAGGCATATTTCCGTATGAATATTTAACCTGTGGTTCACAGTCGAAGACTGGTTTAACTGGAGATTTTAATTCTGTGAATAAAATTATGGAAGAAAAACAACTTCCTCCAATAAATAAATTTAAATCAACATTAAAACAATCACAATTATCTGAAGAAGATTATGCAGAAGCTGAAAAAAAATTGGAGAGAGTTAAATTGTAGAACAATGTATGATTATACAATGAAATATCTACAGATAGATGTATTAATCCTTGCTGATCTTTTCGAAAACTTTCGTGATATGTGTTTAGAATATTACGGAATAGATCCATGTTATTGTTATTCTACACCAGGTTTAACATGGTTAGCAGGATTAAAACATACTGGTGTTAAACTTAAACATTATAAAGAAAATACATATGATAAATTATTATTTTTTGAATCTGGAATTAGAGGTGGAGTTTCATCAGTTTTAGGTAATCGTTATGTACAGTGTTACAATAAAAAAGTAAATCCTGATGATTATGGAATAATGAAACCTTTATCTCCAGAAGAAAGTGATCAGTTTATAAAATTGTTTAATCAAAATATAGAAGGACTTATATCAAATGAAGATAGTCAAGCAGCAGTTGATGAAATCATGAGAGAAAACTATTTGTTATATTATTATTTTAATAGCTTATATTCTTCTTGCATGATACAAGAATTACCAACAGGTGAGATGGAATGGTGTAATATTCTAGATTATCAAAAAACATATGATGGAAATTATAATCATGGTTATATATATGAAGTTGATTTAGTATACCCTGATGAAATAAAATATAAAACAAAATATTTTCCTTTCTGTCCCGAAAACAAAATTCCCAATATAGAAGATTTTTCAGATTATCAAAAATCTTTAATTCCTAAAAAATACAGACCAACAAAAAAACTTATGTTAACACAAAGTAATAAAAGAAAGTATGTTGTTGAAGGAAGAATGCTAGATTGGTATTTAGATCATGGAATGATTCTTTTAAAAATTCACCGGAAACTAGTGTATAAAAAATCTAGGTGGTTAAAAAATTATATAGAGTTCAATATTGAAAAACGTAAAATAGCTAAAAGAAATAAAGATGATTTTGGAAACGTGTTCTTCAAATTAATGAATAATGCATTTTATGGTAAGACTTTAGAAAATGTGCGTAATAGACAAAATATTGAAATAGTTTATGATAAAGATAGGTTTCAAAATTTAACAAGGAAACCTACATATAAAAGAACTACTAGATTTAGTGATGAACTATGTGCTGTACATTTACGTCGAATTAGCGTAAAACATGATAAGTTTAATTTTATTGGATTCACTATATTACAAATAGCTCAACTATTTATGTATAGATTTATATATGATTATTTAGCACCTGCTTATGGCAAAAACTATAAATTACACTTTACAGATACCGATTCTGTTTTCTTAGAATTAACAATACCGTATAATTCTTCACTTGATGAAGAAATTAATAAAATAAAAGATATCATTCATCCTTCTGATTTATGTAAAGTAAAAGATGAATTAGAAGGAAATGAAGATTTCATAACAGAAGCTATATTTTTAAAATCTAAATGTTATTGTTATAACACAACTATTAATATTAAAACACGTAAAACATTAAAAGGAATTTCAAAGGCATCAGTGGCTAATCAAATAACATTTCAAGATTATAAAAATGTATTATTTAATAATGAAATAAAAACAGCATGTAAATATAGACTTAATTCAAAGAAACATCAAATGTATTTAAAAGAAGAACATAAATTAGCATTAGATCCATTTGATGATAAAAGAAAAATTTTACCTGATGGAATAACTACTTCACCTTTTTAATTTTCTAACTTCTAAGATAGACAAATTTGATATATATATAAAATAAAAAAATAAAATATGATATCACTATATTTGTATATATTTATCGCTCGGTAAACAAATCTTCTATAACTCTATCATGAATTTTTTTATCAATATTAATTGTGATAAATCCATAATCTTTTGACCAAGCATTGTTACACGATTGTTTAAATTCATCTTTATTTCTTACGCATAAATCTCTTAACAAATCACTTAAGTTTCTTGCATTTATTTCAAATAGTATAAATATATTTGCATTCTTTCTAATAACACTTCCGTCGAATGAATACATACTCTGTGTTAAATAAAATACACTACAGTTATTATGTCTACCTCTTGTGAAATAATTTCTCTGAACTGACTGATTTCTATCATTAACACAATCATCAAAAATCACACAATGTTTCATTGTTTTATCTAGTTTACTAGGATCTTGCATATTACCACTATCATCTATTAATTGTATCTTTATATGCTTATTTTTATTGGTTTCAACTAACTGATTATTTTTTGCTGCTTCTTCACACCACGAACTTATTTCCTCTTCATATTCAGATTTTTCATATTCTTTGAATCATGAAGCAATTGCTGTTTTTTTAAGATTATTTTAAAATCCATATTTTAAAAATTGATAGACGGGTTGTTCTGCTGTTGTTGTATAAATTATAAGATTGTTATAATCCAAAAAATTTGGAGTCGTTAAAATTTTAAATAATAGATATGTTTTTCCACATCCTGATCTTCCACAAATAACTGACAAAACTTTATTAGATAAATTTGGATGATGATTAAATCTAAGTTTTTTTTTATTTAATGGGGGCACTTCACTCATTTTTTAATAAAAAAAATTTTATTTTTATTTTTTTATTTTTAAAGAATAAGAATAATAATAAGAAGAAAATTAAACTTCTCTAGCTTCGCGTGGGAGTTTATACCTCTCGAACGGGAGTTTATACCTTCCGAACGGGAGTTTATACCTCCCGAACCAAAAGATCTATCATAATCTCTTCACCTCCAAAATTTATTTCTTGTCCTTTCTCATCAGTGATTCTAATGTTAATGTTGTTAATAGTTTTTCTTGTAATAGGGAAATATATTAATGTTTGTGGAATTACATTTAATCTATAACCAATGGGTACAGTAAAAGCTGGAAAACTGAATATTAAATTTGATAATTTACCATTTATATATCCTCCTTCAATAATGTCACAATGTACAACAATTGAATTTATTTCAGTTATTTTTGGAATCTTCTCACCTAAATGATAACCTTGACTATAGGTTTGTTTATTAAATCCTAATAGCTTTGACAATGATCTATCATGATTAAAATCAACTTGATGATTTTCGTCTAAAGTAAGAGAAAATTTATTAACTGCCGGTTCAACTGCAAAATGTAATTGTTTCTTATCTTTAAATGGTATACCTAAATGTCTCTTAATTTCAGTTGATATTGATTCAACTTCGTAAGAACCAGGAAGAAAAGTTAGTATTTTCCACGTTTTTCCTTTATCAGTAGAATATCTAAATTGATCATTCACATCTTTTATAACATTTTGAATAGTGTTAAATGTGGAGAAACTAGTCAATGCAATTTGATAATTTTTATTTTGTTCCAAATGTAGAATGGGTTCTAAATTACAAGTGTGTGATGAAGTAGTTGTTATAATTTTTAACGTCGTACTACATTTTGATGAACCCAAAATCTCTGTCAAATTTTCTAAATGATTATTAATTTTGTCTAAATCTGCTGAACACATTTTTTAACTAAAAAATTTGAATAAGTATCTTTTATCAAATACTTTTTTATAAAAAATTAAAAACAACAACATATTTCAGCTACGGGCGAAGCCCTGGAAGACATCTCCGATGTCCCGTTATACTTTTATAATCCTCTTCATTCAGAATCTTCTTTTCTAACAGTCTTTTCAATATAGCATGAATTTCATTGAAACTAGAATTATGTCCTTCTTTTATTGCAGATATTAAAATATTTAATCTATTTAGTAATTCTTGTGGATCATCTGGTAAAAATACAGTTGTTTCTGTTTTAAAACCTTTTCCTACTTTAACTCCCGTTGATAATAAATTTTCTAATTGTTTATAACGTCTAAGAGATTTTACTGCACCAACTCTATCTAACATAGCTTTATATTTTATGAGATCTTCTACAGCATAATTATTTAAATCTGCTCCTCTTAAAAGATCAACAAAATTTCTATCTAAATTAAAAGGAGATTTATCTGGTGAAAAAATTAAACCTCGAAAAGGTTGTGGAAATATTTCTTTTTGTCCGAGATAAAATCTAGGTATTGTTTTTCCATCTATAAATGAAATAGAATGTTCAAATTGCATAGATTTTGGTAATTTCTTATTAATGTTTGATTCTAGTAATCCATAGTGTCATCTAATATAGTTTTGAGCTCTGGATCTGTTATATCAATTTGTTTATCATTATTTGTACTTTCTTTTTCAAGAGTTTTAAATGGTTTCATAGTTTTTTCAAAATCAGTTTTTACTTGCTCGGTTTGCTGCATTTTTTCAAACATATCAGATTGAATACCAGCTTTTATCATTCTATGTTGAAGATGATTTTCTTTCATAATATTTCTTTGTTTTATTAACTCTTCTAATTGTTTTATTCTTTTAAAATTATCAGCTCTAATTTTATCCATTTTTAAAATATAATATTTGAATTTTGTGGTAACATTGGAATACAGCAAAAACATTTTACTGAACAAATTATTTTTTTATTGCTTTGTTGTCTGTCATCTTTTCGCTTTAAGTTTTGTTTAATAAAGTTTTGCTTAAATTTTCGCTTAAAGTTTTTAGCTCTTCTAAAAAAATTTTGTCATTTTCTTCATTAGAAATTTTACCATCACTAGAAATTTTACCATCCTGTTTATTCTTATCATCAACTTTTTCTGACTGTAATTGAAATGATATTTGATTTACTTCATTAGCTATTTGATCAAATTTTTCAATCTCATCTAACGTAATAACATTATCATCACATACTCTTTGAAAGTAGTAATGTAGTTTATCATAGACTTCTTTAATATGTAAATGCTTAGTTTTTAATGATTTTCGTTTCTTAGTTATTAAAGATTTATCTAACATTGTAACAAGTGAAGTTGCAAAAACACCCGTACCTGTTAAAGCTGTAGCAACTACTGGAATTACTAAAACACCTGAAGATATAACAATTGTTAAAGCACCTAAACTTATTGTTAAGAATATGCCAATTCCTTGTGTTACATTCTTAACTTTAGTCCATCTCTTTCTTAATTTTTTATAATGCTCTAATCTTAATAATAATTGAGATTCCTTATCTTTCATATAACGTACTCTATCTTTGTGTTTTTCTTTATTCATTTTTTCAATGTCCATTAAAGTAGAACTACGTTCATATGATAACGAAGGATATATTCTTGCGGTTTCTTCCATTTTTAAAGAAATATTTTTAGTCACATGATATATTTTAAAAACCTGAAAGATGGATAAAATTCATGAATTTGAAATTCTCAACTTTTATGATTTTCGGTGTCCTGGAACGGTCATGATTCTAAGGGTGAAAATTGTAATTCTCAAATTTGAGATTTTGAAAATTTTGAAAATTGGGTATTTTTAAAAACGCCTAAATTTATGAATTTAGGTCTTCATAACCTGAATAATGACCAAAATTCATGAATTTAGACCATTGAAAAAGTACCATTTTTTGAAAAATCGGTATCTTTAAAAACGACTAAATTCATGAATTTAGGTCTTAAAAACCTGAAAAAGGGTCTAAATTCATGAATTTATGTCGTTTTTAAAGATACTATTTTTTTGAATTTTATGATGGCCTGGAACGGTCTTTTGCCCATTACTTCTATTAATTTAGTGAATGTTTGGATTGGTGACAAAATAACAGCTTTGATAGACACAGGTGCAGATTATTGTGTATGTGACCGCGATGTCATAGATAAAGAAACAATGATACCTTTAGACAATCAGCCAAAATTATTAGGACCATCTGGCGAAAAGGTTCATCTCATTGCGTTGACAGAAGTAGTTTGTAAATTTGGAGTGTGTACAATAAGACAAATATTTTCAGTCGCTGAAAATTTGTCAGCAAAACTGATATTCGGAATGGATTGCCTTGAAGATCACGGAGCTATTATAAATCTGAAAGCTAAAATACTGACATTCCCGGATACAGGAGTATCTTTACCACTTCGAAGGCGCAATGTCAAAGAAGTAGAAGTCATCAAAATCGGGATTGAAGATAAAACAGTAATAGAACCAAAAACAGAACACATCGTGAAAGGGAGATTGAAACTTAAAGGTAAACTGATAGAACCAAAAACGGGAATGACAACACAATCGATTGAAAGCGATGAATTAGGCATTTCGTTGTTACCTGTATTGACGTGTGTAGAAAATAAGGATATTATGATATCAATCATAAATAACAACACAGAGGACATAATTCTCAAAAATTAAATCATCGGTCAGTTCGAACAAATATCATCTACATGTGACATGGAAAATTTAGAATTCAAGCAGGAATCTAGTTATGTGACGGAAGACAAAGATATAAATCATATAAACTCTAATACGATCGTGAACCAAAACGCCAGGTTAAACGTGAAGGAAATGTCACAGCTCAATGAATTACTGTCAGAATACTATGATATTTTTATGGAAGAAGGGAAACCTCTAGGACAAGCCATCGGGGTAGAACACAAGATAAATACAAATAATCAGGAACCTGTAAGACAACCCTGCAGACGAATTCCTCCACATCAAAGAGCCGAGGTCGATAAACAAATTGAAGAAATGCTACAACATGGGGTCATATCCTATAGCAACAACCCATGGGCGAGTCCCATTGTGCTAGTTCAAAAAAAAGACGGCACTCTAAGGTTCTGTGTAGATTTCAGAAAATTGAATCAGGTCTGTGAATATGATTCATATCCTTTACCCAGAGTTGACACCGCACTGGATGCTATGTGTGGAGCCAAGCATTTTTCCGTTTTAGACCTAAAATAGGGCTATTGGCAGATACCCCTAGGAGAAAACGACAAACAGAAATCAGCATTTATTTGCCCACAAGATCTTTTTGAATTTAATGTCATTCCCTTCGGATTATCTTCTGCACCAGCCACATTTCAGCGAATGATGGACGACAAACTCAGAGGTTTGTCTGGAAAGATTTGTCTTGTTTATTTAGATGATATTATCATTTTCAGTAAATCGTGGGACGATCACTTAACTGACATTCAGTTAGTGTTGCAGAGACTGGGAGAATCAAATTTGCAACTTAATACAAAAAATGTCAATGGGGATTGGACACAATGAAATATCTTGGACATATTGTAAATTTATATATTATATATTTTTTATTTTTCAGCTTTGGTTACATTTATAGATTACTTCAATGCATACCTATCGGGAAAAAATTTACCGCAAGGGTAGATCACAAAGCTCTGGAATGGCTACGTAGTTTTAAGGAACCAAGAGGAATTTTGGCGAGGTGGCTACAAGTGATGGAAGAATTCAATTTTGATTGTATCTACAGAGCAGGCACTTCACATAGAAATGCTGACGCACTCTCAAGGATTCCGACTGTAATAGCCAACGAGACGGAGAACAATTCTAAAAGATTGGACGAAGATGACGACATAATGATTTATAACTTATGGACAGCAGGCTCCAGAATAGAAGAAATGAAAGCAAAAACTAAGGAGGATACAGATTTCGCACAAATAATTTCATGGGTTAAGAACCGAAATTCCAACGACAAACCATCTTCTAAACGATTAGAAAATTGTACCCAAGAAATCAAACAAATAATGAAATTATGGGAAATGCTAGTTGTGGAAGATGATATTCTATATAAAAAAGATGGCAAAGATAAGAAAATAATAGTTCCAAAAGAAGAAAGGATGAAAATGATACAAAAATGTCACAGTGATTTGTGATCCTCACATTTAGGTCGAGACAAAACATATCACAAACTACGAACAAGATTTTGGTGGCTAAATGTACGCGACGATGTCTCAACATTTCTAAATGATTGTGAGATATGCGTTACTTTCAAAGGACCAATACCAAAAATCAGAACTCCAATGACACCTATCGTGGTCGGAAAACCTATGGAGTGTATCGAGATTGATTTAGTGGGACCTCTACGCAAAACTAAGCGAGGTAATAAATATATACTGACGATGGTTGACCTTTTTACTAAATGGGCAGAAGCTATTGCAATACCAGATAAAACTAGTATAACTGTAGCACTTTTACGAGAATGGATTTGTCGTCATGGAGTACCTGATCGAATTCATAGTGATCAAGGAAAAGAATTCGAATCAAAATTATTTAGCGAACTGTGTAACCTGTTGGGAACGATGAAGTCAAGAACGACATCATTGCATCCTCAGGGGAATGGTGGAGTAGAGAGATTCAACAGAACTGTGAAACAAATGATGATGTCACATGAAGAATCTGATAGAGAAAACTGGGACTTAACATTATCATATTGCCTGTGGGCATACAGATCTAGTACACATTGTACAGCAATCTATGGTAGAGAAATGAGATTACCAGTTGATTTCGAACTCGACCATTAGACAGTATCGGAAAAGGAGACCTCAGAAGATGTATATGATTTGCAAGAGACATTGATGAATATTTAGGACGCAACAGCTAATAATGCCACTAAACAGCAACAAGCTCAAAAACATAATTATGATATAAAAGCGACAAGTGACCAACGATATGAGGTAGGAGACAAAGTAATGTTTCTGAGAACCACAAACATGAAGGAAAAGGTTAGGAAATTTACAAGACCTTGGATGGGACCATGGGAAGAAGAGAAAAAATATTCAGATGATGCCTACCTAATACGTGAAAGTAAACATGGAAGAAAAGTATTAGTAGTACATGTAGACAGACTAAAACCCTGGTCAGAATCTCAACAAAAAGCTAGTGGGTACAATGACGAATCAGGAGAAGAAACTGATATAAATGAGACAGAAATCATCAATCAAGACGGAAATGATATATTATCTACAAGTGAGAATAATAAGTTTTATGACACCATATACGTATTACGTAATGATGATATACCCGAAATCGGAGCGGAAGTAGAAATAAATGTTCTTTATTTTCAGAATATGAATCGCAAAGATGCCCTATTAAACCTGGTGGAATACTTACTCGTAAGTAATGACATGCCACAAAAACCAGAAATTAATAGGAGAGAGAAAGATCGCCTTATTAACCAAGCGACTATACTAGAGGCCACTTTAAGAGCCAATGAACATCAGATGGAGAATATGGAGAGTAAAATAGAGAGTATCGCCAATCACTGGTCAATTACCACTAGGCAAGCTTTAAAACTATTTCGCACACACCGAGACCTAGAGAGGGAAAATCTAGAACCAAAGCAGGTCAGAAATCAAAATAAAATGAGACCGCGCCAGGATAAGTTGAAGAAGGAAAGTGAGAAGGAGGTTGTCGGTTCAGTGAACGTAGTCAGCGTCAGTGAGGAAGAGGCCAGGGGGCAGAAGCGTCGCCAACGGATGGGCGGTCTGATCGTGGGGAATCCTCTGGATTCCTATCCATCAGACCACCTATATCTGTTGCCGGGGCGGAAGCTTTCCCTGAAAGACAAGACCCCGAAGGAGATACAAAGCGGATCTCACCAGAGGGTCAAGAGACCGTGCAACCGGCGATCGCAAATCAGATTGACGATAGTACACGTGCAATTTGGAGGTGTGATTCGCATATCCACCTATTTGACAGTTGTCGGAGGGCTGGACAGAATGGTACCCTGAATGAGATGGCACACGAGATCTCATTGATGTCTGCCATGGTAGACATCAGGGATAAGGTTTCCTTGTGGGGAGAAAGTGACATTCAGGAAGATTTTCCTGAATTCTATATTCTCCTATCCTTGGGCCTTCATCCCGCCATGCTCGGGATTGGTCACCAGCCTTGGAAGCCAGACTGAGAAGACATCCGGGAACGGGGAAATGTCCGCGCGATCGGTGAGACTGGCCTGGATATGAAGTGGAACATCTCACTCGATATCCAGTGCCACGCCTTAGCTGACCAAGCACGATTGGCCGAGGAACTCCATCTGCCCCTGATCCTGGATTGCAGAGAGAGGGAGTGGGGAGAAGACGAGGCACATCAACGCTTGGCCGAGGTTCTCCTATCTACGGTGAACAGCAATGTAAAAATGAATTTACATTGCACGTTCGCTGGCCGTCATATAGTACGATCGTTCGCCGACTACTTCCCGCGAATGCACTTTTCAGTCGCTCCGATCATAGTGGACAGTGATCCCAATAGGCGAAATGATCCGAAGAATCAGACTCTGCGAACGATACCAATAGAACGGTTGCTTGTAGAAACCGATGCAGCGCACTTAGCACGGTATCCGACCAGAACTGATTCTGTCATTTCGAGGATCTCCTTGCGCCGGAACATAGCGGAGAATACTCTGCGTGATATAGTTGAAAAAATTTCCGATGAGTGTTCCCGCTATAGTTTCCATTATGATTTTTTTACGGATTTTAGTTATCCGCAGACTGGGAATGTCCTGGAATGTCCTTTATTATCCTGGAACGTCCTTGAATGCCATGTAATATCTTGGAATTGTCCTTGAATGTTATGTAATAAACTAGAAAATAAACTATCCTCAAAATCGTGGATTTTTCGGACGATAAAAACCGCAAATATAGGATATTATTTGTGATGAGAATGGGGTCGATTCTTCTTCGTGGGGGAAGTATAACGGTCCATTTTAAATCAGTTATTAGTTAGTATATTTTTGTTTGAACTCAGCATGTGTTTTAAGTTGATTCCGTATAGAAATAAAACGGTTGGATATTAAATTGTTTAGATTAGTTTTCGAAATGATTTATGTAAATTTTTAACCGACAGGAAGTGTCCACACCTGTAGTTGTGGACCAATAAGAATATTGCAAATTAAGATTTGAAATGGAATTTGGGTTTTGGATTTAGGGTTAAGCTCCGCTCAGTAGTTTCACTTGTTGAGAGACGTAAAGTTGTGTGTTCGTACAATCGAATTCAATTGGTGAGTTATGGACATGTTTCATACAAAGGATATATAAGTAAATGAGTAACTAAGTCTATAGAATTATAGTTGATTATGCTCACGAATGGATCAAATATTAAAGAATAATTTATGTACCACATAATATAAAGATCATAAAATAAATTCCGTCGGACTTGATTGATAGTTCGCACCTATAGGCTTCACCAGCTTGGGTGTGCCGTTTATTGATATTCTTTAATTTGCACCTATAGACTTTTCTAAGTTTGGGTGTAACTAGTCATTGGAATTGATAGTTGGATTCTGACTGGCGGACATTTCTATAAGTTTTATTGAATTAGTTGTGTGAATTGATATTCTTTAATTTGCACCTATAGACTTTTCTAAGTTTGGGTGTAACTAGTCATTGGAATTGATAGTTGGATTCTGACTGGCGGACATTTCTGTAAGTTATTGAATTAGTTGTGAATTGATATTCCTTAATTTGTACCTACAGACTTTTCTAAGTTTGGGTGTAACTAGTCATTGGAATTGATAGTTGGATTCTGACTGGCGGACATTTCTATAAGTTATTGAATTAGTTGTGAATTGATATTCTTTAATTTGCACCTATAGACTTTTCTAAGTTTGGGTGTAACTAGTCATTGGAATTGATAGTTGGATTCTGACTGGCGGACATTTCTATAAGTTATTGAATCAGTTGTGAATTAATATTCCTTAGTTTGCACCTATAGACTTTTATAAGTTTGGGTGTAACTAGTCATTGGAATTGATAGTTGGATTCTGACTGGCGGACATTTCTATAAGTTATTGAATTAGTTGTGAATTGATATTCTTTAATTTGCACCTATAGACTTTTCTAAGTTTGGGTGTAACTAGTCATTGGAATTGATAGTTGGATTCTGACTGGCGGACATTTCTATAAGTTATAGAATTAGTTGTGAATTAATATTCCTTAGTTTGCACCTATAGACTTTTATAAGTTTGGGTGTAACTAGTCATTGGAATTGATAGTTGCATTCGAATTGGCGGACATTCCTAGTTTATCATCTTGGAGGTGTAAATCGATATATGCTCTGTGGGTTACACCTATAGGCTTCACTAAGTTTGGGCGTAACTCAAATAACAGGAATGGTTGCCATTCGCTAGCGGTATCGTCTGGGCCACGCTACCAATACGCAGGACCTTCCAGTATCGGTAAGTAATAACAATCGTTCATTAACGCGTTTGTTTCAGTGAGAACATGAAGTTATGGACGCCGGGCGGTATGCGAGCAGCGGCAAGAGATGCTATAAGTTGTTGATGGACAGCATCAGGGAAATAACATGTATGTCAGCGATCCCTAGTGGATTACGTCCTTGAAGTGTCAACGCGCAGCAATTAAATTAAACTGCCAACCGTTAAGAAAAAAAATAGACCATTGCTTTTTCTTCACAACTTACAGGGTTTTCTAAGAGCCTATCTATTTTTCGCTTCATGGCTTCGTTGAGTTTTTGATTACTCATGTTCAGCTGACCTGCACGACCTCCGATAATTTGAAAAATGAGATTTCAAACAAATATTCAACAATTCAACAGATCTCAGCAAATAGACAACAATAGTAGATAACTATGGGGTTGCTCATTAACTAAAATTCTGCAGGCTGAGTTCTAGTTCACAAACAGCTCCAAAGGCATGGAAAAATTATTGTACTGCTACAATGGAAGTTTTCTACAATTCAAGCAAAACGTGCATAAGGCCGTCTGTGGCATATTTACCATTGAGATCTGACAACCTGCAATATCAGGGAAATATTACAGATATACCGGCGAAAGTCCGTGTTAAGGCTGCATCCCTGGTCGCAAGTTTGTTTGATAATGGTACTTTAAAAAAGTAGATCACTTATCCGAAGTGCCTTTTGAGCTAACATTCATGTCGAAGTGTTATGTGCGTCTCACTTCTTTCACTCCTTCCTTGACGAAGCTCTTGCTCATATTGGCCCTCATCTTTGAGTCAAATCGCACTTGAATTGTCAAACATGATGGCCATTTTTGAGTTGACAAATCGATGTGACCTTGGCAACTCAAAAAGGTGATTATTTGCAAAAATTTGCGTTTTTTACATGAACTTTGTCAATGTCTCTTCAAAATGTTTCGACGGTCAGACGTCGCTTATTTTAGAGAAACCTGCAATTCGATATTTGAATACAAGATGGGAAATTGTGATTTCATGTTATTTTTTATTTAGCTTCATCCAAAGTTAGTCTATAGGCTAGGCAAAATAGACTTGAGGTTGGAATAAATTGCAAGATTTTGTTTTTCACTTTTATTGGTTGACAATGGTCTGGGCAGCACATAGGCCCTTTTCGAGTTGCCAAATCGATGTGACTTTGGCAACTCGAAAAGGTGATAAAGTTCATGAAAATTGCATCAGGTTTAGATATGCTAATCCTCTTTGATGCTAATATTAAAGAAGCCATTCGGTATTTAGTGCTTGCTTTTCCACATCTAATTATGTATGTAGTGGGCTATCCATGAGGGGGACATTTCAACTACGGCCCTTTTCGAGTTGCCAAATCGATGTGACTAATTGGCAACTCGAAAAGGTGATTATTTGCAAAAATGTGTGCTTTTTACATGAACTTCGTCAAGGTCTCAGCGGAATTTTTAGTCGGTCAGAGCCCGCTTATTTTGGGAAAACCGGCAATTCTAAGTTTGTAAACAAATTAGGAAATCGCACTCGCATGTAAGTTGTGATTAAGTTTCAACCAATATATTTAGGAAAAACATAATTCTGATATTCTGTTGTTTTACTGCATGTCGTTGCATCGATACTGTTTGAAATAACGCAATGCACGTGCTGGCTGTAGAATATTTCATGCTACAGAGTAAAAACTCTAGTGTTCTCTTAACTTTCTATCTCTAGTTTAGTTATTTTCATACAACCATATTCAATTATCGGTTGGCTGGTTCATAAATCCTTTAAATCCTTCATTGGATCTTTCTCAATTTCCAGGTGTAACCAAATTCTTCTCATAAATCGTTTAGAGCAAAAGCCTATCTAACCAACCAAAAAAATTTTGAGATTCAATTCTACATAACTTTCTTGAGTTTTCTCGCTTCTAGCAGAAGGAATTCATGTTTATGTATTTCATTTGATAGACAAATAGAAGAGGCTAAACATGAAACCTTTCTGAAAACCCTTCTGAATTTAAACATGAATTCCTTCAAGAAAGTTATGTAGAATTGAATCTCAAAATTTTTTTGGTTGGTTAGATAGGCTTTTGCTCTAAACGATTTATGAGAAGAATTTGGTTGCAACTGGAAATTGAGAAAGATCCAATGAAGGATTTATGAACCAGCCAACCGATAATTGAACATGGTTGTATGAAAATAACTAAACTAGAGATAGAAAGTTAAGAGAACACTCGAGTTTTTACTCTGTAGCATGAAATATTCTGGGGTCTCTTAATGATCCCGAAAAAGGTGCCTCACCAATATGAACTGCGAAAATTTAAATCTAGCAATAATCAGCTGACTAAAGATTATAACAAAAACACTATAAAGTAAAAAATTCTTCAGTGGTATAGTTCTCTTCGAAATTTCTTTATTGGCAAGCTTTCGGGTGATCCACCCTTCCTCAGGCACGACAAGTTGAGAGTGAACAAGACAAGCTGGCAAACATGCACAATCACTGTTAAACACAAATTACTTAAAAACACGCCACTCTACTGACGCCAAGGTCACAATTAAGCCACGCTACTGTCTACTACACTCTATCAACAAACTTAAACGCATTAGGATACTACTGACTGACTTCAGAACAATAAAAGTAAATACATAAAACACGAAATGCTTAAGTACAGAACGAAGCAGTCACCGATAGAGAGACTTCCACACGCGGTCCACTGCAACTCCACAGTCTCGGTTGAACGTGTCGTTGCTGAGGATATGAAAACCTTCTTTTATCCTCCTCCGTCTCCAGTTCACTTCAATTCCTATGACCTCGAATGTGTCGAATGCAGGACGATAATTCATCTTATGACAGTGCTCACTGATTGCAGACCTTGTGTTCATCTCGCGCGTATCCTTCTCGTGTTCTTTCTTCCTTGCTCTTCGAGATGTCTCACCCACGTAGCACTTGTCACATTCTCCACACTTCTGCCTGTAAATCACCCCTCCTCGGTCCATGATATTCACTTTGTCCAAAGAGGTTTAATATATAGGGAACTAGAGCGGACAGAAAGGCCTTTTACAATAGAGACTGATGGCACCACGCAATTTAATGATAAAATTTCAGTTTAACAAAAGACTTTTTCTATCGGTTTGTTTTACCGACGATAAGTGGCTACTAACTAATTTATCAGTAGATCTAAATATTGAACTTTATGAGATGTTGTGAAGATCATCGAAACGAGAATTTATTATCATTGCACAGTAATTTAAGTAACAAGTCATCAAGCATTAAGGAGTAAAATTTGATTGTATGTAGTACTTTGAAGTATTTATTAATTGCGATAGCGTGCAACAATTTGAAAGTGGACGCAATAATTGAAATGCTCGACCACACGACAAATCTTGATTAGTGAATTTTGCACCATTGTTTTCTTATTAGGTTTGAGGACATCATTCATTTTTTACATGTTGTCCAGGCCAGTTACGTGAAGACATTACACACTTATACCCTCGCCATGAATTGATCCATTTCGTGTTCAAATGTTTGCAACAATGATGCAGTGTAGATCATATTGCATACTCAAATGGCTGCACTTGAAAATCGTTCTATCAGTTGAGACACCGAAACACTTGTCGAACACTCAAGAAGATTCCTCATTGACGCCAGATTGGTTTTGATCAAGAATTAAAAAACAGCAAAGTACCGTTGTTGTAAAAGGCATGCAATTCCATAAATAACAAAGTCCCTCATTTGGTGTAAGCGCACCTCGCTGTGTTGGATATTTCCGCAATAATCGTACGATGAGATAAGTGGCTGATCCACATCTGTTAAAGGAATCTTATTGTCTCGGTTTACTGCAATGAGAAGCCATTCGATGAATAAGACTGCCAAACCTGCGCATGAACGCACGCGCGTGTGTGTTGGAACTGATGCGGTTCCCTTGATGCTTGCAACGAGTAACTAACATATTGTGGTATCAGTGTGTGTTACCGGCGCGCGTCTGTTACCAGATGCGTGATGTGTGCGTGTCAGCGGTGTCGAAATTCATGCAGAGAAATTGCCATGACGGGCGTCTGTATCTGCCAAGCCATGAATTTCGCCAACCATTTTGAGCTGTGTGCACCCGTAACAATATTTAATGCAATTTAGCTACTTAGCAGCACTGAACACATGACCGTGCTTTTCCGCTTTAAATCATCATTCGAACATCATTATTCCGCGTTTGCATCAAAAGTGGTTAGCGCAGTAGAGTATTGAAACCATATGATTGAAACATCGGGATAAGAAAAACCGACAGAAATTTTTCCAGCAAATAGAAAAGCAACAAAGAAAAGTAGCAGCCCATACATTTAGTATTGATAATATCAATTATCAAGCGAATTTGATGAATTCGCCGGTACTTATGGGTTATTCACCCCACGTTTTCAAATGTCTAAGTAGTAAGAAAACGGCGAACACCAGATAGCGCAAGATGGCCGCCATCGCTGACGTCCCCCCCCCTCTGGAACCGCAGAGTGTCGTGGTCGGCCGCCGTGGTGCTTCGGGTCTGAGTCCCCCCCCCTCTGGAACGGCAGAGTGTCGTGGTCGGCCGCCGTGTTGCTTCGGGTCTGAGTCCCCCCCCTCTGGAACGATAGAGTGTCGGTCGTGGTGGACTTGGGCGACCGCCAGGATTAGTCTTGAGGCTATAGTGTGTGATGTTTTTCGTGCAATCTGCTGAATGTTGGGTTGTAAAATGGGTTGTTTCGAGTGGAAGGAGTGGTCGGATGAGAAAACGGAGGTCGGATTCGGATTCAGCGTGAAATTCTGCATCGCTATGGTGAGTTTCAAGGCAATCGGTGAGAAAAAAATTTTCAACATTTTTCGAAAAACGACAGAGTTAGAATTTGGGACGTTTTGGTGTGTAGCGCCAAAACGAAGCATCGGATGAGAAAACGGAGGTCAGATTCGGATTCAGCGTGAAATTCTGCATCGCTATGGTGAGTTTCAAGTCAATCGGAGAGAAAAAATTTTCGGCTGACGTCCCCCCCCCTCTGAACAGCTCGCTTCGATTTTGGCTTCCAGTGGATGGATTTTGTCGTGCGATAGCTCGTTTGAAAGCTAAGAGTGAGACAAATTCAGTGAAAGAATCGGCTTGTTCCTATCTGTCTTCGTTCAAAAGTTAGAGCGGTTACAAGATTTTAGGTCGGAGCTCGCTCACCTGAAAAAATCCTAAGTGTCAGAGTGACTTTGTATGGGTAAAATTTTGAAAATTTTCCAAAGTGTGGAATTTCGACCTGGGACCGTCACCAAAACATTTTTCATCAAATTTCACTGACCTCCCCCCCCCCGACAGCAATCTTCTAACTTTGGTTCTAGTGAACGGATTTTGTTCGTTCGAGTTGCATTCGAAAGAGGAGAAAAAGCTGCTCGACAACATTTTTTGTTGCGAGTCAATCGGACCAGACGTTCAAAAGTTAGAGCGGTTACAAGATTTTAGGTCGGAGCTCGCTCACCTGAAAAAATCCTAAGTGTCAGAGTGACTTTGTATGGGTAAAATTTTGAAAATTTTCCAAAGTGTGGAATTTCGACCTGGGACCGTCACCAAAACATTTTTCATCAAATTTTGAAATTTCACTGACGTCCCCCCCCTCTGGACAGCTAGCTTCGATTTTGGCTTCTAGTGGACGGATTTTGTCGTGCAATAGCTCGTTTGAAAGCTAAGAGTGAGACAAATTCAGTGAAAGAAACGGCTTGTTCATATCTGTCTTCATTCAAAAGTTAGAGCGGTTACAAGATTTTAGGTCGGAGCTCGGTCACCTGAAAAAATCCTAAGTGTCAGAGTGGCTTTGTATGGGTAAAATTTTGAAAATTTTCCAAAGTGTGGAATTTCGACCTGGGACCTTCACCAAAACATTTTTCATCAAATTTCTCTGAACGAGGGGGGGGAGTCAGTGAAATTTGATGAAAAATGTTTTGGTAAAGGTCCCAGGTCGAAATTCGGAAGTTTTAAATTTTTCAAAATTTTCACCACACTGGAGCTCTCACACTTAGGAATTTTTTCACTTGTGGCATGTTACATGGACATGTGCTGACGGACCAACGTCCCGTGATCATATGAGAATGGTTCAGGTGTCATATGATAGAGAATGATGAGACGAATCGTTTGCAACAAACCGCATGTCGCTACGATGAATACTTTCGGAGATAGAGCCATTTTAAGTTTTCTTCCGAGCATATATAAACCCCCGACAACGTAAGTCTGATCACTTCATCGAAAGAGTCGCTCTGAGCTCCCGATATCGGGTGTTTCAAAGGACTCTATCTTTTGAAGTAGGCAAGCTATCTTCTTACTTCAAAGTTTGTATGATAGAGTTTGATAGTGTCTTTACTACTGATAAAATTTTTTAAAAGTAGTATGAGTAGTAAAATGCGGAATTTTTTAAAAATTCTTAATTTTCACTTTTTTCAAAGTTTTAACATATAGACTAAGGTTTTCAAGTATCCTGAGTTCAAATATGCTATCAGATTTGAAATTTAACTAAGTCTAAGGCAGCTTTGAGGGGTTAGATCCCAGCTACTGATCACTACCTTTGACTCGGCGTTCCTGTTACCACTTCGGGGCAGTGACAATGATGTCTTCAGCTGTAAAGAGCGGGTATCGGGGAAGATCTCTCACTTCCCTAGTGATCAGTACAAGGCCTTCGGGCTGTTGACGGGATCGAGTGCCACTCACTACACTCTTTAGGAATATGACTGTACTACATGATTCCAAACTTATACAAATTTCATTATCTTACAGCTAACGATAAATCTAACATGGCTAATGACAGGAACCGCAAATACCATATTAAAATGTGCTCATGTGGGCGAGTTAATCGCAGTGCGGACGCCAAGGCTCATGTCAAGAAGGCGGGCACCGGCCACATGATTATCTTGAATAGGGTTGCGTGCGTGAAGTGTAGAGTGCTGAAGGGTGATGAGGATGAGGCGCGTTTTTACAGAGTGCATGCTGACTGTAGTGGTGGTTTAGTGACTGATTTGAGATTTACGCAGTTGATTGTGGAAGAGAGGGAGCGAATGTTGGCGATCGAGCGAGAGGGTAAGGCTGAGAATGTTGTTGAGAATGTTGTTGAGAATGATGAGTTGGCGAGAGCGGTTGCGTCGTTGGAGGGTGAGATTGAGCGAAAGAGAGTGCTTGAGAGTGATGATGAGGATGATGTGGATTTAGATAGGGAGCGTGTGAGGAAGCGTGTGAGGAAGTTGAGCTCTTCGTCGTCGGAGGTGTCAAACATCGTCATCACCGACCCCCCGAAGAGCTCATCTTCCCCAAAAGTGAAGAGTGGTGGGATTCGTGTGCAGTCGGCGAGGTGGTTGAAGGATGAAGAGAAGAGGCATGTTTTCGCAGCAGATGGCGCATGATTTGTTGGTGAATAAGTATGAGAGTTTGAAGAAAGTGAAGGATGAAGTTGTGAAGGAGTTGGATGAGTTGAAAAAGAAGGAACTGAAGTCGAAGGAGGTAGCGGATGAAAATATTAGAATGAGGCGTAGTGTGACTGATTTGAAGAATAAGACGCGTGAGTTGGAAGAGAAGAATGATGAGTGTGAGAAGAGGGCGAGTGCTGCGGAGAGAAGAATGAGAGATGCAGAAGCGAAGTTTGAGGAGATGATGAAGGAGATGAGTGTGTTGAGAGCGAGGAATGTTGAGTTGGAGAGGACTGTGGCTCGGCGGGGTGATGAGAGGCAGGCGTATGAGAAGTTGGAGCGCATGAGGGATGAGTGGGAACGTGTGAATGAGGATCGTTTGTTTGAGTTTCACATCCCTATTCGGGATAATCATTTGGCCGGCGAAGTACTCGTCAATCAAAATCTGGACGAGTCCATCCTATGTTATAACGGCCATCCGACCAAGAAATGTCTGCATGCCAGCCTAAGAATGCGCGGCCATCTCCACAAATTTTCGATTCGGAAACGCGCGAGACTGCCAAAGGATGGCTAACTTGGTAAGTGAAAAAGTAAATAAGATAGTATATCCTATTCTAATACATATCATTTTCATTGCAGATCTTTGCCCGCCTTCACCACCCCATCAATTCACTCCCGAGAACGAACCATCGGCTCTCTTAAGGGCCACCTAGGGGCAAGACATGATAGAACCTCCACGCGGTTTGCCCTGGGCAGTCTTCGGACTGGCGAATACTATCATTAAGTTGAATCTGCTATCAGTCAACTTGAACGTTGCGTCGCGTTAGAGGGGTATATAAACCACTGCCTCTCATTTCATTTCATTTCAATCATGCAGACGCCGAACAGTCAAGTCAGCTCTCCTCGCGGACCGCAGTTAAGGCCGCGAAATTTATTTGAGGAGTTTGTCAGGCTAGAGGAGCAAGACAGAGTTTTTAATAATCTTGCTCGGATTGGCAATCCGATAACAGCAACTGCTGTCAATCCAACGGAATGGCGCTACATTCCACTTTTTAGCCATGTACCAGTTAGTGTGGAAGTCGACAGTGCTACCAAAGAGAGAGTCAAAGACTCTCTCAGCAGAATTGGTAGGGTGTAAGATGACGTTACTCCCGAGAATGAACCATCGGCTCTCTTAAGGGCCACCATGGGGCAAGACATGATAGAACCTCCTCGCGGTTTGCCCTGGGCAGTCTTCGGACTGGCGAATACTATCATTAAGTTGAATCTGCTATCAGTCAACTTGAACGTTGCAAATGAAGTTCGGTGTAATACTTCCTTTCGACGGGCGTTCCTGTAAAGGGCGGCGGTGAAACCCGTAGCTATGTATACCGCAAGGGACATTCGGCAATGGTCAATCTTGTTAAACCTCTCTGCGTCATGTTTGCAAGTGATTGCCTCTGTCTCAACGTAGTATGCATTCGCGCCAGGGCGACATTTAGCCAACTGTCGAAGGTTGCCTAAAACTTTCCATTGCATACGTTATGAGAGCCATGAGTTCTACCTGTCTCTATCAATGAGACGAATTGATGAATGGAATGAAATGGGAGGACACTCACGCGCCACACGCAACATAACACACTTCTCTCTTCCGTAGTCTAACAAGCTCTTTACACATGGATCGCAGTCGATTGCTATCCCAGAATCATGTAAGCTATCTTAATTTTATTTAACACTATTTCATCTACCATTATCACCCATATGAAATGTTATAAGATTTGCAAGTTAAACTAAGCGTGCTACTATTTCCAAATGAAAAAGTATACATGGTTAAATTATTCACTAAAACCCCATTCAAGTAAGTCAGTATGAAAGCAAAGATAATACGAAATAAACATTTATTATGGCATGTATTTCAAAAGGTCTTCATCGTCAATATCGTCCCAGAGTCTGACTTCACATAGATCACAAAAACAGTTGAGCTGCTTTAAACGTTCTTCTGCAGCGTCCCTCACTTTCACAATGTACGCCCACTCCGCCACGGTCCGCGGTTGGGAGTTAGGGGTGTACCACTCCCATATTTGATGCAAGTGCGACTTGCTGGTCATCTCCATCACCCCTTCGGCATCATATTGTAAATATTTCCACCGTATGCCTGTTAGGTCGGGCAACTCCTCTTCATCGTCCTCCGATAATGATAACTTTCGTATATTGTCGAGATTGTATGTCTTCTCCACCTTCGCCTTTCTTGGTGCATTTGGTGTAACGAGCACCTTTGCTGATGTGCATGGAGAGGAGAACTCCAATGCGGTATTTGGTGTTGTTGGAGGACTTGTCATGTTGTCTTTGAAATGCTGACTTTGAATAATGATAACTTTAACATTTTTCTAATTCTTAAGTATACACAAGCAGCCAATCAGAATGAACATCCAATGAATGAAGAGAATGAAAGTATATAAGCAAAGTGACATTCATGTCATTTCATTTAATCTGTGAATCATAAAAGTGACGAACGCACGATCTCTCTCTTTGACTATTATTCTGTCTGATCATATTTCATTAAAATGGTAAGTTAAAGATTTCCTCTCTCATCTCCCTCAAACGTGTGACTAATAGCATCTTCCTCAATTTCAGGCATCAACTTCATCACCAACGCCCTCCCTTCTCGAGGAAAGTTTAGAGTTATTGAGTCAAGGTAGGTTGTAACACTACACTGAGGCTTGAACAGAGATGATAGAATGATTTCTCTTTCAGGTGATGTGAGTTCCAGCTCAGAACTGTCGCGACATGGCAACGAGTGGGAATGTGCTGACTGTGGGCACATCTTCACGAGGAAATGGGATCTCACCCGACACATCAAGCGAGGTGTTTGTCGACCTAAGCCGGCATCAATCTCCGGAGGTGGGATGATTCTGTTAACGTCGTCTCCTTTCTTGCGACTTGTGCGCTCAGTCTTTCGAGACACGTTTTGAACTATCTTCGCACAGACTTCAACATACACACACGAACGATACCTACACCAACGGTACCTCCTCTATCCGACTCACTGAAGTGTCCATAAATAATTTAGTGAGGAACTACCAGATGGACTCCTCAGAAACCATTGCTAACTTTGAGGAATGGTTTCATCAAAATTCATCATTGATAGAAGCGCTCTTCAACAATTTAGACAATTTTAGGATGAAGGCGCTCATCTATCTTAAAATAAAATATGTAAAAATCGACCACCATACTGGACAAATAATAGAGAGGTTGGAGTTTCACATACCCTCCTCTCCTGCAACCGAGGTTGTAGACTATGAGTCTTGGATAAATTTTCACATCCAAGGATTAAAATTAAATATTGATAAATTTAACGAGCGCGATAGCGGTCACATTTTTGACGGCATTGAGTCCGCCTTATTTAAAATCAGTTTATTAGGAAATCATAGTGGTCGAGGCTCCTTTAAACTTCCAAAAATTTTAAAAAACAAAACAGCAGTCATTAATGTCGATTGCGAATCGCAATGTTTTAAATATGCTGTCCTCTCCATTCTCCACTATAATGATATCAATGCGAATCGAAATCGCACATATAGCTATAGCAGTGGGAGAATGAATTAAACTTCGATGACTGTAATAGTGACGATATGAAAATTAAAGATATAGAAAAATTTGAAAAATTGAACAACATTAAAATAGTTCTCCATGTTTGGGAAAAGGGATTGAAGGGTGTGCGCTACAACTCGCGTTCGAGTTGTTATGACCACGTTGGTCAACCTTTTATTAGTAAGACAGGATGATAGTTGAGGAATGGCACTACTGCGGGCATTCCCAAAATTTCTCGCTTATACCACCACTTAAAAATTCTAGTCAAACCTCATCAGAGATTTCTTACTGTGACAGATGCATTCGGAACTTTAGGAGTAAAAACAAATTTGAAACGCATTATGAGTGGTGTAAGCGAGGTAAACTGCAAATGGAACGCATGCCCAAAGATAAGGATTTTTCATATAGAGAGAATGCGATGAACTAAGTCCCTCCTTCGTGTCCGATCTATATCATGACATCGAATGTTATAATCGATGATAACATCCATCGACCAGCAGCCATTTCCTGCTATGAAGTATGGCATGACCATTTCCAAAATAGAAAAAATAAAATGCACGTCTGGCAAGGTGAGGATTGTATTTACCAATTCCTACAATTCCTCAAACAGGCTGTAAAATTTCAACAAAAGTATGATGGTGAACTCTATCGCAGATCATTGCATATGACAGCAGATGATCAAGTAAAATTTGATAGTTGCAACACTGTTGCCCCAAATTAGGAAAACATTTGATGATGATAAGATTAAGAGAAAGTGCCGCGACCATGATCACATCACTGGTAAATTTAGAAACGCACTATGTTCAAAATGCAATTTTTCACTTAGGAATGAAACGCGTACATTACCCGTCATTTTCCATAATTTCAAGGGCTATTAAGACGATAGCCATATGATAATAAAAGGAGGTTTTTTAGGAAGTCAAATGAAAGAGTGGAAGTTTGATGTAATAGCACAAACGAGAGAGAAGTTTATGGCCATGACAGCACAAGTGCCTGTCGATAAAACTAAAGAAAATAAGACGGTCTATTTTGATATCAAATCTTTAGATTCCTACCAATTTATGACTGCATCACTGGCCTCTCTCGTACAAAATCTAAAGTCTCTTCCAGTAACACAAAATCTTAAGAAACAATATCCAAATCAAAAACCGATGAAGTCATACACAACGGAAAGGAGTTCTTTCCATATGCCCCAAAAAACAAAAACAAAAAAATATTTATTTTTTATTTTTAATGGGATGCATTAGTTAAAAAACTCGGCGAGGAACCTTCTCTTCCCCCATAGATAAATTTAAAAATGATTTGACCGGCGATGAATGTAAGACCGAAGATTATGATCATGCACAAGATGCATGGATAAAATTTTTCTGCCATACATTTGGCGAATATATGATTGCCTATCTTAAGTTAGATGTATTTTTGCTGGCTGATGTATTTCAGGAGTTTTCGACGATTGGCATAAGAAGAAGATAAGTTAGAATTTTTTTTTAATTTTAAAGAAACAAAAAACATAGAAGGAAAAAGAATTTATTTTTCGTTAGGATCTTTCAAGAAAAAGAATCAAACAGAGATAAAAAAAGACAAAGATAGAAATACTAACACGCTAACATCACCCGCTAACGCACCAAATATATCCAAGCCCCAAATCTAAACTCCCCGCATTCGCCCCCAACCTTCCGCCCATTTCAAATCATAGCCTACAACACACCTACCCCGCCCAAACTAAACGCCCGCCCGCCCGCCAAACGCCTCACCAAGACCCGCAAACTCAAACGCAAAACAATAAAACAACCCAAACACCGTCAGCCCTACCACCCGCCTGCCCGCCCCCCCCAAAAACCCTCCAAAACGCCACTCCTCAAACTCACCCCTGCCACAAAATAACCCTCCCCCCTCAAAAAAAAACAACAACAAACACTCCAACCAACAACAACAACACTCACCCCTCAAAAACCAACACAAAAAAACATTAACACAAACTACTGCCTCCCCCTGTCAACGCTCGACCTCCCAAGCAAAGCGCAAACAACCCCACCACCAAAAAACGTACCCAACCACCAACCCCCCCAAAACCCCCTACCTAACACCTAACCACAAAACTCCCAACCAAAAGACCCTGCCCCAACAACGCCCCGCACCACCCGCCGCCCACCGCAAAAAAATCCAAATCCCGCAAACTCCGCACACAACGCCCCCGCAAAACCGCTCCGATCCAACAGCAAAAAATAGTAAAAACTCACACCTGCAACGCCCCACGCAAACCACTCCCTCAACCCTCTACCACTTCGCACACAAAATCACTACAAACCCCCAAAACGCCCTCTAAAACAAACTCAAAAAAACACCTCCCTGCTAAATAAAAACCAGAAAAAACTCACTAAAAACCCCCCCTTCCCCCCCTCCCCGAAACTCAACACAAAACGCCCTCACCAAACACCAATCTGCAAAACCCCCTACCCCTCACAAACAACAAAAAAAAATAACCCCCCTCCGCCCCCCCCCCCAACCACCTGCCCAAAATCAACAACTCCCCCAACTCAAAAACAGAAAAAAACCCCCTCTCAAAACAAAAACACAAAAACAACAAAACGCCTGCCCTCCACTCCACTACAGACCAAAAAACTCACCTCCCACTCACGCCAAAACAGAAAAATCATCACACCTACTCCGCTCTGCAACCCCGACCCAAAGACCGACACCCGCCCACTACCAAACCACAGAAAAACCCCAAGCCTGGATCGCCCAACCAACACACCCCGCACCTCGCACGACACCAAACAAAAGCCGCTCGGCTTACGCGGAGGACACCCCAAAGTCCCTCCACATCGCAACCCAACACCCCTCGTCTCCCGCTAGCTCAGACTCCACTCCGTCTTCCTGACCAAAATAATTTGTATGGTAGTTCATTATCCAAACCGCTACCTCACTCTGAGTTTAGCTGGTTAGATGATAGTGAAATTCAACATTTCTCCAACCCTTCCAACATACTAGCAATTCCAGATGAAGGTGATTGGGGATATTATTTTGAGATAGATCTAATCTATCCAAATAATATTAAACATAAAACCGTAGATTTTCCACTCGCACCCGAATCAGGTGAAGTGAGTAAAGATATGTTTTCCGACTTTATGAAACAATTTCATAAAGATTTAGAATCATGTGGACAACCCAAGTATAAGCCTTGCCGCAAACTTTTGCTCACTCAATATGATAAAGAAAACTATCTAGTCCACTTTAGCATCTTAAAATTTTATTTAGAAATGGGCATGATTTTAAAAAGAGTTCACCGCATTATTAAATTTAGACAGAAAGCCTTCCTCAAACCCTACATAGATAGTAACAGCCAGAAACGTGCACTAGCCCAAAATAATTTTGAAAAAGATTTTTATAAATATAAGAACAACAGTCTATTTGGTAAGACGATGGAGGATGTTAGAAAGCGCGTAAACTACAAACTAGTTAATGATGATCAAAAGTATCACAAATTGACCTCATCACCTCTATTCATCGATAGAGACATAATCGATGAGGATCTTGTAGGTATTAAAATGATAAAATCTGAAGTTGAGTTGTGCAAACCCATCTATATTGGTCAAGCTGTTCTAGATTACTCCAAGCTTGAAATGTATCAACTCTTCTATAAAATACTAAAACCGTGTCCTCTCGTAAAAGAGGTTCGTTTGTTGGGTGGTGACACAGATAGTTTCTTTTTAGGTATTACCACTCAAAAAGATTTAAATTTTAATGAAGTAGGAAAATCTTTAGAAAGATATTTTGATACATCAAATTATCCTGCTGATCATCCACTATACTCCATCAAAAATAAGTCAAAACTTGGCTGCTTTAAGATGAGACATCACTAGAAAAGAAGCGAAAGGATTCTCCGCCCCACGAAAATTAGTCTATTAAATTAAAGGTATGATGATAGCCTTAACCCTAAAGCATATCAAATGCATTGTTTTCGAACAGAAACATGAAAAATTTTCAGAAACCATAAAATAAAATATTATAACGTTTGTCAATAGAAAATCTTAAAATCTAAGGCGCATTAGATCAAAAAGCGAAGAGACGTTGCGTGCCAGCGGTGCGTCTAGACGCGCGCGTGGAGTTAAAGGTGCTGTTAAACACAACATATCTCTGCCGAACATTCAGGACCCTGATACAGTCTACCTCCACCCAAAAAATTATTTATAGAAACCCACACTACCACATTCAGGAGACGACTTACATAATCATCCTTAACTTATATTTGATGTGATTTCTTTATAAACATTGGTTTTATGTACCAATAAATTGTTTTTTTCCCCTTGAAAGAATTTCCACATCTGTACAATTCCCCATTATACTTTTCCACTGAAAGATCATTTTCCACCCTGTATATTTCCTCCAACCGCACGAAGTTAAAAAAACTTTTTTATATAGCAATGTTTATTGCTTCACATGCATTAATTATTTCTAAAATTTTATAAAACTTCACTTGTTTTTCCAAACACAACTTAGAGAATTTATAGCTTCACGGTGACACTCTTTGAAACATTGTAATTTGATACAATAAGGTTATAGTTTGTTTATGACGGGATGATAAAAATAGATTCATACATCTTCATCGACTAGTCCATATAACTCTTTATCATATTAAATCGCGTATAATGTATCTTTTTTTCTCACCAACAAAATAGTAAAATCAAAATCACTTGGAATTAAAGTGCTGGTACTTGTTAGCTATGTCCATTGGTTTCTATCCAATCGTATCGCAGCAGCAAACACTTTGTACATTAAAAACCAAATTTTTTTTCAAATTTTTACTCAATTGACCTGGAATGTCATCACCCTCCAGTCCAGAACAACGCTTGGATTATCAATTGAAATCGTATTTGTGTCATTACATCATATATTACTTTTCATCACACATCTCAACTCCGTTTATAAAGGATTACTACATGAATGAACTTCAAAACTTAGATAAACGCGGCATTATATTGATAGCAACTTTAATGATTCTTCATAAGAACTGTAAATTTTTCATGATGCATCGCCATAAAGTCCACCGCACCATCTCATTAACTGAATCATTCTTTATGTGATATACAGATAATGCAACACCACACCGGCTTCCAATAATTGTTATAATTCTTACAAATTGACCAAATAGAGAAAATAAACTGTAGCGTGCTCTCCTCTCTCTCCTCTTGACGTGCAGGAGAGCATTCCTTATTTTTGTCCGCCATAATTTTTTCGCCATACTCTACCCTCCATCTCATTCCATCTTTTACTAACTCAATAATATAAGGTTGAACACCAACGCTTATTCAAAATGATGCTTCTTACTTTCTACTACACATCTTTCATCAAATATTTAAAATCTATAATATAATTTTTGATTCGATTTTGAATAAACTTTTTAAACATTTGCAATACATTGACGTAATTATCCTTACCAAAACCAAATTAAGAATACCACTCTCAACCTCACATAAGACCTTTATAAAAAAATGAAACGGCAGGAACTTCCTCCTCTCCAATAAATATAAAACTCAGATCTTTTCTGATTTTTTTATTCTTCATATGAATATTACCACTGTTATCTTAATAAATTTTCTCATTCCCAAATCTCAGAAGAAAGCTATTTAATCGAATCCTTTCTAGTTCCACTTTCCATCTGGTTAAAATTATGAACATAATGCATATTCCATCGTATTCCATCAATGCAGGAGTCTATATCATTGCTTGCCAAATTATTCACAGTCTAATAGGTGCTATCATAGCAAATACTAGAAAACCCAACCGCCCATCACCTTCTACAATACCCACCGATTTAATTCTACTCGATAGCTGATGGTTTATTTTTGAATTATTCAAAAACATTACTGGGCAAGTAATTGAGAAACATTCCTTATTTCACTTTCCTCCATAATATTCACATTGAAAAATATAATTAGCATACGTTTGCATTAACCTCTTCATTCGAAATGATGTATATCTTTCACAGCATCTTATGAAAGGAATCAACGCACCACATCGCTATAAATCTATACAATTTGTGAAGTAGTTTGATTTCAGCTTTGTATAATGCACTTTCTTGAAAGTATGCTCAGATAAAATACTGCAGCTCTTTGGCTGGTATGGTATCATTGCTAGCAATGGAGCTTCAACATCTCCCACACGTACATCTTCACCAATATTGGAATATATCTGAAAATAGTTAATACGACGCGATAGCGACATGTCTGCGCTA